>CM035230.1:58486605-58901345 GCA_020226215.1 Sindora glabra | reverse complement strand
ATCTTCATGTCTAAAAATCTACATAATTTATTTAAGAAAGCCATGACCACCCTAGCTTGAGCAATTGTACCTTTGGCAAACAGCAATACATCATACAGAAGAAAAGGTGGGAAATGGGGAGGCCTCCTCTAGAGACAATAATGGATGCCATTCTTTTTTATTAACTTTTTTCAGAATAATTTGAGAGAAAACTTCCATGCAAAGAACAAATAAGTAAGGCGATAATGGATCTCCTTGCCTTATTCCTTTTTTAGGAGAAAAAGAATTAAGTCGTTCACCATTCCATAATATGCTGAAAGAAGAGCCAGTAACACAATTCATAATCAACAAAATGGTTCTCTTAGGAAAGCTAAACATGTTAAGAGTCCATTTGAGAAAACTCCAATCAACTTTATCATAAGTTTCTCAAGATCAATCTTGAAAATCATAGCTCCTTTCTTACTTTTCATTTTTTGGATAAAATAATGAATCTCTTGGGTAGGAATGATGTTATCTGTGGTATTCCTACTAGGTATGAAATGCTCCAAAAAGGACTTACAATGCTAGAAATAAAAGGCCTGATTCTATTAACTAAAACTTTGGCGATAAGTTTGTAAACAACATTACACAAACTAATGGGCCTGAAGTCAGATAAACATTGAGGAGCTTCAATTTTAAGGATGAGAACCAACAGAGTTTTGCCTAATCTAGATGGAATACCACCTGTTGAAATAGCTTCAAAAACTAGCTTCCAGATGGAGTCACTAGAAATATCCCAGTAATTCTTAAAGAAAATAGCTTGAAAATCAAGATTAGGAGCTTTATATGATCCCATAGAATAAAAGCCGCATACACTTCATTTTTACTGACTAGGCTAATAAAGCAAATTTATCCTAGGTAGATAACTGAGCAAAACAATCTAGGACCAAGTTTGTATTGTCTCTGGTTGCAAGATTACAGAATAAATTCTGAAAGTGATTAGTTACTGCATCTTTTAGCTAATTCTAATTTGTAAACCAGTTTCCATTTGGAAGCTTCAAACATTCAATCTTGTTACGTCTTCTTCTAATAATCGTTGTGGCATGAAAATATTTTGAACTTCGATCACCTAAAGCAATTTGCTGAAGACAGGATTTTTGAAACCAAAACATTTCTTCCTATTTGAGAATCTCATTAAATTCCTCATTCAAGTGTTTTTCAAGTCTGGCCAAACTATGAGAATATTGAAGGGAAAGATCTTGTTGAATTTTTTCAAGTCTGGCTAAAACTCTTCTTTTACGCTAAAAATATTTCCAAATTCCCTCTTATTAAACTCCACGCATTTCTCTTAGAGTTAGTGAAGCTTATAAGGGACATTAATGAAAGAATCACTCTAGCATTGCTCCACCATCTCTCTAAAGTGTTAATACTGCATCCAAATTGCTTCAAAATGGAAAGGTTTGTTTTTGGGTTCACAAGTTCTCCTTTGCTCCATAAGAGAATAGGATGGTGATCTAAAATAGTTCTCGGTAAATGAAAGACCACTACTTTAGGAAATTTCTCTTTCCAATTTGGTGTAGCCATTGCTTTATCCAGCCTTTAGGATGAGACACAATGACCCCTCACCATACGATACCAAGTGAATTTAGGTCTATTAAAACCTAAGTCAAAAAGATTACAAGCAACTATATTTTTTGAGAACTTATCAATTTTACAAGTGCAAATTTGACCTCTTTTTTTTTTTTCAAAAGAAGATGCAATATCATTGAAATCTCCAATGGCCACTGTGGGGGTATGGGATTGGAGAAAGAAATCTTTTAGCTCATCCCACGTAAGACCTCTGGATAATGGTGTTGGACTTGCATAAATAGCTATCAAATTCCAAAAAAATTCCCAAGCCTCAACTTGAATAATAATAAATTATTATAGGTTTTAACAAGTGAAAAATAGGACAGTGAGTTATATCCCAACACCCAAATCCCACCTGAGAAACCTTGAGGATCTTGAATTACAATAGGATTGAAACCTCTTTTATTCCACCAATTTCTTTCTCTACTAAAAGGGATATGTGTCTCCAGAAGAACAATAACTTCTTGTTTATGAATTTGAATCAAATTATTCATATTCCTCTTAAAATTCGTATTGCAACACCTCTAACATTCGAGGCTAAGATGGAGAAATTATTTATATGAGACATAATCTAATAAGAAAATTTGAAAGGGGGTACTAGTCAAAACTTATTGAGTAACTTCACATAGAATTTCATCATCACTCTCAAAAGATTCAGTTGCATTGATATCTTCCTCTCCATCTTCATTTGCTGAGCTTTGTCCTTCCTCATCTCATTATCCTTCAATTCAAGAGGTTTTCCCCCATGATCTCCCTGAACTAGAGGATTTTTTTATTTGTGATCATCCATAGTATTCCTCGTGATGCTTAACTCTGAGTACATTTGCTTAGCTTGCGTATTTAAAGAAAGATGTTTGGCTTTGGGACTATGTTTCTTTATTTATGCTTTTGACAAGAAAGCAGTAGTTTTCTTTTGGTGGTTTGCATTAGAGTTCAAGTGATTCTCAAAAGAGAGGCTTCTGGGAGGCTTCTAAGGATTCCCTGAAACACCGTAGCAATTTTTATTCGCTCTTTGAGCCATTCAAGCAAGGACTTTTAGGGAATAAGCAAATTTAGATTTCTTTGTAACAACTTGAGATGGTGACATTATGGCTTTTTCTGGACTGAAGAGAGCTTAATTCATTTCCTATTGAACTTTTTCGTAATCCGGGTTAGCCAAGTTTGAAAGAATTTCAAAAGCATTTTGATCCTTCATTTCTCTGGTTTTTTCATTCAAAGTTTCTCCCAATTGAGGATTAGAAGTATAGGCTTCTGATTTTAAAGAATTACTCTTCTTTCTTTTTGAAGCCATCATCCACTCTCCAAACATTAGTTCCTGCTGAATATTGTTCTCTGTCTCTAAGTCATTAGTCTTCTTATTTGCCTTTCCCATACATTGATCTTCATTATGACCATATTATCCACATGACAAATAGATTTTATGGAGTCCTTCAAACTCCACCTTCAGCTAATGACCACCTATTAGAACTTAGGGAATTAAAGGTTTAGTAAGATCCACCTCCAGACATAAATGAGCGAATTTACCCCTTGAAGCCATAAAGATGTTCCTATCCATCTTAATAGGATTGCCTATGGCTAAGGCAATTATCTTTAAAGTATCCGCTCTGTAATATAAAATGTTAAGTTCTGGAATCCAAATCGAAGCCAAAGTAGATGTTATTGCATGAGCAGCTGGTACAAAATTCGGAATCCATTTTTGCATTATAAGATAATGGTTGAAAATTAAACTAGGGACCCTCAATCATAACATATTCCAGATCACAATTCATTGAAAATCTAATTAGGAAAAAATCATGATCAGGCTCAATTACCTCCACCATCTTGATCTGCCACATTTGCTCCAGTTTCTTTCGTAATACTTATACCTCACTGTCCTTCCCAAAACTTCAATTATGAGTGAGTTTCATCAAGGTATGCTCAATTCATCAATCAACTTCTCATCAAAATAATTTCTGCCAAACATTGGTTTCCATTGTGAATATGATTTTTGGTCTTTTATTCTCAATCAGATCCTCTGGATCTCTATCTGGACCATCATTTGGACCTCCCATAAGTTTCTCCTTAAAGGATACATGTCCTCAATTCCAAATCGATTCTTCCTTGTCGTCTTTGTTGCTTGGATCAGGCAGGTCATTTGCAGAGTTTGATTCATTGTGCTCTCTGGTTTTAAAAACTCTAGCAAAAGGATTCATCATTTTTTTCTAATCCCATTAAGAATTATATATGTTAATTAAAATATAATGTTATAATATTTTAGAAATATTTTAAAATAAATTAAATATTATAATGTTATATTATCAAAAATTATATTTATAAAAATATTAAAATTTTAAGAAATATATAATTCTATAAATTAAATATCACCTTAATAAAAATCAATTGGGAGAGATGTACATTATTTGGAATAGGAAAAGTTGTTAAATTAGGTAAATTAGGTGATTAGAAGGTGGTTGATGGGAGGAAAATGACTAGTCTAATCAACGGAAATGCTTGGTTTACCTTTTTTTTAGTCCATGGTATACATTTCTTTTAGTTGACAACTAGATTTTGAAGTGGCCTCGGGCAGCGTTTATATTAGGTGGATAAAGTTTTACGGTAGTTTTTAATAAAAATTATTATATAAATAAATAATATTTAAATACATAATTAATAATATTATTATAAATATATAAATTAAAGTTATAATTAATCTAAAGTAGTCAAATTTTTTGTTACTCTTAATAAATTTTAAATGTTGAATTTTAATATATAAATTGAAATAATATTCAAACTCTGAAATCAAGTTAAATTATATTCAAACTTAAAATCCTAAATCATAGCATTAAACTCATGTAGAAATAAAAATATGATTAACATAAAAGATAGAATAATTAAATCTCTCTAAGATATAAGATTTTCTCTGGTAATTTTAATTGAATCATTTTAGTTAATTTGAAAAATTAAAAAACTTAGTCAAATTTTAATAGCATATATTTGAAAAAAAATCATTCAAGTAATTTTAAGGAGTTATATAAGTAAAAGACACTACGGTAAAATTAAAAAATATTTATAAAATTAATGCCTAAAAATAATTATGAATACTCATAAGTCATGTGCATAGGAGGAGGATAATTTAAATGAAATATATCATATGATTAAAAAATTGAATGAAATATTTAATACAATGGAAGGGAAAGTTCATTTAAATAAGATATTTAATTATAACTTAATTTGAAACATAAATTACAAGTGGAGAATAAATAAATGGTTAAAGGTGTGTATGTGTGTGTGTGTGTAAAATTCAAAAGGATAATATAAATAAATAAGATACAATAAAATTTGAAGATTTTTAAATACTTTGTTAAATATAAGAATAAATTATTCAAGTAATTTTAAAGAGTTATATAAATTAAGGTAAAAAATTATGTGAAAAATAAAAATTAATTTTCACAATTAATTTCCATGAAAAAAGAAAAAAATGTAATGAAACAATTAAAAAAAAGAGAAACTCTGAGTGAATGTAATATAAAAATTAAAAATATAATATATAATTATATTATTCAATTAGGTTAAATCCTTCACTTATTTCATTTTTTTAAACGAAATGTATTTTATTATATCTTTATTACTTAATAATATTAACATTTGAATTGTAAATAATATATGTGGATATGAAAAAGAAAAAATAATATGTGCATTATAAAATAATAAGAGATAAAAATATAATATATATATTTAAGTAATTTAATTAGGTTAAAATTTTAATTTATTACAATTTACAAAATGAAATTATATTAGGATTTTATTTTACGTAATGAATAATCTAACTTATAACTTATTAGCCTAATCAATAATTTATAAGTTAATCTTTAGAAGTATTTTATATATTAACTTATTAAAAAAATGAACTTTGATTCAATAAGTTACTTTGAATAATTTATAACTTATAAACTAGAAAGTTTTTAAATTTTTTTGTAAATTTATCTTTTTTTATTAATTTACAACTCATTTCTTTAATAAATAATTATGTTTTAGTTTTAAATAAAAATAAAAAAATTAATTAAATAAGTAAATAAATATATAATATTAAAAATATACTATAAATAAGTATATGATGTCATAAAATATGATTAACTTAATTTTAATTAATTATATTCTTATTCTAAACTATAAATATATAAAAATATATATGTAAATAAATATATAATATCATAAAATATAATTGATTATATTTCATGTAATTATTTTTTCTATTATAAATAATATTTAAATTAAATAAAAATTATGTAAAATTATAAAATATAATTAATTATTATTTTTATTCCTTTTTAAGTATTTTTTTTAAAATTATTTCCATTTATTTGTCATTTTAGAAAATTAAGAATGCATTTATTATCTTTTTTCAAATATTACCTTTATAATATAAATAAATATTCAACAACTTTACTCACTAATTAATTTTTAGTAAATGATATATTCATAGATTATAACTCATATATCTCTTAAAATTAAAGTTATTTATTATATTTCTTAATTTTTGTAAATTAAGCTTAAATGACACTTAAAAAAATAAAAAGAATACATTTTATGATATCATATTTTTATTTTTAATATCTTGATTGTATTAATATAATTTAATTTCTAAAATAATATGAATCAATTTAATTTATGTATCAAATTATTTTAATATATTCGGTTAATTTATCAACTTATTTTATGAAATATTTTATATAATTAATTAATTAATTACTAATTAATTTATTAATATTTTGTATGAAACAATTTTATATAGGATTTTAATTAATATTTCATATTAATTAAATTTGATTAAAAAAAAGAAAGAATCGAAAGGAAATGGCATGAAGCAAGAAATTGAGAAGAGAAAGAGAAGTGTGTTTCGGACTGCAGAAAGAAAAAGGAAAACAAATAGAAAAATGATGGTTTGACATGTGGCAAAATAATTTGGAGGTCCTAGCATCAAAGGTAACAACAGTGATTGATTGATTTTGATAAAATTTATAAAATTAGGAACCTCATAATTTATAAATTTATCAGTTTGAGAATGGAAATAATATTATTTTTATTTTTTAATTTTAATTAATTTCAATGGTACTAATATTATGTGATTATAAAGGAGCCCGTGACTCACTCTTCCAAATTTAACAAGAGTGTAGCTTTCACGTACAGTTAAATTAGCTAAATTAATGGATCCTTATTTGGGAGATTTGTTGTTTTCATAGACTTCAAATTAGATTAAACGAAAAATATACGTTTAAGTAAAACTTATTTGAATCTCAAATTTTGGAGAATCAAAAAATTAGGATTTTGAAATTAGAAAGATTAGAACCAATCATTTTATATTTTAGTTAAGTCAAATTATCTTGAAAGAATCGAAATTATAAAATAAGAATTATACCTTGAAATTGAATAGCCAAAATTATTTCATTTCTACCCTGAGTTCCTCGGTCTGACCCTTGGTCGTCATTTGTCCATTCATGTCGCCCGCCTGTCGGCTACCACGTATAGAAGCTTCCACCTTCTTCGTCTATCGTCTCTCCGATTTGAGATCAAATGCAGCACTAAACCTAGGCATTTCGTGCTCTGAACAACAAATTTAATTGAAGAAGGCCTCATCATCTTCACAGCTTATTCCACTTGGCATTCAGAAAGGTAATAGATTTTCACTTTTGCCCTTGAGAATCGAAATTTATAGCTTCAAATCTATTTGATGATTGAAGATTAAACTTGACAATATGGTCTCTGTAGACTTCTTTACTACTTTTTTCTGGATTTTAGTCGTTGGGTATTTTTCTCAAAGGAAATACATTTTTGGAAGTGTATTATTCCCTCTTTTCTAAATAGATAATCAAGTTTATAAATTTATAGAAGGCGAGTGAGTAGGAAGTGGGTTGAGGTGATATAAAGTAGAATTATCCTTTTTCTTAAAACTCTCTTTTATTGTCTTCTTCATTTTATGACTTCTCTAACCTTTTGGAAACAAAAAGTGGGGGTTTTGTGAGCACCGGGAAAAAGGAAAAAAAATAGGACTTTTTTTATTTTATGACTTCATTTTATGGCTTGCTTTATCGGAAAATATACTATTCAGAAAAATCTCACTTTTTTAATTTGCCGAGCACTTTCATAATATTAATATGTTTTATAATTAATAAAATAATAATGCCATTGAAAAGATAAATTATTATGTAACTGTATATTTAATATTGAGTAAATAAAGTATATTTTTAAAATTTTAATTTTTTGTAATTATAAATTCAAGTAAGCATTACATTTTTTTTTAATACTAACAAATGAATATTTTTATTGAAAAGCAACGGATAAAACACATATATTTAGCCAATTCTACCTACACTGAATAAAATTAATGCATGAATTGTTGTTATATTGATTGGTTGCTTCTCAGTTGGGGCCTACTGGCCTGTAGAAAAAGGAATAGGAACCTAGAAATAAAAACAAATTTACAATTTCATTTGGCGAAAGAATGGCTGACGTACTGCTAAGTTCTCTAGGGAAGAAGATACAGAGGACAAAGAAGACTGATACTTTCTCAATCAAGTATGTCTGAAGAAGTGCAACAAATAGTAGACCAAAATCACAAAGATAGGTCCAGGTCTGTGACTTTAGTTACCGATCGTGAGGTACTTGATTGCTTCATTTATTATAAGCATGTAAGTATTCTTATTTTTCAATACAAAAATGGCCATAGTGCTTGCTCATCTTGCTGTGATAAAATTAATGAAAAATGTCTAGCTTGCTTCATGGCTATCGGTACAATTCATTGTAGGACAATTGAGAAGTTATTGGAAACTCTGAAAATTTCATGCGTAAGTGCAAAATATGGCTGCAAAGATTTGTTGAGTTACAATAAGATGAATGAGCACAAAAAATCATGCATCTATGAACCATGCTTTTGCCTGCATTTGGATAGCTAGTTTGTTGCCTCATCGAAGGAGTTATTTCTTCACTTCAGCGGTAAGCATAAGGGTGTTGCAATTCAATTTGAATACAATGAACCTTGTCCTCTTATCTCCCTACGTGTTCAGGATAAATTGACTATTTTTAAAGAATGAGGGGGATTTGTTCATTCTCAACAATTATTTTGTTAACAACATGGGGAATGCGTTTAATCTTAGCTACATTGGCCCCAGCTCATCAAAACAGAACTATAGACATTAGATTGACATACAGGATGTGACTTTGATGTTCATTGCCCAGAATAGTCCAGGGGGAAATTTTAATGATATTTCATCATCAAGGTGTCTTCTGATTTCATATAACTTGGTTGATGCTTCAAGATAGCTCAAGTTGCAACTCCATATATTTAGGGAGTTCTAGCTTTGGTAGTGAGAATATATTGATGATGATCCCCACCCGAACGAGAATGATGAAATTTTGGATATTATTTATTTGGTTTGTTTGATATGTTTAAATTAACTTCATCTAGGTTGATCTACCAGTTGAAGTAGTTATGACTGCACATCGGTATCAAACTAAAGAAGTCTTCAACACATGCTTTAAGATTGCTCTCAATTTGATGTCTTGTTGATTTTTAATTGAATGTTAATGATAATTGATTAATTTACAACATCAAAATGACGGGGCTTTGTTTTTTATTTACGGTCATAATTTTTGACAAAATGTTGAATGTGATTAGTTATAAGGGTCCCATTTTGCTTGAGATAATGTTTGTTTGGTAAATATAGATCTCGCATTCTCACTTTTTGCCTCATTGGTGTGCTAGGTTAATCAATATAAACATGGTATATATTTTAATGTATTATTTTATAAACAAATTCATATAAAAACTTACGTAGAAATTAAAATATAAAAGCATCATTAAACAATAAAAAATACACGTGTTAGTAATAGTGATTATAAGTCAATTGATGAGATAAATTTAATCTTTCCTACCTTTTCTACAAATTATTGCCATAGAGTGTAACACTACAATCTCAGAGCATCTCTTCTCTGTAAATTTTAGAGAAGGAGAGAAAAAAGACCCTAAAGTGGCTAAGGGGCTAAGGGGACTTAATCTAGACAACTGAGAAATCGTGTTAAACTCATTCATATGGATCCAAAAATAATAATTTTACGGCCAAACACAATCCATTTTTAAATCAAAACAAAATATTTAATTAATGATAGTCTAATAAAAATGTTCTAACATTCTCTTACTTGTATATTATTAATTATAGACTAAACATATCTTTCAATTTTTCATAGATTATTTTTGCATTAATTTTATCTCTCAAAAAATGTGAGTATAATTTTCATCGTAACTATTGATTTACAGTAATATTTTAGTCTATCTATCAAAATAAATGTTAAAAAATTGACGGAATTAATAATTTAACATTATTAATTTTATTTTAGCCCTCCCTAGTTTCTCTTCTATTCTATCTCTATGCTCTCAAATAATGAATAATAGATTATTTAGCATTATTATTTCTTTTATCTTTGTATTGTAGAAAAGCAATTTTATAAAGCTTTACATATTTTTATAAAAGTAAAGGAATCTTAAAAGTGAAATATGGAAATCAAGAAGAACATATTTTTATATTCAAATCAAAGAACAAAAGAGAAAAATTGTAAATTGATTGAGGGGAAGTTAATCCATTGATTTTAGATTTTGGAAGAATTATTTTTCTCTTTCATTTTCTTAATTTAAAACCAATAGATTAGTTTACATTCCTCCAATTTTCAATTTTTCTTATTATTATTCTTCAAGATTAGTATAAAAATAAGTCCTCCTTATATTTTACTTTCAGTCTTTTGCTTTTCAGATTTTTTTTAATCTATTATGATTTGCTCTTGACATTTTTGGGCTCTCCATTCAATTTGCTTCATCATTTGTTTGGTGATTGTGTGGTGCTAATCTTCAACTATCTTTGACAATTTGTTCTATTATCTATGTTATTTTTCTTTGTTCACGTTGGCTAAGCCTTTTAAAGCTCAAGCATTGTTCTTTATTGTTGAAAAGCTTTCATTTTTATATTTTAAAATTACTCTTTAATAATTGATTATATGTTTTTGAAGCATTATTTAACATAGAAAGTCGAAATACTCAAATACATGTGTTGTTTTGCACTTATATTTTTGAAAATATCATTTTTGCTTAAATGCTACATTTATAGAGTAACTTTCTATATTAGTATGGCTCTACTACTTGAATGCTACTTTTGAAAATATCATTTTATTGAGGGTAAGGTTTTATTTTAAGGTCAAATTAAATGTGATAAAATAATTCAATCATTCCTTATTATTTATCACAAGTATTTGCGTAGTTGTTTATCAAATGTTGCTTAACATACAAGCTAAATGGTTATGTTAATTTTGTTAAGTCTCTTTAAACAATTGTGACATATATGCATTTAGTTCTAATAATAATGGTGAGAAAAAGAAGAATAGCAAGGGCTCTTCAATTAAAAAGGACATGGTGCTCAAGCATGCCAGATAGGAAAAGTTAAGAGTAAACTTCAATGAAAAGAGAGTTAGGTGTGGATTGGTGAAATTGATTTCACTACCTAGCTCAATTCCTTGTCATGCTTGAAGGTTCCCATTACTATAAGGTAATGGCACTAAGTGAAATAAGATATCAATACGCTATCCAAGAGGATTTATTGGCAAGAAATTAATACTTATTTGCATTTCAATTTTAATATGTTTATAATAAGAAATCTTGGATTATTAATTGTGTTTTTTATTTGTGGATTACTTTATAGGCTACATTTGATATTAACTAGGATTACAAAAAAAAAAAACATGCCTCTATATTGATAAGCAAGAGGTAAAGGGATTATAAACTTATGTTGAAGAAGAAATACATCGATGAAGTGGGGACTTCGACAAGACCTTACCTTAAAAAAATATCACTAGATTGACACCTCGATATAGAAGAAGTTTATAGAGATATACCATTTAGAAGGGTTCTAGATAAATATGGTCATCTCAATATTGTTGCCTTTCTTCTACTATTTATAGGGAATAACATCTTATAACTTATTTTATTCTTTTTTTTGTCATTTGATTATAAGTGCACAGTAGGAGAATTAAAACAAAAATATGTACAAATATTGGTTGTCTCAAGTAAAGTATAAAAAGCTCAAGGAAGGGCTCTGTGGGAAATGATTCAAGTTATTTAAAAACTTTTGCTCAATCCAGTGATTAAGCATCTACCTCTATCACTGCTATAGAATGCCATGATTTATAGGAAGTAGCAAGAGTGAACAAGAAGGGTGAATTTATATTAGAGGATAGTCAACATGTTGCTTAGTAACTAACAAGCGATGTTTCCTTTCTTTTTTTTGTCAATTACAAAATATTTTGTTTAGTTTTTAGCAAATGACTAATCATATTTGATTAAATTATGCCAAGATAAGTTCAAGTAGTAAGCCACCTAGAGGGAGTTTCAACCAGTAAGGATGATAGACATATTGAAACTTATTTTAAGAACTTTAAAGTATTATAGGCATGTAAAGGGCAATAAAGGAACATTTAGCATTAAGAAACACTTTAGAAGAATTTCAAGATGTTCTTACAACAAATGACTTTCTAAGGAAGAAAGGGCATATTTGAAATAAGAATTGTAGTATTTAATTCTGTAGTAGGTATTGGTCACCCTCTAATAAACTAGTTGTTGCCCCCCCCCAAGGAAAGAGGAAGAGGTGGTACAAAATGGTAGCTTTTGTACCATAATAGGTCAATTGCTATCCTACTAACCCCAATCCCTTTACCTAATTTCTATAAGTAAATTCTTATCACCTTACTACATGATGCCAAGTGCTTTCTAATCATGTTGTATGATTACATTAATGTTGATTTACTAGTTGCAAGCAAGAAAGATATAATAAGTCAAATGAAGACCGACCTGAGACTAAGTTATCTTTTTAGTCGTAGGATTCCTTAATGCCATTATTAGCTAAGCCATCGAAATTCCTACCTTGGTTAGATGGTTGGATGCATTTGTCGAAGAAAACTCAATTAAGATAGTATAGTAGTTGGTTGTATCCTTTGATTGATTTGCCTAGCCATACTTTCTTTTCCTTGATCCCATCGATACTACTTCTTTTAGAAACATTTGGTTGGCCTTATCATGTAGTTTCTTCAATAATTTAACATGTTAAGCAAATAACTTTACCTCAAACAAGGTACCCAAAATGTGATCAATAGGAAAATTGAGCCGTTCATTGAAACAAGTCTACAAAGAAAAAAATTACTTAAAAATCAAACAATTGTAGCTTGGGGGAGGGTTTTGGTTATGACCTATTAGAAGTATAAAGATAACTTTAAAGGTTAGTTTATTCAACTTCTTAGGTTTGATTTCTTAGTTAAATTGAAATGGGCACTAATTAAGGAAACTAATTTTGTTGAAAAGGTAATTTAATTAAGTTTTGCTCAAAGTTAGGCTTTCTTATGAAGGCATTGAACCATTTCTTTTGAAAATTAGCACCATAAGCATCCTTTATCCCTTTTAGAATTGTTAAGCTTTTCAAAGGGTAAAGTTGATACATTTATTATCATATTCAACCTTCTAATATTTCTTCAAAGCAATTATCTTGGTATAATACATACCTAATATTTTAGTTGAAGCTTCTTTTGTCTACATAATAGTAACATGATTTAACTTCATATTAATGGTCATATCATAGTACTTGTAAGCATTTAAAAACCACCACTTTGAGAATGCATTGGTATAAGCATGGTAGAGAGAAAAAAAGAGAGAAAGTTAAAATAAAAGGCACACGTTGTAGGGGATTTGAGGGTTAGCTTTAGATTAAACTGAATTATTTTGACAATGTACTGGGTAAATGCCCTTTAATCTAGAAAGTTCATTCTTGACAAAGGTTGGTGTATAATTATTGTAGACATGAAAATTGTAACTACAACTTAACATTATGTACATTAAAAGGATCAAGGTCAAAAGTAAATTAAAAATAGCCATAAAAGGGCTAAGGAAAAAGAGCATACCTAAGAACTAGCCTAATTGTAGTGCATGTATAAAAAAGAAGAAAAGAATAAGTTAGAAACCTTTACATGTGTGTATTTATCAAATCAAGGGTGTAAAGATAATTAAATGAACTTAAAGTCGTGTACTAACCATTTCAACGAATGGGTAAAGGATGACAAAAATGAAAAGTGTTCCTAGAAGTAAATGCTTAAATAAAAAAGCCCTTCTTGACATAAATTACAACTAGATTAATATTTTTAAATAAAAAAGGGATCACTAAAGACCCTAAAGTGACATCTTAAACTTTGTGAAGGATTATAATGAAAGGTAAAAAGGAAAAAAAGACAAAGCCAAAACATTCTTTTTGATGAATTATACCATTTTGAGATTTTAAAACAAAAAGAAGGAGAAGATGTTTTTATAACTATAATGGTAGCCATCCACTCTAACTTCAATATTTTCCCAAAGGCATCAAACATGTTGGTATAATTGTAGGGCTCTATTTAAGTTCAATATTTTGGATGCTTTTGAATTCCAATAATTTGTGCCAACTAAATATAAATAAAAAATTCATAAAATATTAACAAAAATGAGTATCAAATTCTCTTGTTTTCTTCGATACCTATATCTAATTTGTTTCAGCATATATTTGAAATCATACAATAGACACTAATTGTTTTTCAAAAAGTGAATATAAATTTATTATAGCTTATTATTGGGAATTTTCTTGGAATGTTCTATATTTTTTATCTACAAAAGAATTTGTAATGATACATCTAAAGTCTCAATGCTATAATGGTTATTACTATTTGTTCCCTATGTGTGAAACAATAATTGTATGATGTCAGCACATTTTATTTAAATAGTAACCCAATATCCATCGATAAATTCTAACTTTATTTTTTTAAAAAAAATTGTGATTTTAATTTTAAATGCTCTTAATATAAATATCCACAAGGATATGCTTTTTTTTTTTTAGAATATCTATGAGGATATATGATTTATCATTTGTAAAAATAATTTGTGATTATGTGTACATATTATCAAAGTTATTACAATTTAAAAAAATATTTTTTTCTAATCTTATTAATTTCATAATTTGTAAGAAATATTGTTATAGCAAATTATTGGTAATATTATTGAATTTATATTTTTTATTGAAATAATGTGAAAATTGAATAATTGTATACATAATTTTTAAATGTTAAATAAAATTTTATAATTCATAATATTTATTGAGTTATATGGGAGTTCTTCTATATGCTTGATATTGTGCTCTTATAAGATTGTGTAGCTATATATTGAAATCTTGTAGAATTTATTAATCATATTTTAAAATTATATTTTAATTTATAATTAATTTTATCAATCATTTATGAATATTGCCCATAAAAGTTTAGAGAAATATAAACTATTTCATCTTTTTAATATCAATTCATGAATTTCTCAATGAAAATTTTAATTAAAAATTCATATAAAGAAATAATGAGCACTATAAACTTATATTGTAGTATGTGCATAATATTTTTATATATAATTTTATGTATTGAAAATTTTTTCATGATGTTTATGGTAAATTTTGATGATTCATTCATTTCTAATAATTGATACTTTTAATTAATTAAAGTTAAAATATTTTGAATTGATTCATAAGGAATTTTGACATTAATGTAAGCATTATGATATCAAATGTAATCATTTATATTGGACATTGATATTATTCTTTAATAATAATATTATTATTTTAAAGTTATGATATCATAGTATAATTGAAAAGTTCTATTTCAAAATTTTATTTATATATATGTTCTTATTTTTTATGACCATATAAAGATTAAGTATGCTCATAAATAGGTATAAATTTTGTGAGCATTTTGTCAATTTTTTAATTATATATATATGTATTCCTTATCATGTTTTATAATTCCTAGCACAATGATATACTTAAGAATAATTAATATATTTGAAATATATATTAAAAGTATAATAAGCCTAAACTTTTGATCAATTTTTGAGTTTTGAACTGTGATATAAAATATTATAAGATATTGTAATTTTATATCACAATACTAATAATTTTATGATGAATTAATACATCATTTAAATATTATCTTAATTTTGATAGTAATTACTTCTGCTTGTTAACATACATGCCTTTAAAGAAACATGAAATTAAGTTTTTTGATGTTGATGTTTGCCTCATTTGGACAATATTAGACTTTGTTTTAAGTCACAGTCAATATTTTAATAGCATTTTAACATCAAATTTTGATAAACTAAATAATGAACTTAAAAAAATTGTGAGTATCTTTTTAGAACATATTTGATACATTAAGCATAATTTAAAATTCTTATTTATTAAAAAAATATTTTGTGAGAAGTGTAAAATTAACAAAATTTATAAGGACTGTACTGCCTTTAATTGTTTATATATCATAAGATGGTCTAATCTTAAGATAAGCTTGTCATAAATGGTTATGTTAATTGCATATTTTAAACTTGATTTTTTCCTTAATTTAAGTGATTAATGTATTAATTTTAAAAGTTTCAAGCAAAGTTTCATTGTTTTCTCTTTACATTTTATGAACAACATTATGTTGTGAACTTAAATGATTAACAAGTTAGATAACTTCGTTTATTATTTTAAAATATTTATTGTATCATATTATGTGAGTTAACAATTGTTATTATTAATATGTTGCAAAAAATATTAAATATGTTATTGTTAGAATGATTTTATAAAAGGAAGTTTAGTATTATTATTATAAATATCAATATTGAAATTTTGAAAACTTCTTAAGAAATAAATTATTTTGATAATTTTATTTTATTTTTTGTAATTATTTATGTAATTGATTAGTGGGAGTTAATGCATATTTCCACAAGTAATTAACCCTTAATACTTCCATTAAATAATGTAATTGCATAAGTGATTTTACCTTGTTGATTAAATTATCATGATAATATTTCTCTTAAAATATATATTAATATTTTAATAAAAGTTATTACAATTTTCTTCTTGGGGAGATAGTTAATTAAATGTAGAAATGATTAATTGATATTTTATTATAAATTTAATTATAATTGTATTTTCTAAATATGTTAAATTATTTTGTTAGAAACTTAAATGATCCTTTT
Organism: Sindora glabra; assembly: GCA_020226215.1. Lineage (NCBI taxonomy): Eukaryota > Viridiplantae > Streptophyta > Magnoliopsida > Fabales > Fabaceae > Sindora > Sindora glabra. Next base: position 58,884,676 of record CM035230.1, on the reverse strand, counting down.
AGGAGATATAGTAACTTTCATGAGAAAGACTACAACAAGGACCTTTACATAATGGTGAGTTCCAATATATCAAGGTTATTTTTAAGACTTTAAATTTAATCCACTATCAATTTAATACTTTTTACACAAATACTAAATTAAAAAATTTATTAAAATAAAAAATAATTAAGAATTTTTACTAATAGTAAAAGAGTTTTTATAATTTTTTATTAACATTATAACATATGAATAAGTGATAGTATAAAATTAATTTATATTTGATAATGTATCAATTTTAAATTTTTTAATAATAAAAAAACATGATAGTATACTTTTGATTTGTTTATTTTGACAAAAAAATGTTTTATATAAAATAAAATTATAAATAAAATATTAAAATGAAAGAAAATACTTTATTTTTTCAATATTAGTAAAGTGTAAAGGGGAAAACTACTTCCTCTATTTCAAAAAGTATTTTACTTTCTTCTACTATCATGATTTTATGTATTCTTCTTTTAATCATAAGCTATAAAAGTAATATGCCACTTTTTTATTAGTTTACATGTAAATGATATTTTTTATAAAAAATATTTTTCAACAAAATAAATAAAATTTTTATTTTCACACTATTTTTAAAATATAAATATAATAATACTTATTTATTATACTATATTTATCTTATTTTCAATAGGACCAAATTTACAAAATTTTCTTATAAAAAATAATTACATATAATAACAATTTTTTTAAAAAAAATTAAGGGCTTGCTTAAGTGACACGAGGCTTTGTCTTTAATAGGAATAGGAATAATATTATGGCAATGATTAAGATACATTATTAATAAAGTGGTATGTTTATGTACCATTAAGTGTCTATTTGGAATTGTAGAAGTTGGGGGAGGAGAAGTTAGAGGAGAAGTTTTGTATTTCACCCGTTTGGATACAAGAGTAAAATGAGAGAACAAAAAATTAGAGGGCCAAAAAGTAATTGGGGCCCACAGTAAAAGTTTTCTCCAAAAATAACAAGAAATTGGCAATATTTACCCTTTTCTAGAATTTACCCTTGGCTTCTTCTCACATATCCTCCCAATATTTGTTGCCGCATCTTCTTCCTCTACCGTCGTGTTATTCTGTATATTTGCTACTTTCTCTATTGCTTTGGGAAGATGCTTCACTCTTGCAATCCTTCTCATGTGTGCATTCCTCAATGCTTTTCTCCTTGGTATCGTCTAGGAAAGGTAGCAGCTTGTAGAGATGAAGCTACTGAGCTAAGGCCATAAATCTCCATGATCCTCCATTGAAGGTTGGAAGTTCCATGAATTTGAAGAGAAAGGCTTAGGGTTTGGGTAATGTTACGACAGATGTTAATACTCTTCTTGGAATTGAAACCATGAGCTGGATGGAATACTATATATTAATTATATGTTAGAAATTTGACCAAAAAAAATTCATCTTAAAAAAATCATATAAAAATCAATGAGAAAGTGAATTTCCAAAGATATTTCATTTTAAATATTTATTTAAAATTTTTCTTGAAATTATTTTTTAAAAAAAATATTTGCTATCTATATATTTCAATTAGAAAGGCAATTTGGTTATTTTCTCTTATTACAACTTCTTTCCTCCTTATTTTCTTTTTTTGCAAATAAAAAAATTATTTCTCCTTTAATTTTTTTCTCTCTCATCTTCTCCCTTTCCAAACAATATAAACAAAGCATAAATGTATGGTTGAGATTGTATGTCACAATTTAATATGATTCATGGGGGGAATGATTTGTGAAAAGGAAAAAATTAAGATATAATCCTATTAGAATATGGAGTTTTAATTGGTGCATTAAGCCAAATATTCTTAAAGGCTTGAAGCCAGCCTAGTCTGAATGAATGCCATTCATGGCAAGGAAACTAAGGATCATGGTATAAAGAGATAAGGTTTTTAGCATTAGTGGCATAGAGAAGGCGACGGATAAAGGATAATAAGAATAGCATGTCATTTAATGCTTGGGCTATAATGTCATCGGTTATCTATTATGATAGGACATGTCTTGTTGCAAGCATAAAAAAAGGTGTATTATATTTTGATATTTAACAAATTTGAAAGATCATTTTACATTTTCAAAATTTTATCAGTAAAAGGTGGCATTCTATTAACCAAAAGTCTCCTATTGAACACCAGCCTCCGATAGTGTATGGCTGTACCACTTTTTTATTGATGCATTGAAGTCTCTCCCAAACATTATAGGACCAAAGTTAATATTTTTAAGTAAGGAGGCTAAATTGAATCGATTCATAATTGATGATGTAAAAATATATTTATGTCATTTTTAAAAATTAAAAATTAAATTATTGAAGGTTTTATGTAAATTTTATATATAGTATTATAATATTTTTTAAAAAATGTAAAGGGGACTGTGTAACAAATATATTCTATTTGTATAATTTATTGTAGAAAAAATTATAATTTTATTTTATATTCAAAGTTTGTTTGGTAAACGGTTATTAAAATAGTTTTTATTTGTTTGATCAAAAATTAATTGATTGACTAATTAAATTAGTCAAATCAATTATTTAGTCAGTAGTTATTTTAAATAGTTTTTTGTTCCTAATTAGTTAATATTGAAAATATTGCTATTTATAGTATTTTCTTTTAGCTACTCGATTATTGTTTAAAAAAGGCACAATTACCCTAATTGTTGCTGGTCGGTTACTACTACGTTTTCCTTTTTTGTTTGTAAAATACTGTTGCGTTTTTCACTTTCCTTTTGGTAAAATATTGTTACATTTGGTAAAATACTGTTGTGTTTTCCTTTCAATAATATAAATATGTAAACTATAATTATAGTTATTAATTTTTTATTAATAAATTTATTTACTATAAAAATTATATTAATATAATTTAAAAAATTTAATTTATAATAAATTATAATAATATATTATTTATAAAAAATTAATTTAATAAATAATATATAAAATCTAAAATATTATAATAAAAATATTTAAATAATTTATAAAATATACTCATATATTTATTTTTTATTTTATATATAAATAATTAATCATAAATAATTAATTTTATTAAATATTTTTATTCAAAAAATTAATACAATCAATTGATTAAATTAACTAATACAATCAATTATTAATTAATTAAATTAATTAATTGTTATAATTATCAGTTAATTGTCAAACATGACTTAAATCAATCTATAATAACTCCTTTTATTTTTTATATATATTTTTTTGTTGTTTTCTCAAATCAACTAAAATATATATATAGATATATATATATATAGGAAAATTTTCTTTTGTGAAGAAATTGAGAAAAAAATTGCAAAAAGAAAAAATTGAGAAAACTAAAGTTTGTTTTTTTAATATCTGGAAATTTAGAAGCTGTTGCGGGATGGGAGGAGTCTTGGACGTGTCTGTGCAGACTGAGGGGAGAGAGAGAGAAAGAGAGAGATGAGTGCTACATGGAGATGGATCGTTCGAAAGACCCGAGACTCCAAACCCTTCTTCTTGGCATTCGCCACCGTATGCGGCGTCGTTCCGGGGGTCATCGGCTACGGCGTGATGCAGCTTACCAACACCCGCAACGAGCAGCTTGAAACTCAACTTGGCAAGAATGCTCGCCCCGAAACCTTGGTATTTATTCATCGTTTGGCTCCCGAGAATTCGTGAGAAATGCAGAATTATATAATTTTCGGAAATTAGCGTACTTTAGTCCAAATGGAAGCATATCTTTGAAAATTGGCATACTTTAGTTCAAATTGATCCTTACTTAAACTCTAGCGACTAGAAGAAGGGAAAGGATTGAGTTTTAGTTAATTGAAGGTTCCTCTTCCATATGTTACGTACCTTAGGATTATCGTATTGAAAATATTTGTCTTTTAAAACAAAAGTAAGTCAATTTGCTGATGTTTCTGAATCCGAGTTCTCAGAATTGTTTTGCACATATATTTTCTATTTAAATTAAATTGTTGTTATTCTCAGAATGAGTAGAAATTAGAAACGTAACGGTAATTAATGTATCAGCTAATTCAGCTTTGGGAGATCATGCTGCATGGTGAAGGCTTGCCTTTAGTTGGGAAATTATTGAGCTGTAATTGCAAAATTGCTTCAATTTTAGAATTCTCTACTGTTGATGTATCTCTATTGCTGTATGCCTCTATCTCATGCAGAGCAAGATTACGCACTAGTCGTCTCATTTTGTATAAAAACCTTAGGATGAACCATATTACAAAAAGATCAGAGTTTTTAGCTGGTGTGCTGTTGTAGTATTGGGGTTTTGAACAGAATAATTAGTTGGATCTCAAATTCTCAAGTAATGGTTGGATAATTTTCCTTAAAACAGGTGGTATTACTGTGAAAGGCTGCTTTTTGGAATCTATAGACTAGCCGGTGTTAAAAAAGTGCAAATTTTGCAGGTTTCGATATATATATATATATATATATATATATATATATATATATATATATATATATATATATATATATATATATATGTATGTATTATTTTGAAAGAAGCAAGTGGGCAGGGGATGGCGATTATTTGATTACATTGCCACGAAGTTTAAGGGCTGCTTTCTTTCTAAAAACAGCAAGCCACATATTTGCTGTTTACATTGAGAGAGGCCATAGTGAACCCAAAGGACTTTGTTGTAGTTTGAACTTCTGAAATTCTGAGCCAGGGCAAAAACAAGAATTTATTTGCCATGTTTCTTTTCTACAGTAGAAAAGAGCATCATTTTATTAAGAAAGGAAGAGGTATACACAATATCAGACTGACTCTTTTTCATTTCTTCCTAATATCCTGGGAATAATTGAGTTAGTTTCTCAAACTATAGTCAAATGCCATAAAACTTGTCTTCAACAAGAGGATGCAACAAAATTTCTTTGTCAATGGTTATGAAATCTAAATTGGGAATTATGGGTGACGTTGTGTGTTTGGTTGTATGTGGTGTTCTATTAATAAATTCTTCAGAGCAGTGTCTGATTCAGACATGCGTCTGATTTGTTGAGCTTTGCCCTTTGTTGCTATTTTTTCTTAGTTTGTTGCAATGAAATGGATATTATATATGTTCTATGCTTTCTTTCAAATTCGTCCTCTTCCCAAATGAGAAAATGAACCATAGTAGGCCAGAAATTTGGTGTGATAAGAAAGTAAGTGGTTATTTTGAGTTACCAAGCTGCTCCCACACTATGAGATGTGCTGTTCTATGTTGAGTATCGATCAGAGTAAACCACATTATTTGATGAAATTCAATTAAGTGATGGTGATGGAGTTTATAGACCTGGATGCTTAGAGGACTATTTAAGGTAGTTACAATTATTGGTGCTCTAGCTGAAGTGCCTTCTTCTCGGAAGCACACTGAATAAAATGAGAAATCTTATACTCTCACTACTCTACACACCGCTTAATGTTCTTATTTTATCCACTTCTGTAAATGTGATATACTTCTTACTTACATTTAACATGAACACTTGATAACTTCGTTAATGCTGTAATTGAGTTGCTTTTTATAGGACTAGAGCATTGGTTTATCATGGAGGTTAGATAACATGTGAAGTTAAACTAAACAGCTGCTAATAGAATGATGTATTATATTGAAGGTTTGAACTTGTGTCTTTAAAGTGCTTTTTATTCAGTTGAAATATATATCTCCACATTATGTTTTCTTTGATTGTAAATCAGATGATGGGACAAGTAAATAAAGAGAGACTCGCAGAATATCTCGGAGAGCTACAGCGGAAGGAGAATACCAATGATCGCTATGTTGCTGCCTTAAGGGGAGAGACTCTAACCCGAAAACCTTATGTTAGAATCCAACCAATTCCGGAGCAAAATGACGTCAATGCTTAACTTGCAGTTGGTACGAATACTTTTGTGGAATCTGAAATTCTATATGTCCCAATAGGACAAGTTTTGAGAATTTCACTTCCATTTTAGTTTTATCATGTAACAACCCCTTACTGTCTTTTTTATCCTTTTGTTTCGTTGAGGTGGTGTTATGTGTCAGAATTGTTTCCTTAATAATTAAGCCTGTACGATGGAATGATATGTCCTTGGTTCTCGATTGACCACTTGCTTACCATAGCTGCTACTTGCCGTTTATTTGAACAATGAGTTTTTAGGGAGAGTTAAATGTCACTGCTCTATTTATGCAAGACTTTACTGGCTACACTTTGTGTTAGTGACGCAGCCAGATACTTCCATGAGAATATCCGTTGTTCTACAGTTGAATACATCATTGTCAGAGACTATGGGATGCTTCTACCCCAATCATTTCATATCTGAGGATCAGTTGATGTCATTATCTTAAACAGTTTATGTCCTTCAATCTGGTATAAACTATAGGATTATGAGTGTACAAATTTTGCATTGACCTGAAATAAAACAGGCCATCCGCATTGCATTCTTTCACCTCCGTCTAGCTTCATTTTGATCAAGAAACTCTTATTAGTGATATGTAGATTATTAGATTGAGAATTGGGGGAAGAAGGGTGGAGAGGGATGAAAAAGAGAGCACACAGATTTTTTGAAAAGTGGATTGGTGCTACAGGACTAGATTAAGGCAGGTGCATTTGAGCTGCTACTAGTTATTCAGAAAACAGCCTTAGGCGGCTGGTTATCTGCTCTTGGCACATATGACACAGAAAAATTTTCATCCCATAGTCTCTGCAACTCTGTATAAAAAGTCATTAGTAGTAATTCACGTCCTATGTAGTAAGCGGTAAGGAGCGTCATGTCTCTGCTTGAGCTAGCCGTGTGCCTACATCCTAAGGCCATGTTCTTTTCCTTGGTCAGACAAATTGCACAAGTCTACATCTTAGATGTGTTTTTAGTCCAGGTTTAGCATTAAAAATGTGTTCCTCCGAATTTATCATGTTGTCCTCTTTATATATATAATTTCAATTCTTTGAGATTTTCTATTAAAGTCCTCACTTCATTAAATCTTAAGTAAAATACATTAGCATCTTTTGTATGAGTTTGAAATGAAAAATGGAACAGTGGAATTTGCATTGTAAGGAGGTATTTGTGGTTCTAGAAACAAGAGACATCATCAATGTAATTTACTCATAATCTCGTGATTTGTTAGGAAAAATGGCAATTTTTTTTTTTGGGGGTGTAGGGTAACGAGGCAAGTGAAAATCGAGCTTCCTATTTATATACTGTTTTCTTTTATATCTAAACAGTTAATCATGCATTCTATTTTCCAGCCTCAAGAATTGCCTGTGAAACGAACTATAAGAATATAAACAAAGGAGAAAAGTGTGTGCTTGGGACGTTTGGGTGGATGTTTTAGTACTTCTCATAAATTTTAAAATTTATTGATTGGATACTAGTTAATTTTGGATTGATATAAAATGTTGTGAGTAGAATCTATATAATATATTTATTAAATTCAATGATGAGTTTAATGAGAAGTTTATTTCATAAAGGTTATGCAGTGATGATATAAGGGATACGAGTGATGGTGGAATAAAGGTTTATGCTATCTCTAACTAATAATTATAATCTTTAATTTAATAGAAAGCGTTTGATCCTTATGTCATTTGTCTAAAATCTCTTAAATTTACGTATTGTATGCTGCCGGCTGGGGTTCTAATGATGATGGAATTTTAGGTAATAGGCTAGACATCTTAAATTTGATATTTTTGCCATCAATGACTATAAAAAAATGGTAATTGCCCTATTAATTAAGCTTACATAATTTTTTGACCAACCATTATTTTAGAAATTTTTTATCCGTTATGCCCTCAATTTACATGTATATTAAGTAGTTTATTATTTCTACTGTAAAGAAAAAAAAATGAAAAGAAAGACAACAAAACAATGGAAACAAAAGAATATAATCATACATATGTTAAGTTATTAAAAAAACATAAATGAAGAAAAAATGACTACAACATTGTTCTTAGAAATATAATTTTAATTTTATAGTTTTTTTTATTTTTAAGGAGTTCTTTCAAGGACATCCGACAAAATTGAAACGATAAAAAAAAAATATTTTTGAAGTTGTTATTGTCATCTATGCATCTTCTTTTCTTTTTATTTCTATAGTATTTATTATGCTAAATATAATTATGGAATGAAATATTTATTCCATTTTTTACCATACTAAATATAATTATGAAATATTCACTTATTAATCACAAACCAACGTTAAAAACAACCCCAAGATCCAACAAACATAATCTTCACTTCTGTGATAGACACATTATCGTTTTCAATTTTGCAGGTTAGCAGAACACATTAACATCAAGCATCAAACAATAAAGCCTGATTCGGTTAGCGATCTCATCCGGCATATGGTACACTTGCTTAATTTTGATCCACAGCCTCTGCAAGTCTGAGATGGAATCTCCATAAACCAAGACAGCTTATACTGCAATGAGTAAAGGGCAGAATTATGTATATCTCACCATGTGACCGCAGCCAAAAGCCAAGTCCCTTCCATTAGTCGGGCAAATTACACAATCCTAAGCGTTACATGAAAATTAGGAATCTTAAATTAATATCAAACACCAAATCAGCCACAACATTATACAAAGACACATCCACACAGAGAGAGAGAGAGTATGGAAACAAACATGCCTTATCTTCTACTGAAATCATTTTCTTCTCAAGATCATGGAAATTTTCCTGCGGAATCAAACCAATCAGCATAAGTTACATGAAAAATCATTTATCAAGATGGATGGAAGACAAGTGACATGTAAACAGTATTGCTGCTCTAATGTATCTTCTATTATTGCGCAGTGCACACACCACACATCACAGGTTCTTTAAACAGCCCACTACGGATCTTAACCTATAAAATTATGGAAGGTAATCAAAGAGTAAAAACATGGGACCATATCTGCTTTTAAGGAGCTTAATTATTCAAATTATGTTAGGTGCCCAAGTGAACGCACTTTTGCTTTATTTGTTTTTCAGAAAGTAATTTCCATAGCAAAATCCCAAGAAAAAATTATCTTCTATTAAATTCATTACATTTAATATTAAACATATCAACTATTTTTCACGATCTTATTAATTTATAAATATATTTGACATTTTTCATCAAAACAAATGGTGCTTTAGTTTTACAAAGATTGGTGGATTAATCAATTTTCCCTAAAAAAAATGAAACATTAGACGACAACAAGTACCTCCGCAGTGGCAGCTCTAGACCTAGCATCTGCAACACAGTAATGGGCATTGTCTAATTCAAGTCTATACCATTCCCCTTGTTCCTGAGCTTTTGCAGTTTTTTCTTCATATTAGCTCGTTCATCCTGTGAATTGACAGTTCCCATTGATTACAGTCTATCCTTTCAAAAGTACATCACGTCAAAGGATAATGTACCACCTCTTCATGTCTGGGGAGATTTTATGTAGACAAATTACTCACTATCTTAATAGTTTATAATTATATTTATATAAAAGATATTTTTTGCTACAACAAACAGAACTTTAATTTTACAAAGATAGGTGGATTAATCAATTTTTGCTTAAAAAATGAAACATAAGACAATAACAAATACCTCAGCAGTGGCAGCTCTAGATTCAACATCTGCAACACAATGAAGGGCGTTGTCTAATTCTAGTCTATACCGTTCCACTTGTTTCTGAGCTTTTTGCAGTTTTTTTCTTCATGTTAGCTCGTTCATCCTGTGGATTAATAATTTCCATTGATTACAGTTTTCCCTTTCAAAAGAACATCTTGTCAAAGGATAATGTACCATCTATTTACTTAGGAAATGAGAAACACCTTCAGCATTTCTATATATTTCTTCAAATTTCTGGTCTCTGCAGCTCTTCCTTCCTCTGCAAGCTATATATATGGCATCATTTTGAGTAATCACAAAAATTTAACAATAATGTTATATGTACCAAAAATGAGATCTGAAATTGGATTTTAAGTGCAGGGTTAGTCATTTGTGACAAATTTTATAAGACTTAATCCAGTAGATTTTTAAACTCAAATCCGATTTTGACACAAATTCGCCACAACATCTTAAGGTGTGTTGAGTCCATCTATAGGTCTCTCACGATAGTTATTAGAGGGTGTAACAAGTGCTTGTCCAAGAGTTTGAGCGTGAACATGGTATTTTCCATACGTATATTCACAATAATGAAACATAGTCAAACGAATGGGTCACCAGTCACAACAACGACCTGCAAATTGTGCAGTCCCTCAGATAAACTCTGAATTATATCAGGAACTTGATTCTGAGCATCAGATTTAAATTCCTTTGCGTGCTACAAAACAAACAACTGAAGGATTCAGCACAGAGGAATTGACTATCATTCTAAACCAGCACAACATAGTAGCAAGTTCATTACTCATTTTCATGGATTTGCCAAGAAATTGAAATTAACATAACATTACATTCTCTGGTTTCTTGAGGAGCTTGTCAGAGGATTGAGGAGCACATCTTTCTTGGTCTGCTACTACATCTTCCTTGAGGCATCCACCTTTAGAACAAAGTATATATTTTCCTGAGCTGATAATATTAACACAAAGAACCATTACAAGTATTTCGTGCAAACACACATATTAATAGAGATATTTCTGAGAGTCTTATTATAAGACGAAAACATTTTCATGTACATTCCTGATAATTTCTAATTTAATTGTACTGCTTGAATTATATGAAAAAATGACCTCTTTTTAAAAAGAATAGTCGTTTGTCCCTTCTAAAAGGGTATAACCACAGATGCCTTTGAACAAAAATATGACTCAACTTCAATAGTTTTCAGAAACTAAAAGCTTAAACGTAAACAAAAAATTTCGTGGAACCAGTAAGAGATCAAGACATCATTTATTTTGACTGAAAATATATTCGAATATATTTATATACAAGTATCAAGTAATGACAAGTTATAGAGATAGCATGTCACTTCTTAATTTATATACAAGTAAATGAGGTACTGTACACAATAAGAACCAATGCATTTTACATTTCACTCAAAATGCACATAAAAGAATATATCAATATTGCAGTGTTGCGTATGTGATATAATCAAAGCAAGGTTATAAATTGCTGCTCGCAATATACGATATTACTATCGCAAATCGTTCCATAACTTTGATTTTATATGGTCACATTTTTTTTCATATTTTTTTTACATTTATTTGCAATCTTGCTTATCACAACTGCAATTTAAAATCATAGATCAGAGTTTAAATCTTAGTGTTGGAGCCTATAGTTCAAATTTTAATCATATCATAATGCAATATTGCATAAATGAATATATAAATTAAGTAAAGCAAGAAGCATAAAAGCAGATAAGCGTTTTTATACGTTGGCTGGCTTGGAGTATCCTTCCCAAATTGGTATAGCTGATCAGCAGATCTGCCATATAAGCGATATTTGGAGCATGTTATTCTTCTTTCTCTTTCCATGAATTTGAAAACGTACGTACGTAGCAGCAAAACCTTAACTTTGTGTGTATGAACCTTCTTAATCCTAGATTTAAAATTGAAAATTGTATGTCCTGCAATTGAGATAAGTGCTTGGTTTGGCATCTAATTTTTTCAGAATGGATTTCATTTCATTTCAATAAAAATAATTTCAATTCATTTGTAAGTGAACTCTACTATTAGGAAATTTTATCAAAAATAATGATTTCAATTCATTTGTAAATCAATTATTTTATTTTGAAATGCATTGAAAAGTATTCAATTAAAAAATAAATTTTAATGGTATTATGGTAAATATAATGCTAGAAAGAAGATAAAAATTTTATATAAATTTTTTTTGGTCAAATAAAATAAATTCTAGTGAAATTCTTATTAAATTAGATGAATTTTATAATAACATAAATGTAATTAAAATAGAAATTATAAATGAAATGAAATGAAATCCTTTTTTATTTAAAATCAAACACCATTTTTTAAAAGAATTCATTTAAAAATAAAATGAAATCTTATTTTTAATCTTACTAAATAAGGAGAAGATTCTATTTGTTTCATGTAAAAATATTTTATATAAAACATGGTTATAAAATATTCATATGAACAAAAAATATTTTATTTATTTAATATTAAATATGAAAAAATTTTAAAAATAATTTTTTATTTCAAAAAAATTCTTTCATTTATTATTTTTTAAATTAATAATACAAATAATGTATTATTTTTTATTAATATATATAAATAATAATTTTTATAATAAATATTTTTCGATAAAACAACATCGTATAAAAGTCAGATCTATTAGACTTTTACTCTTTTATTTCTGTAGTCGTTAGTTCAATGTATTTAGAAATTAGATGTGCTGGGAATTTACGGTACTTATAGTACAATCTTGTAATCCAAAGGGTTCAAAATATATGTAAAGATTACATTAAACATGAATGCAATTTGTGGATTTTTGAGTGCATGCATGCAAATCTTAATGCGAACTAATTCAGTTCACTTTATATGTACATGAAGTTGACACGTATCTTTTTCATGCCATATAAATGGATAGAATTTGAATTTCTACTGCTTTGTAATTTCCACTTAATTATATAATTTCTTATATATAAGTAAAATATTGCTCAACCTAAACCTAAAGTGCATTGTGTGAGAGTTCAAGTGTGAGAACGTCAACACTCAATTTATATGACAAAAAAAATCATGTATTTATAAATAAATTAACATTTTAATTTTTATATATAAAAGATAACACACACACATATATATATATATCGTGGACATTTGCCCACAATTACTTTCTTATTCCTATGTCAACCGTGGGACATTTTCATGGTGCTTCATAAAATTTTGAAAAAAATACACCTAATCTCTTAATTTTCTATAACATTTTCATTAGCTAGGATAATAAAGCTTGAAATTAAAAACAAGTTGGATGGGATTTTAAAAATAAGGTAGAATTAGATCATGAAATTAACTAAGTAGAGGTTTTAGTTCAATAAAGTAGCCAAGACTTAAACCAACTGATCAATCAGCCAATTGCCATTTGAACAATCTTGACAATCAATCAATTGGGCTCAGGTACCTATATAAGTCATAAGGGATTAGTATTCTAAACTTCATTCACAATCCTATTTCATAATTGAGGACTTATAAAAAAGTAAAATTCACAAAAATAAGGTTGTGACTTGCACTTTATAGAGGTAAATGCGAAAGGAAAAATTTTGGGGAGTTACTTAATTTACATAAAAAATAAGTTCTCACAAAAATTTAAGCTTTTTGGGAAGTAAATTTTTTTATAAAATTTTCAAGAAGTGCTCAAAGTTATTTGATTAACATTAAAAGAATTAACACTTCTTAAAAAGTAATTTTATGTATTTTTTCTAATTTAATTCTAACTTTCCTAAAAAGTATTATCAAAATAATTAATATATCTTTCAAAATTACAATATAAAAATAATAAATATTAAAAAATTTTAATTATCTTTTTTAAATCATTTTTGTAATATTTATTTTCATCATAATTTTTTTAAATTGGTAATTTCTTATTTTTTAATTTATTATTAAAATAAAATAGATTATATAAAAAATTAAGATATCATATTATATATATCTTAAATTATCTTAATATGATTAAAATATAATATAATTTAAATGAACAAAAAATGTTAGTTAAATAATAATTTCTATAATATTCATATAAATTAGATAAGAAATACACAAATTTTTTTGTAATTGAATATTAAAATACTAAATAATAAAGTTAACAAATATATTTCTATTTATAATTAAATTTTTATTATAGTTATATTTGTGATATAATATATACTATTTATTTTACATAATTTTATATAATACTCATTCTATATATTATATCCTATATAATTAATAATTATATTTATATTTTATAATTAATAAATTATATTTATTATAAATTTTATTAATGTGGATCAAAGGTTAAAGTAATAGAGGTAATTTCATATTTTTATTTAATAAAATATATAAGAAGGTTTTCTAACTGAAGGGATGTGAATAAGCAACTCCTCGTACTTTTTGGAAAGTAAAATTTTTTAAAAAGTTCTATTTCCTCCATTTTAAAAATTAATGGCCAACTAAATGATTTAAAATTTTTTCACTTTCTTAAAAATTGTACTTCTTATAAAAGGCTTAATCTTTTACCTTTAGTTTGTTTTCCCTAAAATTTTAATATTTTTTTCTTTGGTTGTTGTAAGATTTCCCACTAGTTAAAGAATTAAAAGGGATGTCTAGGAGAAAGTTCCTGAGTCGGCTTCAATAGCTTTTGAAAGGAACACTCTCCTCTAAACGTGAGTGGAAGCTTGTGTTTTTAGCTTTTCTCTCTTTTTTTCCCCTAAAAATTATATATAGTATTATTTTAAAAATAGTCTCAGCATTTCTACTTGTTAGAAAGTTAGGATAAGATGTATGATTAAATTTTGTATGTTTAGTTCTGCGTGGAAAAAGAAGTATATATAAAATCAATTATATTAAAGTATATAGACATTTGTGATAATATTTGTCTATGATGAAAATATTTGCGATCTGAGGGATAGAATAATTAGGTGCTCTACAGTCCAAATTCCAAAAGTTACAATATAATTGCAGGCTATACACCATGTAACATAATGCTTGTAAGCCATACATATATACTTAATGACGTATGATTGTATGATCAAGATTATAATGTTATAAAATGTTATGGTTCTCAGATCTTAATACGCGAAAAGTATGATTTCATGGCATGACTTAGTTTTATGAATACATGTATTTATAAATGCTTTCATATTTTTGTATATATTATATGTGTGATTTAAAAAGATTTTCCATCTAGAGTTATCTTGGAACTTGGGATCCTCTATTCCCTTCCTAGTGTTTACTAACTCCCTAATTTTACATTTCAAGTGATAGGATAAATGAGAAGTTGCTTATACACGTTAGAATTAATAGCTTTCATAATCACATAACATAGTGTTATAATTGAGATTAAATCATATTAATTATTTTAACCATTACACATTAATTATGAAGTTAAGTTCTATTAATTACTGTAACTACAACCTATTAAGTATATTAAATTATTTATTTATTTACTAAATATTAAATAATCATAATCATAATTGTGTAATTCTCATATTAAGATTAAGGTTCCGTTTGTTTCGTTGGAAAGCATTTTTCGTAGGAAAATATTATTTATATATAAATTAATGAAGAATGATATGTTATTTACATTGATGATTAGAAAAAATTATACTTAAAAACTTAGAAATGAAGGAAAGTAAATTTCTTTTTGAAATAGAGGAAGTTATTTTTTTCAAAATCTTTACATTTAACATTAAATAAGTAAAACACTTTCTTTTATGTTATTATTTTACATTTAACATTAAATAAGTAAAATATTTTCTTTTATGTTATTATTTTTATAACTATATTTTATAAAAAATGCTTTCCAATAAAACAAATAAAGCCTATATATTAAAGTAGATTGATGCTTATTAACCAAGTTGGTTAGTGGAAACTCTTCATATTTTCCTTATAAGAGAAATGAGTAATTTTAATATTTAAAATATCACCTAAAATAATAGAATGGGGTTTCTTAATTTAATGAAGTTAGTTCAAGAGTCATGGTTCTTTGATGGATTGAGTTACTTGAAGTCCTATATAAAAGGTAGTTAGTCCCTCTCTCCATTCACCATATCAAAAACCCTTACCAACATCAAAAGTTGGAAATAAGTTAAATTTGAGAGATTTTCATCGCCTAATACTTATATTAAAGTCATAAAGAGAGTGAGAAGAAAGAAATACTAGCATCAGAGTAATAGGAGAGCAAGGAAAGATAATATTTTTATTTTCTTTTTTAAAAATATTTTTTTATTTTTAAAAATAGAAACACTTGTTTAGCAATCTATTTTTAAAAATTATTTTTTAAATGTGTAACTTAAAAATAAGAAAATAAAAATAAATTTTAGTTATTTTCTAAATTTATTTTCTTGTTCTAAATATTAGTTTTATAATTAAATAAAATATTTTCATATTTACAATACCAACTACTCTCAATTCTTTATTTTTCTTTAATCCAAAAATAATTTTTAAAAACATCTTTTAAAAATACAAAAATAAAAATGTATTCAAACACACCCTAAGATGCTAATATTGTTCCATCCTTTGTTCTTCTTTGTGTGCTTCTAAGTTTTCAGCAAAGTCTCAAATTCCATGGCTCAAGGATATCTCCTCAACTTACATGATCAGTAAATGAAAAAGTATTGAAATATTTGCTTGATTTACTTCTGCATAATGTTAAAATTTTCAATTATATTTGTAAATTATGACATGCCTAAAATCTATATATATTTTCAAATTTTCTAATAGTGCGCACTCTTACCATATTTGTACATTGATATATCAGGTATGTGGCGCTTGACTAAGATCTCTAACGACTATCAACATCCAGCCATGCCAATTTATAAAATGTAAAAATATGTTTTCAAAATGATGTTTTCGAATTCATTGAAGATTTCATATAACCATTTGTTTATATCTAAAATGCGCACAAATCACTAGAGAAAAAAAATTATTTTTTTACTATAAAAATAAAAAATTATAATTTATATAGGTTATGCAATATCACAAGTAAATAGCTACATTTTGAAACCTACAACTTTTTGAAAGATAGAAAGTAAATTTATTTTAAATAAAATTTAGGAGACTAAAAATGCCCTCATACTTGAAATTTTTTATATAAATTATTGGATACTTAAGTTTCTATTTGCATCTCAATAGAATACATAATCCACTTTTGGAAACATTTCAAACAAATAAAGTGATCAAAGATTCTTTTAAATATGTAAGTTTTAGATGCTAACTAACTCAATTGAGTAAGTATCATCATTTATAATGATAATAAAAATATAAATCCAGTTCATTCATCAATATTTCTTAAACTCGTGAATGCCCAGTTGCATGTAATTTATGACAATCATTAGCACTTTCTCCTTCTTGTCTTTCCTCCTTTCAGATTCAACGGTTCCTTGGTCAACTATATTTTCTTTTACTATTTGGAATCTTTGGATTTCAAGAAATCAAAAAAAATTCAAAGGAAATGCAAAAAATAATGATTTAAAACAACTAACTCTTTCCAAAGCAATTGGATAGTTATGGAGAAGCTTACAATGCCACTTCAAGAGACTATTGTGGAAATATATCGGAATCCTCCACCAGCTGGGTTTTATAAATTAAATACTGATGGTGCTGTGAAGGGAAACCCAAGTCCAGCAGCCTTCTCAGCCACAATTAGAAACAGTAATGCTGATTGGGTTGTTGGACGTGCAAAGGGAAAAGGAATCACTTCCAATTTTGTTGTTGAATTGACAGAATTGGGAGATGGATTACTTATTACTAAAGATAGAGGTTTAACCCCTCTTATTGTTGAAACTAATGTTTTAACTGTTATGCAACTAATTATCTCTCAAAATGCTAACTTTAATGTTACTGTTAGCCCTTTTGTGGAGGATTGCAAGAAGTTGTTGACTGAACTTAGAGTTGCTAATTTCCACCATGTGTATAGAGAAACAAATTATATAGCTGATTTTATAGTTAAATCTTTTGTTGACTCTTAATCATTTTGTAATTTTTGAAGAGCCTCCTATTGGTGCTACTATGTACTTACAGTGCGTTTGGAATAGGTGAAATGGGAGGGGGTGAAATTGGTGAGGTGAAATCGGGGGTGGGATGGGGAATT
The DNA here is from genome assembly GCA_020226215.1 of Sindora glabra. Classification (NCBI taxonomy): domain Eukaryota; kingdom Viridiplantae; phylum Streptophyta; class Magnoliopsida; order Fabales; family Fabaceae; genus Sindora; species Sindora glabra. Next base: position 58,867,041 of record CM035230.1, on the reverse strand, counting down.
TCACCTGTTTGGTTGGGGGTGAAATTAAGGGGGGGTGAAATGAAGTTATGAAAAGTTGGTGGGCCCAGACGAAATTCACCCCCTCCCGTAAATGAAGTGAAATTCGGGTGAAAAGAAAAAATGCACGCCTTTTTCCACATTCTGCCCCTCAACCCACTAAAACGCACCCTCCTCTCTGCCTCAGCTTCATCGTGCTTGGTCACCACCGGAGAAGACCAGCCGCGTTCGGAAGCAGCTGAAGGCCGCCAGTTGGAGCGGAAGAACGTCCGAGCAGGTATGTGTGTTTTGCTTTTGGTTATTTGATATGGCTGTGTCATTGCTGGCTTCCGTGTGCAGGGGTGTCCGATTTCTGCAACCGTTTGACTTGGGCGTTTGATTCCGTAGCATTTGGCGACCAGACGTTGTTTCGAAGCCGGAAGCGACCTTGGAGACACCGATATGCTATTGTGAGGCAGGGACAAAGGGGAGCTTCATCCGGGAAGAAGGCCGGTCGGAATCCGGGTCGAGTCAGGTCGAGCTCCTCTGTTTGATTTGACCTAAAATCTGGAGAGGACCGAACCGACCCAATTTTTTTCATAATAAATTTAATTGAATTTCACATTTTTTACATTTTCAGTATTCCTTCCTCCCTTCTTCCTAATTTGATACACATATTGGCAGATGTGCGATTGGAAATTTGAATTTCGGAAATGGAGATTGCATGCTCAATCTTGTCCATGTTTATTTTTATTATTGCTTAAGTTTAATAAAGACAAGGAATTCTAATAAATGGATGCATTGATCATTATTTTACCGAATGTTTAGGACTTTTTTATTAATTAATATAACAGTAAATAAGGTGATCATATTCTATTTGTGATAAATACTATATAATTTGTCTGATGCTATTATTTTAATTTTTTTAATATTTAAATTAGTACTAACTTGATAAAAATTGTTAAAAAGGAACATTGTAATTAGTCAATATTTAAATTATACAAAATTATATATTGATAGTATATTACAATTATAAATAAGTAAATTACTATCATTTAATTTTAAAAATAGTGGATGTTATATTACATAATATTTAATGTGAGATTAATAGATTAATTTACAAGTCCTTTCGTTTGGAATTGTGATTGCTTCAAAAATAACAACTTCTGCACAGTGTGGTGGCATTTGTATATTTATATTAAGTAAATTATTGCTTCTATGTGTATGTGTGTATATATATACTGGAACAGTTAATGAACATGATATATATCTTCTACTACCAAAAAATAAATTGACAATATTAGGAGAAATGTGTTATTTACTAATTAATTCTATGTATTGAGATATCATTTATTAATTAATTCTGTAATAAAAATATATTAATTCTAGTCTTTAAAAAATGTATAATCAATTATTGACTAATGTTATTAGTAATAAAATAAATTAAAAGTAATTTAAAATTATCAAATGAAATTATTATCATCAAATATGTATAATTCTATTAAACAATGATAATATAGTAATTTTACTACCCCGCCATAAGTATTTTTCTAAAATATAATGCAAATTCTTTAATATTTATTAATTATATGAAAATAAAAAGTTATAAATATAAATATGTTAGTATTCAGAAAAAAAAATTTAACATATTTTCCTTCATTCGTAAATTATTTGTTATTTAATTTTACTAAATAATATTATAACTACCTCAACACAACATAACATAACAAAAGGATATTTCAGTTATTTTACTTATTCACATTTCCTTCCCCCTCTATTTTCATTCATTCCAAATAAAAGAAATTTATTTCACCCATATTTACTCTCTTTCCTATTTTCACACATTCCAAACAACTCAGGTGACATTTCTCCCCCTCTATTTCCACCCCTCCATTTACACTCCCTCCCATTTTTACTTCTAGCCAAACAAACCCTAACCCGTGCTATTTTGAGGTCATAATAACTAAAAAAAAAAATTCAATTAATTATAACTTTATCTTTTAATTATTTTTTTATTAATAACTATGACGTTGTATAACTGTATTTTTACTCTTCATATACAAGTTAATGACATTCAGGTTCATTTTATTCAAAATTGTGACAAATGAGTCCATCTTTTTGAAGAACTTCAACAGGACGTGGCTGATATTCTACCAAAATCACATTCTAGAGACAAGCTTCTAGATCCCAGCTTGAAACATGCAATTTTGAATCAGGGGGGTTGTTAAAATTAAACCGTTGAAATTGGTTCCGATTTCTTCGCATCCTTGTTATTCTGTTTTTCCTGATTTTTTTTCTCCAGGTAAGTCCCTCGATTTATTTTTAATCAAGAAAATCTCGTTCTATTTTCCAGTCCCGTTTGTATCTTCCAATGCCTATTTAAGGGCGCTCTGATTACTAGATCAGCCATTACTGCCAACAATAATTCTGTATTGCAGCACGAAGCAAAGTAATTTGAGAAGCATTCATCTTGGAGCTCTCAAGAACTGAAAACCATGCAACAGAGGGAATCATCATCGTGCTTTCATGAAGTGAAAATCATGAAAGGAAAGGAATTATCTTTGAGGCCTCCAAAATTGGAAGCCACAGAAGAGAAGGATGCTTCTTCGCCATCTCAAGAAGAAAAGGCCACGGAAGAGAATGATTCTTCTTCGAGCTCTCAGGAACTGAAGTCCATGGAAGAGGAGGATTCTTCTCTGGGGTCTCAAGACCAGTATTCCGCGGAAGAGGGGAATTCTTCTTCGAAATGCCAAGAAGAAAAGGCCATGGAAGAGAATGATTCTTCTCCGAGCTCGCAAGAACTGAAGGCCATGAAAGAGAAGGATTCTTCTATGGGGTTTCAAGACCAATATTCCATGGAAGAGGGGAATTCTTCTTCGATATGTCAAGAAGAAAAGGCCATGGAAGAGAATGACTCTTGTTCGAGCTGTCAAGAACTGAAGGCCACGGAAGAGAAGGATTCTTCTTTGGGGTCTCGAGACCAATATTCCACGGAAGAGGGAGATTCTTCTTCCACAGGTCAAGAAGAAAACGCCATGGAAGAGAATGATTCTTCTTTGGGGTCCCAAGATCAATATTCCATAGAAGAGGGGGATTCTTTTTTGAGCTATGAAGAACTGAAGGCCATCGAAGCAAAATGCTTGGGTTTCAGATCCCCTGGAAGACAAGGGCTCGAGGCGATACGCATCCCTAATGGCTCTTCTTCTGCAGCTGCTAATGCAGCTTCCTCTGCTACAACCCCTAACGATTTCACCAAAACCATCTCGGCGTTACCTCCCCATGCTGCCCCTGCCTCCCCTGCCTTTTCATCAAATGCTCAGTCAGCTCTTCTTTGGAGTGAAGGTGGCGGTAACTCCTCTTTCACGGCGGCCACAGCTTTGGGAAACAGGTCGGGTCTTTCTTCTAAGATAGCGGATTCTGCTTTATCAAATATACTCTCAGTTCCTCATCTGGATATTTCTCGGAATGAGTCATCTTCCGCTGTGACGATTTGGTCACTCCTTAACGCTGTTCTTCTTCAAGAGGGTTTTGATTCCCAGGATGCCACCGCTGAGTCTCAAGAACACCAATTCCCAAATACTGAGGAAACATCTGACCCAAAAATATCACTGCAGGGTAAGCTTTCAATTCGTATTCTGGTGAAAAAGGAAATATAAAGTTTTTTGTTATTGATTCTCTCTCTTTGTTCGGAACTGATTGAACATTTTGGAATATGCTGCAGAACCTAACCAGCAAACGACCCGCAAAGACAGCCCTTTATCTGTGACAACGGGTGCCCAACTTCCCAATTGTGCGGTGAACGCAGAGGAGGATCCCAAAGATTTGCCAGTGATGCGCATTACGAGAGTTCTAAGGGGTATACCTCACTGCCCTCATTTCATTCTTCTACGAGGTTTCTCGGACTTGGCGATAGCGAAATTGGTAGCTGCATGGGATCAAACATTTGAAGCATTAGTGGATGAAATCCAAAGTCTGGGCGTAGAGGATTTCTGGTTTAGGGCTTTCCAGCTGTGGGAGACAATGGACGAATTGCAGGAATTGGGGTACAATGTGCTTTCAACCAGAATAAGGTTTGTGGAAATGTGGGATCTGATGGAGGAACTGAAACAATTGAAGTTGGAGATTCAATCATGGAAAAATGAGGCTGAAGAAGATAGACTGAAAGCAATCGAGTGCGAGATGGAAATCTTTGATTTGAAGGCATGGGTTGAAGACGAAGAAGAGGGTATGGTGAGCGTAGAGGAAGATATTAAGAAGCTGGAAAAAGAATTACCAAAATACGATGACTTCTTTGCTAAGGTAGCCAAGAGGCCATTTTGAAGGCCTCGTTCTGCATGGTGGCTGGGTTTCCCAGTTAGCTAATGTAGTGAGTACCAGGGAATAGTAAGACAGTACTTTTAAGGTCTCATCTGTTATCAATCAAACTCAGATTTTTGTTTCTCTTCTGCATTTGTGATTTTGCTGAAATTCATTGGATGGAAATGGATATGACCTTCATCATTTTTTGCTAAATTCTTCTCCACTGTTTTCATTTCTTTGTTCTTATTGGGTTCTAACTTCCGCACTTTGCATGTTGGGGTCATTGAGTTGATGTTGTTTGAGTAATTTCAGCCAAAAAAAAAAAGGGAAAAACAACGGAAACTATTGTTAGATGTGGAGGATGTGTCAAGCATATATGAATGATCCAACCAAAATTCATTTCATCATACAATCATAGATTCAGAATGTTAATTCATTATAATATCTGCTTGATTCAGGGATATTTCCTAATCGAGTTTGCATGTGTGGACTATATATGGGTAGCAATTAAGCATAGCAGCTCAGCTTTTTTTTTTTTTTTGGGCCAATGGACAGCCATGTTTGTTTAGGATGGGGGACCAACCCCTAGTCAATTTTTAGGCCAGTGTTATCTAGGCCTTGCCATCTATTATTTAGAGACTTCCTAGACCCGGCCCACACATTGGTCCAACAGCAATGATATGATGATAAGAGTTATTTCTCTGCTAAACAAAGTTCTTCTTTTCCAAAGGAAAAGAAAAATCTTTTATCAAGAATGATTTATATTAAGAGAAGTGCAAGATACACTTTCAGGGCACTTTCTTTCGTATAAAGTGCATTCTACATTTTCTTGAAATTCACTTCATGTGAGAGTCTCTGGAAGTGTATTTTTGAGAGTGTCTCCATCATTTATTTAATTCACAATGGAGAAATGAATTTAATATTAAGAATGTCTACAATTACTTCTCTAACATATGCAGGATGGTAGTGAAAGGGATGAAATAATCAAAGTTTTTTTTATTGGCATTAAATAATCAAAGAATTGATACCTAGCTATAGTGTCAGTACTGTCTTTTTCATTACTATGTTCTTTAAGATCAGAACATATATTCCATGTCTTGTTCCAATTTTTTTGGTTTTGTACATTTGATGTCTAAAAGTACCTTGTGTCCAAATTAGTGTTCCTGGGAAGAGTCAGAAACACACCTCTTATGCTTCTAGCATCTTGCAATTCCATCAGGGAAGACATCTGTCATTACTAAACAACTGGAGCATTTAGTTGATTTCCCCATAATTTGAGGTCCACGTTTAGGATTCTCTCTCTTTATGCAATCAGACTTTGGATGTTAAAATGGCAGAACTGGAGAGATCTCAACAAGCAATAGTTCAGATTCTGGGAATATATAAAAAAGGAAAAAATGTTAAAGCTACAAACACCAAACTCAGAGGAGCCTTTAAAAGCTATCCATATCACGACCCTCAATTATGACCCACCCAACTCACAAAGCTTTCCAAGTCATATATGCCCTGATGCATTAGGCTTTAGCTGATTCAATTCTAATCAAAACAACTCAGCCTAAACAACAGCAGTTGGCTTGTTGTGAACGTGTGAATTATTAAGCCTATATAAAACTTTGGTCGAAGGGTTTAGTTTATGTTGATAATCATGGGAATACAGTTGAGAGTTTATAGTATCACATTAAAGAAACATGGAAGAAAGGCAGAACGTTGTCCAACTGTGCTAGCCATGTGACGAAGATTCCACTGTCCAACCCACCATGCCCTGTTGAGTTCTGTGAGAGTGTAGGTTACTGATCTCCCAGAGAATTGGAATCGACCCCTTCAGTGGAAAATTTAGGGAATCTATGATGCGTTTGGTCTAATCGACTCATAATCAACTCATTATTGAAACTTTGAATTGTTCTTCGTTCAATTGAATGATTAATTTGATATTTAGAACATTGGTTATTACGGATCACAATTCATCTTATAGAGGATTATAATTTCAATCAAATTCATTCCATCTATTTAAACATATATAATTGACTTTATATTTCTTTTATAATAGAAGTGTGTGAACTAAAGTAGATTTTATATTTCTCTTATAATAGGTGTGTAGACTCACATAAAATCATCAAATTCAAACTACTATAAAAAAGGTAAAACTTCAAAAGGAATGTTAAAAATAGAATTACATTTAATCCACTATTAATCTAAATTACCTTCACATTGTTATTAATCCTTGTACTTTTATGCTAATAAAGAATTATTGCAAGTATTTTCCTGCTATTTAAAATTTTTAATTACTTTTACTTTTTAATATGTCTCATTCTCATTTACTAATAATTTAAAATATTTTATAATGAATCAAATTTAAACTTCTACTCACGGTAAACATTACTTCTATATCCTTTTGACAAAATGATTTGATAGAATGAATATTATAGGTAAAAAATGCCACTAATATTTAAAAGCACAAAGGGTCCACTTATCATGCATGCAGAAAACAGTTACCAAACTTCAGCTATAATGATATATTAATGAATTTGATTAGCCCAAAAGATAACTAAGTGGTCCTTTTTATGAATTGGAGACATCATTAGAAACTTGCAGGCTTTACTTGATGTCACTATATGCCAAACATCAATTCCTATGGTAGCTATAATAATGATGTTTACGACCAGACAAAATGATAAAAATATTGCCTTCAAAAATATTAAAAGAGAGCATTCAGCAGCATTCACCATAAGGTTTCTATATGTAGATTAAGCCAAAAAGAAGCATAGGGAAAAAATACAGCACACCACACAGAGGAGATGCTGAAACCTTAATTCCTATGTATCATACAAAGAAGAGTGACTTGAGTTTTCAGTGTGCTGTGTGGTTGGAGAGAGGGATTCTGGGAGGGCACTGGTAACACTTGGCAAATAATCCGAAATTATCAACCTGCTTGATGAAGTTGGCCATGCTAGCCCATCCTCCAAATCCAAACCCTACAACCAGAACCCACACCACCACAAATGCATTCACCACATAAATCATCGTCCAGTTTGGGATCAACCTCGGCAGTTTCTCTGCTGCATTCTGCATTAAAACAACATCAACATTCTTGTTAGAATCTCGAATAATGAATATGATGTCGCAATAGCTGAGGCCAATTACTCAAATGGTTCAATCATTATGCGTTTCAGTTCACAATTACACAATAAGATTGACTCATAATAATCTTACTCCCAGAGGAGGTAAAAAATGAGACCATTTTATTAGTCAATGCCATTAAGTAAGTAGGGCCAATCTCTGGTTACTTGATGAAGTTTACTTTGAAAAAGGGTGAAAAGAAAAAAAGACATTTTTTAACTTCTTGTTTGGAAGTATTAATATGAGATAGGTAATGTTAGCTCAATGCAACAACTTGCCGAGCCATCATTATTGGCATCAGTTTGGACTAGTAACCTGAGCACCACTGAGTAGGGTCACCTGAGAATTAATGCTGCCTTGGCCCAGCTAATTTAAGATGGGGCTATCAGTGTGACTATAGCATATAACTGAATGAGAAAGAAATGCCACCAACCTCATCTTGTCCCATAAATTTTCAAATTCGAAAATTAATAGAAAAGCACTTCCATGTAAAATCATGAGTTTAATAGTCCCTTTATCCACTTTCTTAAGTTGCACAGCCCTGGATTCTTGATGAGGCCCTCTTCATTTCAAGCTTAGTTTTCTAAAGTAAGGATTTTGGTGGGGGAAGAAAACTACGCAGCTATTTCTGTTGTATGTTTATAGAGATTTCAACTGGGCTACTCTCGGAATGGGATGCATCTTGCTCGATACACACAAGCTCAAAAGACGCATTAAGAACTGTTTTAGTACGAGACTTTGAAGTACAATACTTTTTGGCCACATAACTATCTCATAATTACCTCACACATCATATTATATACATGGCACCGTTTGCGTCAAACTTGTTATCTATTTAAAGTACATTAGAGTCAGTTTAATTCAAATTGTCAGAATGTATCATGCGTATAAATGTTAATGATATATGCAACTAATATTATTTTCTAGCTGATGTTATCAACGGAGTAGAGGAATTCACGCTAGGAAGAATAAAGGCAGTTGGATGAGAAGTGCATCAGATGAAAAAGAGAGGCAAACTGAAGATAGGAAATAGGAAGAGAAAGAGAGAGTAGAGTAGACGACCAAAATACCTGTCTTGCGGAGGAAGATCTGAAAGTGAGCATATGGGCCATAGAAGGGATGATGTAGACGGTGAAGCTGACCAAAAGAGCCCCGACAGCAGAGTTAATAGGGCCAAAGAACGGGAAAATAATGGCCAAAAACCATATTGGTATCACAACAGGCAAACGAGCAAGTGCTCTCAAACAAATGCTCTTTGTGTCATGCATTCCTATCACCTTCTCCCACACAAAATACAATGGCGTGCAAGCAAACCCAAATGTTATGAACTGCACGTACCCACATATACGTACAAGCATCATGAGTCAGTAACAAACAAAACAAAAACATTGGTATTTATTTGCAAATATTAAGGAATTAATTAATGAGGCAGATGGACCTGGTGAATAAGCATGAGGATGACACCGGCGTCTCGCCAGCCGGTGCGAGGAAGGAGGGAGAATGCGTTGGAGTGTTCGAGAAGTTGATCGCCAAAGGCCCAGTAGACGGCAGTAGCAGAGGGTAGCGTGAGGGTTAAGACATAGAGAGTGGCGAGTAGATAAATATATTTGAATTTCTGCGGCTTCCACATTGCATGCATAATTTCCCTGTCATAATCTAAGTTCATCAGTTAAACTTGAACTCAAAATTTGCAATGATCCATATGTTACATTCTTTCAAAATCCGTAACAGCTAAACGGAATAAATATATAAGAAATACGTTTAGATTTTAATGCCGCAAAAAAAATAAAAATAAAAATGGCAAATAAATGACTAAAACATAACAGGTGAACAGAAAGAAACAAGTTATTCTTTGGAGAGATTTAGAAAATCCATGGTTCCCCCTTTACTAGTTCAGTTTCAGGACACTCTGGTTTTTTTTTTTAATGTATTTTAGATCCATTTACTTTAAAACTAGTCCATAATTTCTGAGAAAATATATATCATTTAAATTTAAATTTTGAAACCGTAGTGAAAAAAATCAACTTTACTTGTGGGGAAAACTAAGTAAGGCATGATATCACGGGGTAAAATGTCACTTGCTCAGTTCTAATGTTAGATAGATATCAGCAACACCGAAGGTAATGTGGAAGGAAAGTAAAATCTGACCAACCTGAGCTTCACATACAAAAAAGTAAAAGTTTAACGGAGGTTTGGGCATTTTTTTAATCCCAATGACAGAGTATAATTGTAATCCAAGATTACTGGCTGTACAACTGAGCTTAACTATTTTTTTTTTAATTGCTAATGACAGAGTATATTTATATTCCAAGATTAATGGTTGTTGAAAAGTGGTAGATTTACCCTTTGTCTTATTCCTAAGCCCAATTTTTTACCATTACAAAATGCAGGCAAAAGCTGGCAGCTGAGAGAGGCCGTGCAATATAAACTTCTATTCCTCTCTTTAAAGTTAGACAAATTAAAGAATGCCATCATAATGATTGCTTTGCCTAACATAAAATAACCAAAAGACAGAAATGCTCACACTGTAACGGCGTGGCCGCCGAAAGTGTACAATATGTTGGTGGCGCCTGTGAAATACAAAACCAATTTGTTTGGGCCCGAGTGCGTCACATTTTCAACCTGAACAAAAAAATAAAAAGTTTCTAACTTTTTTAAACCAATGCTCAGATCAAATGGTTCAAGAGGAAACAAAAATCGACTGCGATGGTCAAAAAACATGAGCGGACATTAATGTACGAGGCTGTTACTAGTTTATACCTGGCCATGAACAAATGCTGCAATGGTCAAATACCAAGCAGTGTAAGTGGTCATGCCTAGACCAAGGAAGGACCAGATTCGGTAGTTGTGAAATGAGGGGATGAACACGGTGGTAGCACAGCAAGCACCAAAAATGTATGTCCATGTCCTCTTGTCCAATTTGTCGTTTATGTAATATATGTTACTGCAGTAAATTCAGCAGAGTGAACACATGGCCAAATTGAATTGAAGGTTCAGTTATAGACTTATTGCAGTGAAAATGAAGAGAGAGACCTTGCACAGGCGATAAGCTGGATAACGGAGCCAAAGAGCAGAAAGGTACAGTTGAAAGCCAATCCAACGGCTTTCCAGTATGGACCCAGCAAACCATCCAAAACTTCGAACCACTGCTCCCAAAATCAAATTATTCTATTATAACTTCCTGCTCTAGAGTCAAACAAGGTTTTTTTCCCCTCTTTACAAGATCTTTTTGGTGAAGGCTAACCTGAATAACATGGTTTTTGAAGCTGACATTCTCTTTCTCTTTCCTGGTTCTGTACTCAACGTACAGAATGCTAATCAAATAAGCAGTCCAGCTTCCCATCAGGCCGTAGAAGACCTGCAATATGATTCCTGAAAGCATTCCTAGCTGAGAGAAAGAGTATGGCAAGGTTAACAGAACCTGGGCAACCTGCGCCGCACACGAAAACCAGAAAAGTTGAACGAAAATCAAATGGATTATGGAGATGGGCATCTGTGGAATCATGTAATATAGTACCTGGTTTGAGGCACAGCTGAACCAGGCATCATAAGCAGAACCACCATGCCAGAGAACACTTTTAAGGCTAAAGCGTGAATCCTCTACCTTGTCTTCCTCTCTGTCATCTCGCTCTGCTGTCTGGTTGTTGCTTGAGATCATGGCTTCTTCGGCTTGTTTCTGGGGTAACATTGTCGCCTTTTAAAGATCTAAAAATTGAAGAAAAAAATGAGTTAGACATGTACCAAACCCAGATCAAAGTAGATGGAATTGACGTCAGGATAAAAAGAGATTTTGCTCTGTGAAAGATACCAAACTGAAGAAAAAGAGGGAAAAGAAAAGAAGTAAGTATCGAATGTTTGGTGAATGTTGCTGTGTGGCTAAAGCAGAAAGATTTCTCTTCTGGGTTTATAACCGAGAAGCAAAGAAAGCAGAAAACTTTTAAGTGAGCCAGCAAATGAGAGAGCTTCTTTTGTGACACTTTACAAAACGTTAACGGGGTTCTTAAACTCGTTTCCACTTTCAGACGGAAGAGAAAAAAGGTAAGAACAACAGCGCCACCTTATTGGGCAGCTCCTACGGCGTTGCTCAGGGTGGTTGAAATTTTATACTGATATAGGTTGCAGAGTTGATAAAACCAAAATCACTCAGCAGCACGCCAATTTTAATATTTGCAGCGCCTTAAATGTGATTTTAAGTGCTTTAATGGCGTTTCCCCCCTGCTTCAGGCTATGGCAGTTAAATTCTTAAATGTGGGGGCTCTGAACAAGGAACCAGAGAAATTATCAGTTAAGGAGTGCTTTCCATAAAAAATGGGTAAAGGTTGTTTCGAGAGGAGGAGAAGAAGAAGAAAGGCCTCGACTTGGAGAACGAGATCTGACACTGGACAGACGTACACCTGAGGGATCAAGCTGCTGCTCTGTAAAAGAATGGAAGGAGTGAATGCAATAGAAAATCTATGAACTTTATTCTTTTGAGAGTCACAACAGAGTGATGTTTGAGTGGGCTTGTCCTCTCTGTGTATATGCTCTGTTTCAGACTTGCAGGTTGGTTTGGCTGTAAGGCCTTTTAAAATGGTTACTGATTCTGCATAAGGACATTCTCGGTAAATTACTATTTTTGGAGTAAATTTGAAAGTGGGTATTTTATTAGTGCCATGTTTTTCCGATGGTATAATTCATATTTAATTCGGAAATTTCGATAAAGACGATATTATCCATTAACCAAATACTAAGATGTTAATAATTACTGATCATAAATTGTGTGCTTCATTTTGTTTTTTCAGAAATAAATTATGTCTGTATCAGCCGACTTCATTATCAAATAACATTCCTTGTTTGTATAATAATATCTGATACAATTAATTTTTTATTTGTAAAATAATACATAGAAGGACATAACATAAATATACGTAAAACCTTATGCATGATACCATGTACAATTGTTATTCAACTCTAAGCCATTATTATCAGATTGGAATAGGATGCAATACGGTTTGTTTTTTAAATTTAGGGTCCAATTGGTTGGGGACAATGAATTTTTGGAATTTATTTTTCAATTTTTTCTGAACATTCAAAAATTTTAGTCAATAAAAAAAATAAATTCTGATTAATCAGAAAGTTGTATTATTTTTTGAGAAAATAACTTCCTATTTTGAAAATAGAATTCATTTTCCTTATTACTCAGTACATCTATATTCGAATCTAAACTTTCTACCTTTCCATCTTGTTATGCAATTACGATTACGAGCACGAGCATAACTTATTTTTATTTATTAAATATTTCCATGATGGATGCTCTATTTCTATTTTTATAAAATCTATTTTTATTTATTAAAGTCCAGTGCACATTTTTATTCAATATTTGCTAAAATATTTTTCCTTTCTTTCTTGCAATGGATGTTCTATTATATAATATTTGTAATAATTAATTAGTTTAATTGTATGAGTTTATATATAAGATTTTGTAATATCTTTAATATATATTTATTGTTAGAAACTAATCATCATTTGACTACTGGGCACCAAGAATAATAAAAATTTTATAAAAAAAATTTATTTTTTAAAAAGTATATAAAATTATAATAATTTTAAAGTAAATAATTTTAATTTACTTTAAATAAAATAAATTTTTCGTTGTATACCTAACATTAGAAAATATTTTTTCTTTATGCACTAAACAATAGAAAATTAATTCATTTTTCAAAAATGCATTTTCTTAGGAAAATATTTTTTTAAAATTTTATTTTTTCCTAAACCAAACGGATCCTTAGTGTAATTCCTTTTTTTTGTCTATACAAAATTCAATTTTTTTCAAATTTATTCCTATAAGATTTTTTGTATCAATTTTACCTTTATAAAATATTAATTTATCTAATTTTATCTCTAGAAATATAAAATTAAATAATTAATCTTTATACAAATATTAATAAAAGGATGAAATTAAATAAATTAATATTCTATAAAAAAAATAATATAAAATATTTTACAAAAAAATTGAGAAAAATAGTATTTCACTTGAATAAGAGATAGAGGCATTATTTGGCAATTAATTGATTATATTAGCAATTAGCTAATTTAATTAATTATTACTTAATAACTGATTATATTAGTTAATTTAATTAGTTAATTGTATTAATTATTTAAATAAAAATATTTAACAAAATTAACTATTTGTGATTATGTATATAAAATGACATATAAGAACATGATTACATTTTATAAGTTATTTAAATATTTTTTATTTTAATATTTTAGATTCTATATTTAATAGATTAAATTTTCTTATACATAATATATTATTTTAATTTATTATATATCAAATTTTTTTAAAATTAAATTAAAATAATTTTATAATTATTAAATTTTATAATTTAAAATAATATAATAAATTAATTTTAAAATTATTTAATTATAATTATTTATATTTTTATAAATAAAATTAAATAATTTTATCATAACCTACAAATGCCAGTTGAATCCAACAATAAATATTGGCCTCAAAAAGTTGTGGCCTTACTAGGTAATAAAGAAATAAGGAAAGCAAAGTACAAGTGCCAAATATGTTTAATTTTTTTAGAAGGATAAATTAGAAAATATGAAAATTAATTAAGGATAATTTCATCTTTTTATAATTATTCATGAATCAGTTGAATTTAAAATGTTAGTCTTCCTAACATTTTTATAATGGTTGTTTGTTTGAGAGCAATTGATTGCGAAACACTAAAATTGATTGATTGCATAAAAGAATCAGTTAATTTTGGTCAAGCCAACTAAAAAAATCAATTATCACACATGAGTAGAGTTTACTCTTAAATTTAATACAAAATATGCACCTCAGCCTTGTGGTTTATTATTATAAAATCATTATTATACTAAATCATGCTAATTAAATAACATGGTAATTTTGCCCAATTATGCTTATTAAATTTTCTATTCTTTTTGGAATTTGTGATCAACTTGAATTTGCTTGATTGATAAGATTTGGTAATAAAGTCACATTAAAAATTGTAAAATTATTTTTTAGAAAAAAAGGCCCATTTTATATGATAAATAGATGGCTACCTCAAACTATATGAAATATGCATAATAAACGGAGAATTTTAGTTTTAAAATTTAAGATAATACAATACTTTTAAAAATTATTAGATTAAAATTATTTAATCATATTTTTTAAAAAATAAATAATTATTATTTAATGAATTCAATCCAATAATTTCAAAATTTTTTATATTACTCCAAATTTTAAAATTCTAGAAGTAATATAACAAATACCATAATAAATAAGTTATGACATTAATATAAATAATCATGAAAATAATCACTTTTTAAGGATGTTTATTTTGACGAAAACATCTTCTATAGGAGTTAAAGAACAATAAGATGATGAAAAATCATTTATATTTTCAATGTTATATATAGATAGTTCGATAAAAGATAATTTTTTTTTTTGAAAAAGATTATATTTCTCTCCTATTATAACTTTATATATCATTTTTTTAATTTAGATAAACATAGTACTTCTTTATTTATATATAAAAAATAGTTTTTTCAAAAAAATTATCTTCTATGTAGAGCCAAAAACTTATTGTAAAAATAAACATGGAAAGTTCTTGTCAATTAAATTGTGTTGCTAGTACAAGGATTCAGCATTTGAGGGTGAAGTTTGAATTGGAATATATCATGTAGTTTTGTAGACTCTAAAACTTATATGTTATAAATTGCAAGTAATTTATTTATGAATTTTTAAAGCTTAAATAATATGCATTCAATTAATTCAAATTAATAAATTAGTCATGTTGTGATTAAATTGATCTCCAAACATACCATAGAAAGTTTAGGTTATTAGCTTAGGAGTTATATTTTGTATTAAAGATGATCATGGTTGAAATTTTCTTTTATAATAAAAATTGTTAAATTACTAAATGTATACATACAAAAGTTAGAAATCACACCTTATGATAAATACTCATATTCTAGGGAGTTAAAATGGTAATTACACAATAATGATCTAACTACTTGCTAACCATCATGCCCTTCTTATATAAGGTGTGCACTACACTTTATTATTTGTATTCTTCTCTTTTTTGCTATTGAGTACTAACTTGAGAGGTTACAACATTTGCTGCCTTTTGATGATGTGTTCATATCTTACAAGTATTCTGAAAAGAGAAAATCATTAATAAAATACCCTTAAAAATGATATTATTTTTTGAAAAATGTGTAGGATATGCAATAACTCATTTAGCATATACAACTCAAGATTTATATCACAATTCTACCATTAATAAGCACTTACATTTGGTAGTTGACAAAGCCCTATTTACGATAGGCAAAAGCCAAACAATTTGTAGCATCAACATCATTAACCATTAGAAAGAAGGTACAAAATTTATCATATTACTATCCACACTTAGAACCTTGGTGGGTACCTACCACTTGACTATTATTCAACAAACTCCCCGTTAGATAATTGGTAATACGAATATAAAAAATTAAGATAAACAGTCAAGAAGATGATCATATTGTTCATATGACTAAAAAGATCAATCAAGTTAGATAGTCAACGAGACCAATCATGTTGTTTGAACAATCAAAAGTCAATAAAACAAATCAAATTATTAGTTCATACAATTATTAAAAAATAATTAAATTTAAGTGCAATCCACTTGGCCAAGCCTTGTCATTTTATTTTAGGGGGGCTAGATGATAAATACTCATATTTTTAGGGTAAAAATGGTAATTACACAATAATGACCTAATTACCTACCAATCACCATGTCTCTCCTATATAGAGTATGCGCTGCATATTATCATTTAAAATTTTCTATCTTAGTATTAAGTATTGATTTGAATGTTGGAAGGTTACAGCGAAACTTAGTCTACCCCTTTAATGATGTGTTCATATCTTATAAATATTTTGAAGAGAGAAAATCATCATCTTAAATATAAATAAATGCACAAAATTTTCAAAAACAAATATCATATATCACTACAATTAAAGATTCTTTTTAAATGAGGAACGAATTTTGTTGTGCACTCTTCGTTAAAATATCAATCATGTTGTGATTTTGTTGAATAATCAAATTGTTTTAGTACCTCACTGTTATACTTCGTATTAAAGAGTAATCCACATCTGGTTTACCCTTCTCTCATTCTCTATTTTAAATCAAAGAAAAATTTATTTTTTAAATCCTTAGTAATATTATTTTTATTTCCTTAAATTTATTTCTCACATAAGATTTTCATTTCTATATATTTAATTATTTATCAAAGAAGAATATATACACTTTTAAATAAATGTGCATCAAGCATTTCCTTTCTCTTACAAATAGGGAAAAGAGAAAAGAGGTATCTATCTCTTGGTTTAAAAAGAAAATGAAAAAGGAATTCAACGCATAAAGATGCACGAAACATTGTCATCGTAGCAAATGTTATCATGGATGCATTTTAATGGGCAGCATGCTATCCGCTACATGCATTTTAATATTGAGGATAGAATCTCATTAAATAATATTTTTTAAATTATCAAGTGAAATAAATAACCATTTCAATAATAAGAATATTAATAAATTTCTTTACTTTCAATAATCATTATTATGAGGATTCAAATCTCTTCTCATTAATAAATAAAATCCATTTAGGATCAGTATATTTTTTATTGAATCAATGCTTTATGAGTACTTATTAGTTATTTTGCTTTTACTTTTAATGGCACAATTAATAATGAGTTTGGATTTGATGCATTGTTGGTATATGACATTTTATACTATTAATGAATATAAAAATAATATGTTATTAAAAAAATTATAAATAAGAATTTTTATCAATAGGAAAAAAGTTGTAATAATTTTTAAATGACAGGATAATCTAAGAGTGAATAATAATATAAAATTTATTTACATTAATAATAAATTAAATTTAAATCCATTAATAATAAGATCTCATTTAATATTATGTTCCTATCATTAATAAAATCATATTTTGATCTAATGTATTGTATCTAGTTGTCCAAATCTTCTTGCACTTTCATACAATTCATACTAATCAATAATATGATGCTGCATTGGCCGTCTAAATTTGTAGGACCCTTTTTTTTATGAAATTTATGCTTAGATGTTGAATCTGATCATTCAAGTGCATTGCACACTACCCCTTCTATTTTTATGGGATCTAGTTAATCAATGGATAGATAAATTATGAAATAATATAAATGAGGTCAGTTATAATTTAATTAAATGTGTTTTATTCATTATTTCGAGGGTAGTTATTAGCATTTACCTTTTAATTTTTATAATTATAAATATAAATAAATGAGATTATTATAAAAGTAATTTACAATAAAAACAAACGGAGTCTGGTTAGTCATCATTAAATGCGTAAATTGCAATTAATCCAAATGCTACTTAAAAATGGAAAAACAGCTAAAAAAATGCTGAGAGGTGTCTTTGTTGGTCAAATAATTCCTCTTCTGTTTGGAAGGTTTTCTCTTTAGAACGTGTTTATCAGCCATCTCAAAGTTATAATAATTACATATAACCAATTTCACCGATCTAAAAGTTATATATTTTTCACGCGGGCAAAATCTAGGTAAAATTAAGTGTTTAGCCTAAGTTTTATTATTTAAATTATAATATGTGTATTAATTATTATGTTAATCATTTATTAATAATTATTAATTTCATAATTATTTTATTTAAGTAGAATAATTAACATATATATTATAATTTTAATTTTAATAAAAAATTTACGAGAAATATTTTGAAAAAAATATTCAAATTTTGTCCATTAACTATTCACATCTATCACATAATAGGGGGAATGAAAAGGAACAAAATAGAAAATAAGACAAGGGTAGAAGAGAATTACGGAATGACAATCCTTTGAAATTAGAGGAGTAATTGATTCACAGAATTTTGCATTTTCAAAATTTTTAATATTTTTAAGAATGTATTTTGTGAGATTGTCTTATTATTATGTTTAGGTCTAATTAAGAAAATATTTAAAATATAATGATATTATATTTTAATTAATTTATATATTTTAATAATTTCTTTGATAAGGATATATCTTTACAAATATTAATAATTTTTAAAATAATTCTCATTAAAAAAATTAACTGATCATTGAAAAATAAGCATCCACTAAAAATGATGGATCAATAGTGATCAATTCTGAAATATTGAAAGTTGATTAGTCAATATTAAAAAAATGATCAATTAACAGTATTAGACAATAATTGATGGTAATGGATTATAATTGATGATGGTAAAAGATTATAAAGGATATAAGTTTAAGATGATATGAAATCAATGAAATAATAATAATTTTTTTATATGATTAGAATATGAACTAAACACACAGTTGATGTGATGAAATCGTTGCACAAAAAAAAAACACATTTTTGAATAATTTTTTTTAATTATGAACTAAGTAGGCAAATGCTAAGTTTTCTTGAAACATTTTCTAAAATGAAAAAGTGTGCCAACCAAATAACACTGAAAAGATTGCATTGATGAAGAGCATCTCCCTTCCTTGCCATTAATCATGTAAAAAATTTTATATCATAATTAATTTGAATTTCTTCATTTAAATATTAAAGTGCGTTCGTTGAGAATATAATTGCTGGTTTTATGCAATTGAAGATTTAACTCACCGTTGTAATGAACAAAGATCATAGATTGCTTCCCTCTTAGTGCATGTTAGGTTTGGAAAAGGAAGGAGGAAAACTTACAACTCTAGTTGAAGAATAAAGATAGTACAATTAAGCTATCTGTGATTATTATATTAATACTAATTCCTAACATGTGCAGCTCAAAATACTGAAATAGTATTGTTGACATCAATATGCAAATCTTAGTAACATTATTGGTTGGTCCAGACTAATTTATATAAATCCATAAAAAAATAAATTAAATTTTAGATAATCCAGTTCAATCTATATTTATAATTTAATTCACAAATTTGTGAATTTTTATTATAAGTTCATGGATTAATTTGATACACATTGATCCGTTTGAATTTCAATCCGCACAAATTGATTTGTCTAATCTCATGATAAAAATAAATTAATTTTTGAATAATTCAAATCGCTAAAATTTATAGATTATCATTTGCTTGACAGCCCTCTAAAAAAGACTCATTAATCAAAATTTTTAATAGAACAACAGTGTTTAATGTTGCTTCAAAAATGATTTTTAATCATATCTTCAATTTAAATTTAGCACTTTATATAAAAAAGTGCTAAATTACATTTAATACTAATTTTAAATTTATTAAATGTGTAAAATTTAAATTCTAAATATTACATATTCATAAATAATTTATCACTTTCTGTTATTAAAAAAAAATATCATAACGATTCTCTTTCAAAAAAATAAAAAACTTTGTCAAAATGGTGCTGTTTGTAAAAGAATTTGGTGAACTACTCTTTTCTGAGTCAAAAAGCTAAGAAAGTTCAATCTTTAATGGGTGATTTTGATCTCTATCAATAGCAATATCACAATTAGCTTTCCTTATCATTGAGCTTAATTACATGCTCAGTGGGTGGAGGGACCCTCCTCCCTCATTCACTCAGTTTCCATCTTTTCCATAATATGCTCCTTGTCTCCCCTTTTCTCTCTTACTCTTGACTAATAATTTGCCAACTTAATTTGTAATTTATGGGATTTAGCATTATCCTAGTACTGTTCAGCCTATCAAATCCACAAAATGGTGCACAATTTGTGCATCTCTAGGTAGTTCCAAAGCCCATTAACAAAAGAGAATTTCAAATGAGGTAATGTATCACTTGTTATCAACTCGAGCAACATCTGCTTTTTCTAAAAAGGACTGCACATATACAGTGGCCTATCTTAGTTTGAGTAGTAAGAAGTTTCATAAGTTTGGTACATTTAAGTAAGATTTTAGATCCAAATCTTATAATTAGAGAAAATGAATGTTAAGAAAGTTTACTCCTACATTAAATTTGATTTGATTTAATTTCGAATTAATCCGTAATCTAATAAAACTGTTATAAAGATAATATATATATATAGTGTTGTACAAAATTTAAGGATGGGTTAAATTTTCTGAAGTACCCTAGGATGGAAAGCTTGTATCATACACCAGAATGTTGCATATGTGAAAACTAGTGTACATGCAAGTAACTATCTTTGTCCAGAAGTAATTCTCCTTGTTAATTATAATTCTGGTTCCCTAATGCTTAAAGTAGTCACAATCAGTCCATTTAAATAAAATATTATATTTTGATTTCCTTATTATATGAATAAGATCAAGTTAGGTTTAAATTAACAACTTTTATCAAATTTAAAATAGAAATTCTTATTTCACATACAAATTTTTTGTAAAATTCTAGCTGACAATCAACGAGACAAAAATTTAAAAGAAATTAACTTTAATTTGGAATCATAGTATTTATCTCATATGAAAAATACCTTAATTTGGTCATTATCATTACATAGTCAAGTCATTTTCCTTCCTGTGATTACTAATTTTTTAGTAATTAATCATTAGAAGGAAAATGAGTTGATTGTATAATATTAATGATTAAATTATAATATTTGTACTTATCAATTTGGAGCCTTGTTAAATATCTATGTGTCAATTAGGACTGAAGTTATTAATTGGGACCAAATATGATCTTGGAGGAATTAAAATAAACTATTAATTTAAAGAGAATCGGACATAATCAATTTATATATAACAGGAAACAAAGTTATACTTAGGTGAAATTATTTTTGGTCCAAAGTAATTTTGTTAATCCATCATGCACTTAGTTGGTTGCTTATATACTCCTGTGCAATATATGAGTTTTCCCATGACCTCAAAGGTAATTTAGTTGATAAAAAATTATATGAGATGTATAATTTTTTAAGTTTGACAAATAAATATGATGTTTGTTTGATTAAATATAAACTGAAAAAATTAAAACTTTTGAGGGAGTTCTAATTCTTACGACAAGAGAAAAGTTATTTATTAACTCTTTTCTTAAATGAAAAAAAAAAAGCCTTTTGTAATTATCAACTACATATAATTTAGATACTTCTAGAAAGATTTGTACTGAATCATACATCACGTTACGTGGAAGGGTTACAATTTAAATTTTCTCGTGCATATCAATTTGAAAAACTAATATTTATTTAGCTGGTAGCCTCGCGTTGAGTCCTAGAAGGCTTAATTGCAAGCACTACTTCGTTCGAATCATATCAAATACGACAATTTTCGACGGTATGCGTGCCTCTGTGGGCTTCGTCGTCTTTGTGCAGCCGAAGTGTCATCCATAACCAAAGAGGGTCCAACATTAAAATGATGATTACAAGGAATTTTGGGGTACCCACAAATGGAAAAACGTATTACTTGAATTATACATATACCAATGGAAAAGGGAAAATGTTGGATTTATTTGACTTTCACTTATCTTCAAAAGCTTCCTTCTACTTTTTTTATATCTTAAACAAATATTTGCATGCAATCTATCGCCAAACCTATGTATTTTCTCTCACTTTTCTGTCTTTGGCATCAACTTTATTCATATTACTGCAAGCATCCTAGGACATGCTTATGGTCTCTAGTCCCCACAATTTTTTTAATAAAAAAATTATGGTATCATAGTTCTAATTGAAAAAGAAATATTTGTCTGCATACAATCATAATTAAATTCCATACGTTTTGTATCCATTTTATTTTAAATATCCTAAAGCTCTTTATATATGCTGAACTTGAAGTGGGTTCATTATTAAACGTAGGGCCAAGAATTATGAATGCTGGACATGAAATTTGTATTATATATATCAATATCCTGAAATCTAAAGCCACTTAAAGTGGGGAAATTGAATCAATCCTCATTTCTAATCCATGATGAGCGAACGGTGAGTGCAGGCAGATATGAAGATGCTATGGGGGCTACAAAATGATTGGTTCTTCCTTGCCTTTGGTTTGCAATCATAAAATGGCCAACTGGCAATTATATAGGGTGAAACACTGTGCTATTAAAAAGGATAATTTTATCAAGAAGTAAATTTTTTAAGGAGCTAATTATTTTTACAGTGGGATTTTTATGTATTGAAATGTATTATTTATTCTAATTATTTACTTTGAAATATAAAAAAATATAAAGTTATAATAAAAATATTTAATCTGTTAGAGCATTGAACTTCTCAAAAAATTACTTTATTATAATACATTTGTCTTTATTTTTATATGTAATAAGAAGGGGATAGTTATCAATTATGTTATTTAAATATTAATTTTATAGGATTCACATATGTTAAAAATTATATTTTTTAACTTCTAAAATATTGAAAAGACAAATACTAACAATTGTCTTTAGAGTGAAAAGAAATCTAGTGCTATTTTAACATTGAAAACTAAGTGTAATGTGTATTATTTTTCCAATTCAATAATATGATTTCCTAAAAAAAAGTTGATTTTTCCATTAAAAATAGATAATTTTCCATCGGATCATATAGTTAAGTTGAAAAAATAATATAATTAATTATAGTTATATAAGAGTAGTATTGAGTATGCAGTATTAATATAGAATTAAAAATCTTTTCCTCCGAAGTGATAGATAAATTATAGTTAATAGTTTTCAAATAATCACATTTAATATTAATAGCATAATTTAATTTAATATTTTATTCCTACTTTTAATAAAATCACAATTTGATTTAGTTTGTTGTTACTGATGTAAAAGTTTAGAGTTTGAAGTGTATAAGTTTGCTATCCTCCACGATTATTCCACCTCTTTGTATGAAGTGTTCTATGGCAATCTCTCAAGATTCAACAAATCCTTTTATTTTGATTGTAATCAAAATATCAGCACACAATGGGAAATACGTAACTCAGCAAGAAGATGAAAAACTAGAAGGGCAAAGAGAAAAAGCGAAGTAGTGAGAGTTTTCCAAATTTGCGTCAAGTCCAAATGCTTAAGTGGTTGGTTTTTATAGTTGGAAGATATAGCTACAGTTAAATAGCCAATGGAAAATGCGCGTTGAAAAATAATCGTCAGGAAACCAATAAAATGTTATTTTTCTTAAACATATTTTAAAACTAATTTATAAAATCAAACTTCAGCTAGACCTTATGAAATAATTACGTGCAAGAGTGCTTGTTAATATTTTATACTTAATTTAACCTTTAGTTCAATATATATTTATTTATCTATTATCTTATATATAAATTCTTTTGAGAAGCCTAACTCAAACAATTTGAAACTTTATATTATATTAAACCTTCTGAAGTACCTTTTATTTTTTTCAATAATTATTGCACTTAATCATTCAAATGTTTGAGACTTCTTGCATTTTTATGAAATTTACACTGATCAATGGCCAAATGCTGCACTTGACCATCTAAATGCATGAGACCTATTGCATTTTCATGAAGTAACCTTCCAAATGTATAGGAACCTCCACATTTTCATAGGTCCAACTAAACAATTGCCAAATGTAGCAACATATGATGTGCTAAATTTAAATCCAATTTAATTAGATTAGCCTTTTTTATCTCTCTTTTTTCATTATTATATTAAAGTAAAATAGTATATTAATTTAATATTTTATTAATAGATTTTAAGATAATATACATAAAGATAATTATAATCTAATTAATGTATCCTATAATTCTTATTCATCTATCGGCGATAGTTGTCAGCATTTGTTTATTGTAAATACATTTTTTTTTTCCAAATTAAGATTGTGGAAGTGAAGACATGTGTTATCCCCTTGAATGCAGCATTTATTGGTTATCATTTTTCGTTGCTGCAGCATGCCTGCTAAGTGATCTCTGCTTTATAACAATGAAATCCCTTTTTCTTTTTCTTCAACTTACCACGCTGTTTGAATTCCGGCAAAAGACGTGGCTCCATTGAAATGTGGGTTTTGGACCCATATCATCATTGCTATAATTGATTTAATTATAAGGGATTTTATTTACAGGTGCATAGTAAAAATTCAGGGTCTTGTCACGCACAATCGATAAATTAATATAATAGTTGATAGATTGAACATTGAACTCATTACTTATCGAATGTTTGTTCTCCTTTAAATGAGACCCTCACTAAGTTGAGGGCACTACCGTTGCTATAATAGTGCAAAACAAAAATTTTCCCTTTTTTGTAGGGCATAAAAAATGGGGTGCTTTTATTAAAAAATTATATTTTTTAATAAAAATTTGCAATTTTTTTATAAAAATTTACAACTATTTAAGGTTATTTTAATTTCATTAGTCATAATTACAATAAAAAATATTTAATTTTATAAAAAATTATAAATTCTTATAAAAATTACAAGAAATTACACTCAGCATAATATTTTTTTTTATTTTATTAATTGCAGTAGTGGAGAAAAACCTCCCCGGAGAAAAAGTGACTACATGGCAACAGTGAAAGGTTCGATCTAGTCAACTAAACTTGCCTGCCAATTGCGGCGCGGCCCGGCCCAAACAAAGGGAAAGTAAAAATACTATGAGTATGATATTCGAGATTAAATTACGAATTTTATGTAATTTAGATTAAATTTTATAAAGTTATTTTTGTATTAATTAAATTAAAATTTTAAATTTATTTTATTATATGTTTAATAATGGTTTCTAACTTATATTAAAAATTAGTTTTGAATTTTTAAAATTTACACTTAAATATTCTCATATTTTTTAATATATAATTTATTAAGTATCAAAAAATAAATTTAGAATCCTTTGAGTCTAAAATATCATGAAATTCAATTTACTACTTTTAAATTAAAGGTTAAATTCAAATTTTATTGTGATAAAATTAATAAATTGATTCTTAAAATAATAAAATATTAATAAAATAAATTTTAAATTATATAAAATTATATTTTATTTTTAAATATTAAATAATGATTTGTATAATAATTTAATAATAAAATATTTATATTGATAATTTTGTTCTTAAATTATTATTTAAAAATAAAATTATAATATAATATAATTTAAACATTATTTTATTATTTTTATTTTTATTTTTTATGTATATCATATTATTGCCAGAAAACTGTTGCGGCGACAATTTAAGTGGAGCGCCGTTGTGGCGCGCAATTTTAGCATTACATGCGTGTAGGACTGGCTAAAGCAGTTAAAACAAGCGGCTGCACAACAACTAAATACACTGTTGCTTGATGGAGACCGAGAAGAATGCCAGTCACTGTTATAATTTAATAAATTAAATATTATTTTCTATTATATTCTAATAAATTAATAATTATGATGTTATAATTGAGAATTTTTTAAATTAAAAAAATTAATAAAAAATGATATTGAAAATCTCAATGTTCTGGCTGGATTAAGAATTTTTCCACCAAAATTATATAGCAATGTTTTGGGTCATCAGTGAGCTCACTTGCTTGTAGTTCACCCCATCGTCTCCGAGGAAATGATGGTCATCAATTAAAATGAAGTTGGGTGTTCAATTACGCCTTTGAGTGTAAATCATAAGATAAAACGGTAGCCTTTCCGAATGCTATGTCTATGCGGAGAGCATAATTGAGATTTCTTGGGTTGGTGAGGCATTATTGTGGCACCAAAATCAAGGAAATGTTACGTCAAAAAAATTGATTTGAATGCGGAGGCGAATACCATCAAAATAATACAAAGTCATTATAAGTACTTCTTCACTTCCCATTTGCATTCCCACCGCTATTTATTGCTTGACATATATTAAATTGCAATTATAAATATAATATGCACGGACGGAGCAGGGCAAGCCGGATTTGCTTAAGTACGCACTTAAAATGAGAATAGTAATAAAAATTTATTCCATTTGATAGTTAGCATAAATAATTTTTTATTTATTTTATAAATTATAATAATTCAATTGATTTTTTTTATCTTATATAATGGGAGAATCAAGTAATGTTAAAAAAATATATTAAATTATTAAATATTGAATTAAATTAAATAAAAAATGTTCAAATACTTAAAGAATAAAAAAATAATTAAAAAAATTTAGGTTTGCAATTATGCAAGTTCACCTGTACAAATTATAGCCTGCACGGGTGATCTATTTGAATCTGCAATCAAAATGGGGTCAAAATATAAAATTTGCAATTTCATATTTGTAAGTAGCTCACAAAATTTGTCAACCTCGAGCCTATTTTACATGTATAATTGCTATAAAAATCCTCATCTTCGAAGTAATCCCAACAAAGGGATAAATATAGTCGGAGAAAAAAGAGGGATAACTATAAATTTTTTAATAAAATATCAAATTTTTGTAAAAAGTTAATGATTTGTAGAATATATATAATTATAATTTTGTCTTATATTTTTTATAATAATAAAAAGGATTAAATTATTAAATGTACATATAAATATTTGAAATTGAATCCTGAATATAACAAAAAATGTAAAATGTTCAAAAAATATTAGGTATTACTTGAATAAAATATTTTTGGTTATAATTTCTCTTTTTAAAAAATAATAAAAAGAAGAAATAAAAATCCAACAAATTTACTTTTTGTGCACTCAATCATGATCAATAAATTTTAAATAAATACACAGAATAATTTAAATGTTAATAGTGTAGTAATAATAATTTAAAAGGAACAAGAAAAAAGGTATATAATTATATTTCGTTTTCTACATATATAGCACTATTTCGTCGAGAGTTTTTTTTTTAATATTTCAGTCATAATATGTAATTTTATTTTTAATTATTAGAAAAAAGTTATAAATTTTAATATCTTAAAAATTATAGAATATAACTTTTATTGTATAAAAACTTTACAAAATTAATATATGAATTACAATTTTTGACAATTAATTTTTTATTAAATAAAAGGAGAAATTTTCCTATTTTGTATCTGATTAGCACTAATATTAATTATGAAATTAGAGGATGGAACAGTTAGTATTTTTGCCCTCATAAATGAGTAATTGATTATTATATTTACTCAATTTATAAATTCACTAATAAGTAATTAATTAATTGTTAAGTTATAGATTATAAACTACATAAAATAACTTATATATGAATATTTTTTTTTAGTAAAGTAATGCATCAAACATTTCTCTTAATTAATTTTTAATTTATAAATCAAATGAATAAATTATGAAATAATTTATTAAATGGATCAAACTCATTATTTATTCTTTTGGCCACAACATTATTGTGCGAAGGGCAGCTGTGTCTGCAATATGTGGCTATAGCGGGGATCAAATGCATCATTTTGAAGGATTGGCGAAGGCAATATTTGTCTCCACTCTCCAGGTCTTTCAGACGAAGATTCTACAGAATAAGTTCAATTTCTTAGGCCTAATTGATGAAAATCCTCCACCAGCTACCAAATCTATAATGGAGACGAAGACTTAAACCATGATACTGTGCCTGCCATTACTGCCTGCTTGTTGCCATCACACTAATTTCCAAGATTTTTTTTATTTTTTTGAAGTCACCGAATATATAATAAAAAATAAAATATTAACGAATTTCGTTTATTCTAATAAATGTCAAATTCGAAATGTCAATCCATACTCATTAGAGGCTTACATGCTTTCCACTTTCTACTAAACCAACTGTTTACCTGTGATTTCTTAGATTTCCAATATGCAAACAAAATCTTCTCATTTTTCCTTTTGATAATTTTTGCCGCCCCTCCCACGTTAAACTGTTTCTAATGTGACATAAGATTAGTAAATTTAGGTATTAGAAAGCGACTTGGATCGAATTTTTAGCTAGTTGACACAAAGACTGCAGTCACTTCAAAAACCAATCAATCTAAGGTAATTAAAAAAAATACTTATTTGTATTTATCTCAATTCTATAGAAATAGACTCAGTCTCACCCATTTATATTTATTTGTAATTATTAAATAATAAAACATATTTTATTCATTTAATATTAAATGTAGAAGATTATGATAAAAAAAATAACATCATCTAATTAAGGAAAAAATATTTTCTCTTGCCATTATAATATATACATTATTTTTAATCAATATATATACAAGGACATATCAAATAAGAGAAATATTTTAATGTAAAAAATAAGAATAATCAATTGTAATTATCAAATTTTGTATTAATGGTTGTGATTAAAACATAATTTAAGATCATGTAATTATTTAAAAAGGTCATATAATTTTATATTTTAATTCTATATCTAATTATTACAATTCACTTCTCTTACTCTTACATAAAAATACTTCTCTTATTTAATATGTTCTCTCTCTTTCCATATATATATATATATATATATATATATATATATATATGTATATATATAAGTTTTTTATTTTATTAATAACAGTAGAAGTGTTTAAACAATTAAATGTGCATACATTCAAGGATTACGAATTAAATTTTGGATGTAAATAAAAATACAAAATTGTTAAAAAATATTGACTGCACATAAGTTAAAAATTTCTAATATAAAAATTCTTTATTTATATAGGCAAATGAAATTTATTGACGGAAAATTTTTTCTAACAAAGGATATTGTTATTAGAAAAATCTATTTGCATAATTTCCCCCTTCCAATATTTAACATCATGTTTTCTCGGGGTAAAATGTGTAAAATTGTCTCACTAATTTAATTAAATCACATAAAATCAGTTTTATAAAACTTTTGTTAAATGTGTATTAAAAAAATAGTGAAAGAATAAATTATGCGGTTGACGTCTTTCTCTCATGAATGTTACCTAATAAAAGGGGTCAATGACTTCGAGTGGTTACATGTAGTCACCCTGTGTGTAACTGTGCAGCAGAAGAGAACTTTAAAAACAGCAATACCCTTTAAATTAATAATAATAAATAAAGCTCTTAGCAAAATAATAATAATAATAATAAATAAAGCTTATTAATGAACTTCTATTATTCTCAATCCTTTTATTGGCATCACCACGTGAAGCTACGATAACGGAGAAGTACAAAATCAAGCCAGACGATAATCCTTCAGAATTTTTATCCAACAAACGAGATGGTCAATTATGAATTACAAATTGTACCATAATATATTACAGGCCTGGCCTCCTTCCCACACATATTGTCACAGAAAAGAAAAAAAATACTTTTAAATAATATTAGTCCACAGAATTAAATATTTTTTAAGATTTTCATGTCTTTAAAATTTTAATTCATAAAAATATGATGTTCTCATGTTTGATTCAATTAATATAAATTAGAAATATTATTTAAAAATGTAATTCCTAACAATTTAATTTATAAAATATGATATTTTTATATATGATTCAATTAGAAATATTTTTAAAAATATTATTTGATTACAAAAAAAAACTTTTATTAAAAATTGAATAATTATTAGTTATTGATGGTGACTAATGATATTTGTGACGGATAACGATCACTAATGACATATACTTGTTAATAGTTATTTCTGCTTGTAATTAGTGATGATGGGTAGTGGTAAACAGTGACAAACCAACAATAGTTGAGGATGAGCTATGGTTGATCACAATAAATGATAAGGGGGATTGTAGGATTTACATCTTTCGAATTTTTTTTAAAAATTAAATTAAATATAAAAATATTATATTTTCTTAAAATATTCTTGAAAATATGAAGAAGATTATGCAAACTAAACACTATTTTAAGCTTCAGAAAAATCTTGTTGTAAAATATAATTATAAAATATTAAGATAGGAAATATTTATTTATTTATTGTTAAATATGAAAAGTTTGGAAGAAAATAAATTTCTCTTGTTTTTCATTACTATAATTTTATGTATTATTTTTTTAACTATAGATACAAATAATATACGTGTCATGTTATTTTTTATCAATATATATAAATAATATTTTTCTATGAAAAATATTGATAGAAAAATGAAATCATACTTTTGCATAATTCTTACTTTCTTATAAAAAAAAAGTTAAACTGAATTCTGAACTTCACAATCTTTATTATAGAATATGAAAAATTCACATTTAATTTAAATGTAAGTTCATTTTTTTTTTAAATAAGACTTTGATTTCTAATGTTGGAATAGTATAAATGCATTCTTCTCTCCTCGACACTGACAGGTGTTCGATAAGACTTGAGGCTGAGATTAGAAGGGACATTGCAAGGTGGGAAGCGTATTGTAACGGGGAACATATTTGAGTTGCATTAGATATAAGATTCAAATACTTACACTTTATGGTACAACTAACATTGACATTTTTGCGGCTCTCCGTCCTTGACATTGACCCCTCTCTTCACATTGGGAAATTAGAAAACCATGCACTACAAACAAGACCTACCGACTTGCCTAGACTGTACATGGAGTCCCTCTCAGCTTCTTGCCCCTCAGAAGGGAATCGAGTGAAGCGAACCCGAAATAAGGGAGATATTTCCATTGTTTTGTGGTATTATTCAAAATTAATTAATGCTTCTTCTGCATGTATTTTATTAGAAATTGCTTTTTTACCTGTAACTTTATCTCGGATATTCTTGTTGGACCTTTTTAACTATAAATTTTAACTATAAAAATTAATTTAAAAATTAAATTTTTTTCTCAATTTATGAATCAATACTTAATTCCTTTTCGATTTAATGTAGCATAATCCAATATTTTAAGAAATTATATGCTAAAATTTAAAGACAAACAATACGCTTACACCCAGGCACACATGACCAAACTAAAAAAAAGTCATTGGGATGACATTTAGTAGCATGCTTATCAATTGATAAATATAAAATTATGAATTAAAACTTTCTCACTACTATTTCTTCTTCTTTTTTTTTTTTGATTAAGCGCTCCTCCAACTAGCGATAGTGGTAATTGGAATAGGGATAGCTCTTTTTAGATATTCGTATAAATTATCAAACATAAAAAAAGCAAACGGATATTTACAACAACACAAATTTTCTTTTCCCTTCTGATATTATATAATAGTCGAGTGGAGTAATCATTTCGATAATTATAATATTAATAAATTTCTTCCTTTTTCATAAGAAATATTTTCAAGATTCCAACTTCTATTTGTTATTAAGTAAATTTTGCTGAGAATTAGTATACTTTTTACTACATCTATGAAGACAAGGATTTGATTAAAAGATTAAATTACATCAACTCTGCTTTCATAAGTTACCTCATCTCTTGTTTCGGAAACAATATAGATAACTTTATTTGAAATTTATGTATGTTTTCTATTATTTATAAATAGGAGATAATTGTAACTTGTCCGACGTGGTTCTGTGTTATTATGCTCCTAAGATGGTGATAGCAGTACAGTCTTATCCTGTTTTATTATAATTTTCAAATTAAAGTCACGCGAGAGCTGAGTTGCATTAAGCATGGAAGGTGCTTTATTAGTTAAAAGAAGCATCAATCAAAACTCGGATGCCTTGAACCTATGCATTTCCTTTTAAAGCTAAGATTCTTAGTCTAATCTTTATAACTAATGATGGAACGTACCATCCCAAACGCAGATGTTGCTCACTTCTTTTTTTCCTTCTTTACACGCGCTTCTCTCTACTTTCTCCTCTATATCTAATTTCTCTTTGTACAATATCACCTTCCGATATTCTCTTTAGACACATGTAAAACAAACTCACAAGAGCCTCACTTACTCCAAAGAATCCGAACAAGAATACTATGATGACTACTCTCTTTTGTAGATGTTCAAAGTATAACTGAAAGCAACAAGAGTCACCACATGTTTGCACGTTAAGTTACTTGGACTAGACAGAGTACAGAGATGACTTCTTAGTGCATCTAATGTCAGAATTAGTCATGTTAGGGAGAAATTTGTGTACAAGGAAGCCAAAGTGTTTGCAATGATATAAAGCATCAGATCTCATTGCTTAAACAATTTCGATTATTCTTTTCAGTCACTTTATTCAGGAATGCATAATAGTTATTTTGAGCTAGTTAAATTTGAGATATAAAGGGCCACAATCCTACAAAAATTTTAAAATCATTTATCATTATCATATAATTATATAAACAAATTTGAAAAGAAAATTATAAAAGTCATTTAATCCTCTGGTAATTTTTCACTTTCTGGCCTATGTAATTTTATATCTGTCATTTCAAATTGACACAACAATGTAAGATCAATGACTAAATACTGACCATTATTAATTTTATATTTGTTGTGCTATATTTTGATTCGCAATAGGTGTTAAATTTTCATTTTTTAATAAAAAAAAGTTTTTAGTTGTATTTTTGTTCATTCACATTTTTTATATATAATTAGATATTTAGATTAGATAAATGTTTCATTTTATTTTAAAGTATGTGATAAATGAGAATAACTTAACTCTCTTACCGTGTATGTAAGAAAAAGAAGCTAAACTAGATAAAAGCAGAAATAAGAGCACTCTAACTCCCCTTTTATTATTAAACAGGGATATAGGAGGATAGGAATTTCGTGAAAACTGACAAAGGGAAGGAGATCATTCTCAGTATCTTCTGCATGAGTTGCACTTGGCTGATGGAACCTAAAATGCGCTTTTGCAGTCTTTCTATTATTAGAGAAAGAGAGGATACCGAGTGGGATTCAGAAACCGACTGAAGTTTGTAACAACGTTAACAGCAGCAAAGTCCTTAGTTTCTGCCTTCTCTTTCACAACCTTCTTTGCCCACTTCTTTTCTTTAGCAATATCTTCGTGAAAGTCAGAGAGTTGGTGGCAAACAGCAGAACTTGTGAAATCCCACTAAAGAAATCGGGCAAGAAGAAAAAGGAGATTCTTAGCAATAACTGCAGAAACAACTTAGTGGATTCCTGCCCAACATTTACATAATTAAACCGCATTATGTATGTGTCTGGTTCTTTCTTAATCAATGTGAAGCAAAACAATCTCCTCTGAAATAAAATAGGGTATTGTCCATGAACTATAAAGGACCCATGAATGGCATGTTGAAACAATAATACGGTGGAAGAAAAGAATCACTCTTTGACCCAAAAGCCCGCCGAAATTTATAATGATGAGAGGGGGAACAGGAATCCTCCTTCTTATGCAACAAGAAAAACTTCATTTAAATATGTATAATGAATAATATGATAGATTAACCCTGAGGTATATAATTAAGTTCTTGGACACATCAAATGAATAATGCTATGTCAAATTATAATATCCCAACGTATGTCAACTTATGCAGGCAAACAGAAGGACTACCAGTGTGTTTACCATGAGTACAAAGCTTACTTGCATGTACCAACAGATTTAGTAAAATGTCCAGAAAGAGCATTTTTCCAGTCCTCCTTGGACGTGATAAGATAGAAAAGGGAGAATCTGGGACTCCAAAAACAATTGTCAACCCCTTCCCACCCAAAAAAAAAAAAAAAAATGGAAGGCATCCTCATCTTTTCTGATGATATTGCAATTCGTTATATTGGTTTACCAGGTACTCACATATTTTACTGAAAATTTAAGAGCAACTGTACCAGATGGCCAAACAACAGAATACGGGAACGTGAAATTTACAGTAACAATGGAGCCAAATTCTAATTGCAAACAGAACATATTTCTCATGTTGCATAGCCGCCCCACCCCCCCCCCCCAAACCAAAAAAGAAAGAAAAAAATTGGCTGCTCTCACATTGTAGCCTCTGAAGAAGGATGAAGAAATGTCCAACTGAGCTGATACCAGAATTCTATGACTGGGCTTATGTTAGGAAGTCTAAGCCACGAAGAATAAGAAAATTAGCAGAAAAAGTATCAAAATGGCAAATATCTTGATTAGAAGCCACCTATTTGATGATATTTGGTTAAGATGCCTCAATAGAGAACTATGAGCTCCTTCAACATTTGCCAGTGACTCGTCCATGTTGTCGTCAATCCTGCCCAAACCAGTTAAGAAATTTAATCCTAATTGATAGAATATGTGAAAAAATTACAATGGCATAGAAATAAATATCCGTTGTTTGAACATATGAAATAAAGTAGAACACTGAAAACATGCAAGTATGATGTCAACTAAAAGGAGGAAACCTGATAGCTAGTTCCCCTTGATGGGCAACCATTGTAGCCAAATGCGTGAAGATCCCACTAAGTTCAGTGATAGTAGATTCCACATTTTGAAGAGCAGTTGCACGACTTTGAGTATAGTTTTCCTGCCGTGGAACAACCTGCTGTACCACAGACATTTCCATTTGCTGGGATGGACTGTTGTCCACAGCTAACCTCCGTCTATTGCAGAAAATTGAGAGCAAGTTGTTAAGTTAGAATATGTGTAAATATATACAGATTCAAAAAGTGCCAAGAATGTCAAAATGATTATTTATTAATAAAAAATGTCTACTTTCCTCATGAGACCATGCTGGTCCTGACGAGGTTTGTGGATGTGCAAAAGCATACATTAGACGTAAAGAAGATCCACAAGAAATGAGATTTTACGAGCTACAATGGAACTCTCAAAACCTATATGGATGTTAACATTTGCCACCGAAAAAGAGGACCAGAAAAGTATGAAGTATGTATGGCAAAACGAAGCAATAGACATGTTATATAGAAATGATAAGAGTGAACTTGATCTTCACATCCAGAAAAAAATTTAAAAACTTGTTACATACCTTAGTTGATTGCCACCCGGAACTCCACTTGAAGGTAACCTGCTTGAAAGACATAGATATGTATGAATTATTTAACAGGAATTAAGCTTCCAGATATGAACATCAAAAGAATTAAGGTAAAGTGGATCCATTATGCATGAACTATAGAAACAATATAAAAAAGGAGGTATAAAGATATAATTTTTTTTGGAGAAAGGCATGAAACATCATTAAGTTCTGAGATACATGACTTGCACAAAACTACATTATAGGCGAAAGAGTATCATCAAGAAATGAGATTTTGGGTCTAACTCTGTCATGAATAGGTTCCCACTTTTAAGTCACATCTCAGATACACCATATGATTGATGTGTTTCACGGATACCAGAAAATTGTTTATTGCCAGGGAAGAGTATTGAGGGAGGCAAGTAAAACACAGTTATGAAGGGTCTGTTTGTTTTCTATCTTCAGAAATATTTTTTTATTTTTTGTTTTTAAAAATAAAAGAACTTGTTTGATAACCTATTTTCAAAATTTATTTTTAAAAATTGTTCTCTAAATGTATAATTTAAAAACAAAAAAATAGAAACAACTTTTCTGTTTTTAAATTACACATTTAGAAAATAATTTTTGAGATTAGTTTTTGAAAAACACATTTAAAAATAGTTTTTGAAAACAATTTTTTACAACAATAACAGTCTTATCCTACTAAGTGAAATCAACTATTTTGAAAATAATTTTTTAAAAACATAAAAATAAAAACTTATCCGAACACATTTGAGGTTTTAAACTATATTTATTGAAGTAGTTAACTTCAAACAAAGAGAAGATGGTCAGGCTTCTTAAAAAGTTTGAACTGGTTTATGTGTTTCATATGTATATATTGGAACATATAATCACAAACATTAAAGTTGAATCTTACATTCATACTATTTGGGCTTGGGTTGCACTAACCAGATTACATCATCCAGCTTTCTATTAATAAAATTACTAATAAACACAAGTGTGAATGCCAAACAATATATGAGATATTGACTACCTTCTTCTATTAGATGACTATCATACAATTTATCTATGGTATAACTAAAGGTATCTCCAATTGAAACCCAAGCTTAAGCATTCAACATCGTGAGAATTACAAAATTGACATCTAAAATAAGGAAACAAGTTTAGAAAAGTGGGTGTGTTTGGATATATTTTTGTTTTCTGTTTTTAAAAACTGTTTTCTTGTTCTCAAAAATTGTTTTTGAATTAAAGCAAAACTAAGATTAGAGGGTGATTAATATTGTAAATAAGAAAATATTTCATTTAATTACAAAACTAACATTCAAAACAAGAAAACAAGTTCAGAAAATAATTAAAAGTTATTTTTGTTTTCTTTTTTTAAATACACATTTAGAGAATAATTTTTAAAAATATATTCTAAAAATAGGTTGCCAAAAACAGAAAACTGTTTTTAAAAACAGAAAACAAACAAGCCCAAAAATAATTTCTAGTTATTTTCTGAACTTATTTTCTTATTTTGGATATCAATTTTATAATTAAATAAAATACTTCCTTATTTACAATAGCAATCACCCGCTAATCTTGATTTTCTTTCAATTGAAAAACAGTTTTTGAGAGAAAAAATAGCTTTTGAGGAAAATTTTTGAAAAATATATCCAAACACATATGAAGTTTTCAACTATATTTATTGAAGTAGCAGACTTCAAACAAAGAGAAGATGGTCAGGCTTCTTAAACAGTTTGAACTGGTTTATGTGTTTCATATGTATATATTGGAACATATAATCACAAACATTAGAGTTGAATCTTACATTCATACTATTTGGGCTTGGGTTGCACTAACCAAATAACATCATCCAGCCTTCTATTAATAAAATTACTAATAAACACAAGTGTGAATGCCAAACAATATATGAGATATAGACTACCTTCTTCTATTAGATGACTATCATACAATTTTATCAATGGTATAATTAAAAGGTATCACCAATTGAAACCCAAGCTCAAGCATTCAACATCGTGTGAATTACAGAAGCAATCAAGATTAGATTGCAAGCAAATAAATTTAATTCAGATAATAGACACTAGAGATTCCAGCTGCAATATGAACCATACCAAGAGAGAGGGGAGAAATGGATAAGAAAAAAGGATAAGATTGTCTAACTATCACTCACACATAAAACATATAACACAGAAGGCCTCTTAGGCCAAAAGATGACTACCATAAGATTATTCAAGATTAAAAAATCCTGGAAAAAATTGAAAATGAAATCCCAGATCTTCAAAAATCAAGGACACTAACAGAGGCAGAGAAGGAACTAAATGAGAAAACATCATCCCTATCTTGTATGAGTGCACTGGACTCCCTCCTCACATTCGGGGGGTTGGGGGAATGGACAAAGCATATTGATGTATGTTATGACAATTGCTGATCAATAGCTTTGGTAAAAAAAAAAAAAATGAATTAATCACTCACGCTGGGGTTTGTTCCAAATTCTTGGATTCACTTGATGAATTCGACCAAGGGAGCGGCTCAGTCATGGGCTTAGGCTGATGCTGGAAAGAGTTCTCCCTTGTTGCATTCTTTGAAAATATCTGCTTCCTATTCTCATGAGCCTTAATATTCTGTGGGAAACGTGTACAATATTAAGAGCATCCTCAAGTACCACAAATGAGGAAATAATAGCCAACAGTACTATAAACGTAAAGGATTAGTCTTCACTGACCTCTGTCCTGGTAGTTAGCACATCTTGAAGCTGCTTTGTTGCCCCCATAAGCTTGCTCTTTAAGTCATCGCAAACAGCTGTTGAATGAACAATTCTATCCTCTGAATAAATTCCATCAGCTATCTCCATATTTTGAATGGTTTGCAAATCAGAAAGAGCTGAGTTCAATGCTGTGATGTCATTCTTAATAAAAACAGTTAATTCTTGTATTTCCACAATAGGATCATTAAACATCGATGACTTCTTTGCCACTGCAAGCAACGCACAGCATAGATAAAACTGTCAAGTCAGTATAAAATCACCCAGATGCAGTAAGCCATGCCTCCTTAAACACAGAATTCTAGCATTGTCATCTCAGCTATAAAACATTACTCAATCAAATTCAAATCTCCCTGCTACTTATAGAAAGCCTCAAGATAGTGGAATCAACAATTTTTCAGAGAAATCATAAGAAAACTCAAAATCCGAACTTTAATTTCGTTTCGTCTCCTGGTATTTATGGCAATAAAGATTAAGCAATAAAGAGAATTTGGGGTTACACTGAGCAAGCTTAGCAATCTTCTGGGAGGTTTCATGGATGCCCAACCCGATTCGAGAGGCCTTTCTGTTGAATTCGGATCTTGAAAAGGAAACGGGTGTGGATTGTTTGGATGTAGATTGGGAATCATCAGCTTGATTGTCTAGTGTAGCTCCACCAATCTTCTTCAGAGTCTGGGAAAGGGATCGGAACTCCAACGTGCGATCTCGGTAAGAGGAGGCCATTCGGGGGTTTGAGGTCAGATGTGTGTACGGACGGTAGCACTGGCGGGGCTGGTGTTTTTTTCAGATATCAATCAACCAAAGGAAGACAACAGCCGCAACGCAAAGATTTTGGAGACGACAGCCGCTGGTGCCCCTCCCCGCCAAACAACCGTCGGTGTTGCTGACATCGCAACAAAATGGGTCCTACAAAAAATCTACAACAAATTCTTAAGTTATGGGTAACCAATAAGAAAAATGGACTTTGCTATATAAAAGGAGAAAAAAAAAGCCGGGCGGGGGGGGGGGGGGGTTTACGGTGATTAATAAGGGTTGTATAAAAATATTCAGTTTATTTTCTATTACCAAAAAAAAAATATTCAGTTTATTTTTAAATTTAACCAAATAATTATGACTTGAAAAATAAAGATGTTAAAAGGGACATGAGAAAAGTAATTTTGGATTTTTTTTAAAAATCCCATCAAATTTTATTTATGGGGCTGTTTTGGCAATAATTTAAGCGAGATATGATATTTAGCCAGGTTGGGAGATTTCTTTTCCCATTGATGAGAGAATTTCCGTTACCGTAATCAATCCATGATATCTTCCCACTAATTGTTAAAACAATTATAAATAGATAGGTCTATACAAATCAAATTTCCATAACCGTATTGGTCTGATTTGTTGGTAGATTGGTCTATATAAAACAATTATAAATAGATTAAATTGGATTCGGTTTATGAAAATTACTAATTTTAAATGAGAGTTTAACTTTTAAAATTTTTAGATTGCAGATTGGTGGATTGGATTTACAGGCTTTTTTTTTCTTCTAAAAATGATTTTAAACCTTTTAAAATAATTTTAAATATAAAGTGATAATTATAAATTTAAAATTTATATATTTAGTATATTTTTAATCTGTATTAATAATTTAAGGTTAATTAAATTATAATAAAAATTAATTAATTTTAAAATAATTTGTTTAAATTGTGTTGAATTAAAAGATAAATAATTTAGTTTAGGAGTGAGTATTGAATTAGATAAATAAAGATTTATATAGTATATTGTTTAATTTAAAAGTAAAAATTAAAAAAAAAAGGTATACAAACTTATTTGTGAATCGTCAGATCTGAGTAGTACAGACAGCGAATTAGACTACTTTAAGTCTTAAATTTAAACAAACTTACTTTGTATGAATCTTAATCTATACTTATTTTGCAGATTCAAATTTGTTTCAACGACTCTATCAGTACATAAGTTTCAATGTTTCACTTAACCTTTTCTTAGCCATTTTAAGACAATGTTTTTGCAAATTGCAAACATTTTAATTAATTTCACTTTCTAGTCTAATTCAAAAATATAAGTTATTTGCAAAATATCATTTTATAAGTTGTTTATTAGGAAATTATATTTTATCCATTTATAATTTCGTCATTTTTTTATTTAACTTACATATAATTTTAAGTATTATAACTTATTCACATTTGTTTTCAATAATTAATATTTTCATCATTTAAATTATTTTTTATCCAAAATTTAATAAAAATTTATATGTATTGCATGCGAGCTGTGTTTTCTCAAAGTTTAACATCAATGTAATGGCATTCAAAGCTAATTTACTAGAAAAATATTATTTTACACCTTTTATTTAGCAACTGCAGATTAAATTATAGAAATAAATCTTTAATGAAATTAGAATTTTTTTGTAATAATATAGTTTTGAATGAGTGTTAAATTGAATTAAAATTTAGAAAAGTAAAAATTACATGCAAGCACGTGAGTACATGAGTTTTTTATGTGATTTTTCTATAAAGACTTGGTTTATTTAGTCAAAAAATATTTTTTCTATGAAATTATCATTTACATATATATTATTTGTATTTATGGTAAAAAAATGATATACAAATTCATAGTAATGGAAGGAAGTCAATTTCTATTTAAAAAAAAGACTTACTTTTTTAAAAAATTTCATGTTTAACATTAAACAGAAAGTAAATACAACATTTAGCCCTTTATTTATTAAAGGTTATAACTAACATTATTAGTCCCTTATTATAATCACTTATCTCTTTTTTTATACATAACATTAAAATAAATAGTGAAAATAAGAATATAAATAAAATTTAAATATGTATTTAGCATTATTGAGTGAGATTTAATAATTAATTTTAATAATTTTTATTTATTTTAATATTATAAGTAAATAGAGTGATAAATAATTATAAAAAATAAAAATAATAGACCAAAATTGTTAATTATAAAAATTGAAGAATATAATAATTATTATTTTTATAAATAAAATATTAAATATTATATTTCTTGTTAAATAAATAAAATAATTTTTTATTTTTATATTTTATTAATATATTTAAAAAAATTTATCGAGACAAACGGAGCCAACACGGGAGATTGAGATGAAAATAGTTTACGAGCTTTTTAACCCACCTAATGTTAGACTGGAATTTAATTCCAAAAACAATGTTATGTTAAAATATTTTCCTAAAATAATATTAATTTTAAAAAAAAATAATTAACGGTAAATTACATTATAGTTGCGCTTTCTAAACTTCTTTTCAATAAGATATTAGTGCTAGTATTTATTTCAAATAGGTATCAGTTTTATAAATTATTTCTATTATATTTCTAAAACATCTTTTTTTAATTAAGAAAATATGATTATAAATTAAAAATTTTAGAAAGACATAAGTTTATGATTAGATAATTAATTTTTGCATATGACCACTTATTTTTATTCGTTTTCTCATGATCTTTTGATAGAAACAAGAAAATTTAGG
The DNA here is from genome assembly GCA_020226215.1 of Sindora glabra. Classification (NCBI taxonomy): domain Eukaryota; kingdom Viridiplantae; phylum Streptophyta; class Magnoliopsida; order Fabales; family Fabaceae; genus Sindora; species Sindora glabra. The sequence goes on along the minus strand of CM035230.1, from coordinate 58,825,930 downwards.
TTTAATAGAGTATACCTAATAAAAAATGTGCAAATTAAATTTAAAACTTTGAATAATTATAACTTTATACTCGGTTGTTTATTTAGGGTATTTTTTTTTAATTTCATATAACTTTTCAAGATTTATGTGCTTGTAAAAGTTAAAGGCGTTTTGCTCGCTCTAATTGGTGAAAAAAAAACTTTTTTCAATGACTTTTATTGATTTTTCTTCATTTTCTTGTTATTTTTTTAACTTTAATTTTATTTTTGCTAATTCAAATTTATTTAAATCTTATATTAAACTTTCCTTAACTCTTTTGGTGTGTAGTATTACTATAACAATTTTCTTAATAAACAAAACTATCAAAGAATGATATATTATTGTTTATAGATTAAATAGTAATATGTTATTATTTTGTTCTAAAGTAGTAACACCAATTAAAAATATCAAATAAATAGATAAATCAAGTTTAATTAACGACTAAATTGTCAAATAACAGTATATTATTATTTCTTCCCGAGACAGTAACATGTTACTGTTTCGTTCCAAAACAATAACACTAATTAAAAACTCTAAATAAATAAACAAATCAAAGTCTAATTAACAACCAAACTAGCAAATAATTTTATGTTACTATTTCCTTCCAAAACAGTAACACTAACTAAAAATGCCAAATAAATGGATAAATCAAGTCTAATTAATAACCAAATTACTAAATAACAGCATGTTACTGTTTATTCTCTAAATAATAAATAAACAGTAATATGTTACTGTTTCATTTCAAAATAGTAATACCAACCAGAAATTTCAAATAAATAGATAAATCAAGTCTAATTAACAACTAAGCTACTAAAGAAGAGTATGTTACTGTTTCGTCCCAAAACAGTAATACCAACAAAAAAATTCAAATAAATGAATAAATCAACTCTAATTAACAATCAAATTGTTAAAATAATAATATGTTATTGTTGTTATCTAGAGAGTAACATGTTATTATTCCGTTCTAAAATAATAATACCAACAAAAAATTTTAAATAAATTGATAAATCAAATCTAATTAATAAAATAATAAAAAATAAGATGTTATTATTTCATTTCAAAACAGTAACACCAATAAAAAATAAGTCTAATTAATAACTAAATTATTAAATAACAGTATATTACTGTTTATTCTCTAAAATGTAATATGTTATTGTTTCATTGCAAAATAATAATACTAATTAAAAATTTTAAATAAATAGATAAATTTAGTCTAATTAACAACTAAACTTTCAAAATAGTAATATGTTTCTGTTTCGTTCTAAAATAATAACATTAAGCAAAGACCCTAAATAAAGAGATAAATTAAGTTTAATTAATAATTAAACTATCAAATAAAAGGATATTACTGTTTCATTTCAAAACAATAATACCAACAAAAAATCTCAAATAAATAAATAAATCAAGTTTAATTAATAATTAAATTATCAAATAATAGCATATTGCTATTTTATTTTCAAACAGTAATACTAACTAAAAATTTTAAATAAATAAATAAATTAAATCTAATTAACATCCAAATTATTAAATAACAATACATTACTATGTCTCTAAGTTCTTATTTATTTTTATTTTTATCTTAACTGAAAATTTATTTTAATTCTTAAAAAATAAATTTTTATAAATTTTATTTATAATTAAAATTTTATATTAATTTAGTTTTTATAAAGTTAAAAATTTTCCAATTTTAATTCTTATGAGTTTTTAGTCTTTTATTTTTTATTTGTATTAAATTTAAGATTCTTCAATTTTAATATGTGGCAAAAGAGTTTCTACTTTAGTTCTTTTGATCTTTTTAAAATATACTGTAAATGTGTCATTTTATTTTTTAAGTATCATGATAAATTTTCATTTGTGGGTACACTTAAATGAAAGAAAATGAGCTTTGGATATTTCACTATAATAAATTCCACTAAAAAACATTGGCTTGATTTTTTCCCAATAATTAATGAGACATTGGTGACCCAACATCTAGACATATAAGTTGGAGTGGGATAGGTTATGCAAAGTGGGCCTATACAAGTGTTGGGTTGCATAAAAAATGAATATAATTGATAGGACCACAAATGCTTGTAGATAATTAATATTTTTTTAATAATTAAAAATAATTAAATCAAGAACATACATAAAGATCAGAAATTGAACTCTAAACGTTAAGGAAGGCATGTTAGGAAGACATTAAATTAAGTTAGATTAAAAATATTTATTTTTTATAAATTATAATTAACTAGTTATTTTTTTATTTCATGTAATTAATTAGTCAAATAAATTTAAAAAAAATTATATTAGATCATTGTATATTGAATTAAGAATTGAATGAAAAATTTTTCAAATATTTGAAAGATTATTAAAAGAAAAAACCCATAGACAAGCTTACCTAAGCTCACAATAAAAACAGGCTAAAAAAAAGGTGATTGGACCACTTTGTATTTGTAACTTGTTTTGCATCTCTCAACAGCTCCCATTTGGGAGACATTAAGCTCTCTAAAGTTAGAAATGTGTATAGGTTGTACTTTTGGGTTAAGTTTTTCATGTATAATTATATAAAATACATACTCCACGCACATCTTGTTTGATTTTCTTCATTAATTAGTCTAACCAGACTCTAATAATTTTATATATGATCAAAGGCCCAATTTAAAAGTATGATTATTTTTATTTTTATTATTATAAGTAAAATATATTTTTATATAAAATAATTTATTTAAAGAGATAATAAAATATTTAATTATATTAAATTTAGTTTTTTGTATTGAAATAATTTAATATAATTATTTTTATAATATATTTATATTATTAAAAATAAATTTATATTATCAAATTGGAATGGAACAAGCCATTTTTTATTATTATAATTTGAAATCAGCCCAAATATTAATCAAGCTAAAAAAAACTCAATAAGCACTTAAATTATAAACACAGAGTTTAAATCTTATTTTTTTTATCATGCGACTTAAGATTTTCTCAACATATTTTCTTATTTTAAAAAATATTATTTTTATATGATATTAGTATATATAATATATATTTATATATAATTAAATTAAAAATATTTAAGTGTGATTATTTACATTTTTTATTTGTAAAATGAATGAACAAGTTAAAATTATCAATTTTATTCTTAAAATTATAAAAAATTATAAGGAATTAATAAAATGGTCATTGAATTATATATAGTTACAATTTAGTCTTCAAATAATAATTTATACATATACTTCACTCTTATATAGTTTTCCACAAATAATTTTATTTTTAAAATAATTGTATAGAAGGACAATTTTAAATATATGAATGATTATTTAAAAAAAAGTTAGAATTTTATATAATTCAGAGATTATTTTATCAAAATTTTACAATTTTAAGAATGATATCAATAATTTTATCAATGGGTAATATATGATAATATAAGTAGTGAATTCACATGATATTGTTAAATAAATGTTCAATTTAATTATTTAGTATTTGAGAAGTTAAAATCTGTTATATTATTTTATACTATATAATTGATCGAATACTTATAATACTTATTTACTTTTTAAAATTAAAATCAATTTATTATTATGAATCCATCATTTTAATTAAGTCTAAACAGAAGAAATGAAAAATTATTGTGGCTCGAATACAGATTCAATTTTAAAAATAAATAAAATAATGATTTTTTAGATTAATTGATTATTTATAAAACTAATTCACAGAATGAACAATGTGTGAAGTTTATAATAATAAATTAATTAATATTTTCATAACTTAATTTAATAAGATGTTTATTTTAGCTAAGGTGAGAGACATTTTATTTTAATAAGATATATTTAATTATAACTTAATTTTGTCAATGTGTACAACTATAATATTGAATATTCTTAAGATATTTTTTAAAAAATAATTTTATTTTTAAATTATTTCATATAAATATCTTTTTTAAATAAAAATTTAATTATGATGTGATTAATTATATTAAATTCTAATTAAATATTATATTCAATTGTATTACCGATGATGATAATAATAATAAATTAATTATATTAATTGTCGTTAAAGAAAATATTCAATACATAATCCATCACGTGATATCCTTTGGCACTTCTTTCATTAATACGTTAACACGTATTAATCATTACGCATACCACCTTGATATATTAGAGTATAAGATTGGGGCATTTTATATAATATTTTTTATTTTACTATATCATACAATATGAGTTGAAATAAAAAAATTTCAACTCGTCAAATATAAAATAATTAAATTGATATTTATTTAATAAAATCCAGTGTACTTATCACTTTTGCTAACACACACTATTACATATTTAGCGGCAAATTAATAAATATTTCTATCACAATTAATAAAAAAATATTTAAAATTTTTTAATATATTAATGTAATCAGCTACATAAATAAATAATAATTATATATATAATTTTGAGTCTAGTATTACAAGGGTTAATTAATTTAGATAAGCAAAATATTAATAATTAATAATTCAAAATATAAGTGGATGGATTATAATATTTAAAATTAAAAATAAATTAAATGAAAAAAAGTAAAATTATAAATAGATAAATTATAATATCTTCAAATTAAATTTGGATGCAGAGTCAAAGGTCCATATGATACTGTAGAGTCGCCAAAAGAAAATCTTACCAGCTCGCGTCACGACTTAGTACTTGCCGGACTCGTTTGATTTACGCAACCTTCCAAAAACATTTTTTTTAAGAAATAAATTCACTGTGAACGCTAACGGAAAGGATTTAAAAAAATTATTATTTAAATAAAATTATTAATTTTGCATGTAAAATTATAAAGCATGAATAAAATTATTTATAAATTATATTAAATAATTAATTTCGTCTCTAAATAATAGTTTCGTATAAATATTTAAGATGTAAAATTATATATATAAATTATTATTTAAGAATAAAATTAATTATTTAATATAATTTAAAAATTATTTTATTATCACCTTATAATTTTAAGGATGAAATCAATAGTTTTATTATTATTTATTTGATAGTAAAAAATTGGCATTTATAAGTATAACTATTAAATAAAGTCGTCTTGTATATTTATAAATCCGTCATAAACGGATTAAACTAGATTTAGTTTGCATTGCAAACTCCTTAAACATGAATTCGAGTCTTAACATTTGTGGACTACAAACATACAAATTAAGTCTACGGTCTTTTTCTTTATTTTTTCAAAAAGATAATTTTAAAATTTTTAAAATAATTTTAAGTTAAAAATAATAATTATAAATTTAAACATTACATATTTAATACATTATTAATCCATACCAAGAACTCAAGATTAAATAAACTATAACAAGAATTTGTTAATTTTAAAATTATTAATATATAAATAAAATTATTAACTTAAAAATAATTTATTTAGGTTGTATTCAGTTGAAAGATAAAGGATTAAGTTTGGAGTGAGCATTGGATTAGTTAAATAAAAATTTATATAGTGTGTTAGTTTAATTTGAAGAAAAAAATATAAAAGAAATTGTAGACTTATTTGTAAATTGGTTAGTTCAGTTGATGCAAACTGGACCATTTTAGGTTTGCATTTAAACAAACCCTTATTTTATGAGTTCTATTCTATAATTTTTTGCGAACTTGCAGATTCGAATTCATTTTAACGACTTTAATTATAAGCTCTTTGCCATAATATTTAGCTTTCTCTATTTTTTTATTCAATTTTAAATTTTATCAAAAATTATTATTAAAATATTTCTTTTATTTACCAAAAATATATTATAAAAAATTAAAATATTAATAAATTTTATTTGTATCTAATTGTTTTTACAATCATGCATTAGATATTTGTATCAAAATTTTACTAGAACTATGATCTTTTAATTTACCAAAAAATTAAATTAACTTAATAAACTATATATAAAAAATAGAATGACTTATATATTATATAATTATTTCAAAATTCATGATAATTGTGTAAAATATATATAATTATAAAATTAAGTTTTTTACTTCTTTATTTAGATAAAATTAACAATTCTATCCCTTAAATTATAAGATGATGATAAAATGATCTTTAAATTAAATAAAATTACAATTTTATTTCTAAATAATATTTTGTATATACAATTTCACTCATTGGTTATATTATTCAAGAAGGAAATCATTTGTACAAAAGAACAAAATTATATGTGTAGGCTATTATTTGGGAACGACATTATAACTTTATATACTTAAAAAATTATTTTATTAGTATCTTATAATTTCATAGAAAAAATATTAATTTTGTCTTCAATTCAAAGATAATATTAACTTAATAAATTATATATAGAAAATTTAAATAGCTCATATAATATATATTTATTTTGAAACTCATGGTGATTACATAAAAAAATGTATAATTATGAAAAAATACAAAATTTTATTTTTTAATTTATTATAAAATATTTAAATTAATTTCATGAAATTTTGCATATAAAATCTATAGTTATAATTAACTAATATTAGAAAAAAAATCCTATCTCTAAATATACAATAATAAGTAATGGAATTATTCACAATAGTGAAATAACATGCAAACAATTTAATGTGGAAAAAACTCACTCTAAGGGTAATTACACATAAGAAAATATCTACTATATCAGTTAATATTATATGGTAATGAGTGTGAATGTTTATAACTATAATCTCCTAACTTTTTATTTACTGTCCTTAAATCTCTTACAAACCTTTATGAGAATTTTCATATAATTTCTTATAAGTACTCACATCACATCTCTTTCATCTTATATCTAAAATTATTAATCAATACAAATATTTATAATATAGAAATACTTATTTAACAAGAAAATTTAATCATATTTTAATACAAAAGCCTATCTTAATAGGGAAGATAATTTATAATAAAAAAATAATTACTAATTGGTAGTAATTTGAATTTAGGCTAAATTCTATCTTCTCCATCAATCCTAAATTCTTCTATAATCTTCACTTTAATACAAATTCTATTTTCTCCATCAATCCTACATTATTTCAATTTCTTCAAATTGTAACAATCACCATCCTATCAAGTAACTTTGCTTCAATCTAATGTTACAAGTTTTATTAGAGCCTATTCATGATTATTTCATTTGCAAGAATCTTTGTCATTTATAAGAACATCAAATTTTGTGAACACTTTCATGAACTAGCAAGAATTCTACATTATTTCAATTTATTTAAACTACAATAATCACCATCCCATCAAGTAGCTTAGCTTCAATCTAGTGTTATAAGTTTTATTAGAGTCTATCTATGATTATTTCATTTACAAGAATCTTCATCATCTATAAGAACACCTAACTTTTGTGAACACTTTATAAACTAGTGTACCCATTTCACATCTTCATCATAAACTAATCTCTTACTTTTTTCCTTGGATCAAAACATCTACATTCACAGCATCTAATCATTATCTTCAACTCATATATGAATGAATCAACATCATCATCACCATTACATTCACTATCATCATCACTATTATCATCCATCATTCCTCGTCGTGCAAGTGAAATCAAATTTGGCTCTACTATCTCAAATCACCACTCTTTCATAGGATCAAACCCACTTTAATAGTAATTATTAAGAAAAAATATCTTCTCTCTAAACATACAAGTATTCAATAATTAAATTAATTACAACAATGCAACAACATGTGAATAATTTAATGTAGAAAACCCTAAATCTTAAGAAATAAATCACAAATAAGAAAATATCAACTATATTATTAAGATGACAGGATAATGCATGTAAATGTTCTAAACATAATTCCACAACTCTTTAGCCACTATCATTAAATCTCTTACAAACTTTCATAAGAGTTCCCATATAACCTTTATAGAAATTCATATCACATGTCTTTCATACCTAAAATTCTTATCCAATGCAAATATTTATAACTTGATAAGAATCTCAATCATACTTAAATACAAAAACCTAACTTAATTAGAAGGTGTCTTACAATTGAAAATAATCACTAAGTGGTAACAATTTGAATTTGAATAAAATTCAACAATAAAGCAACTACTTCATGGTGAGTTTGTAAAAGGGAAAGTTGTTATTAGCAAAGCTTAGTAAGAGTAATTTTGTATTGGAAAATTCTATAGCATACTATTGATATAGTAGTTTATCAATGTATTACTAAATTTAGCTATTGATATGATATTGTATGATATGTGAAATTTAACTTTTTTTTAAAAATTGATTGTGTGATCATATTTGATTATGCATTGATATATTACTATGTTGATAGTATATTAAAACTTCTTCTATTTGTATTTTTATTTTATAGAAGAAATTGGAAATTTAATTTACTAGAGAGAGTGGATAAGTAAATTTTTATACTCTCGTAGAAAATAAAACTTTTTTAAACTTTGACTTCATCTTGATTGTTAAAAAATGGTTAATTAATTTTTTTTAAAATTTTTTAAAAATTCATTCCACGTGCAACTTTTTGTAAAGAAAATCGCACTCCACTGTGTAATAACTACGAATACTTATCTTCAATTGCGAAACTTGAGGGTTTAGCCACACAAATATCTTTTATTTAAGGATAGTTCTTCTGTTAAATTCAGGGTATTAATATCTTGACTGACACCAATAATATTTTGATAAGTGGATTTATATTTATAATTTTATATTTATTAAAACCACTAAAACTTACTCTTACAAGTTAAAAACTTAATAGTAAAATTTATAAACTTGACTCTAGTTAAACAAATAGTAAAATTATCAAACTAAAACATATTTATACCTTTGCATTTAAGTTTATAAATATTTTATGTACATATTATTATAATATTTGCAATAAGTGTGCGTAAGGCTTAATTTTATAATAATATAATTTTTTATTTATAGGTATTTTAGTACTTATAATTTTGGCTGTTTGATACTTATTTTTTTTAATTTCTAAAAATATATTTTCAAAAATCATTACTTAGTTGTTACATAAATACCTTTAAATACTTTTTTCTTAATATGATAGAAAATTAACCGCTAAATAAGCCCACTTCGTTGTTGGATCTCAATTGCGGTGGAGGCACTAAATTATCCTTGTCCAGATAGAATACTTTTTACTCATTTGTATTAAAATAAATGCATATAATACTTAGTACTTCTATATTAAATAAGAAAATTATTCCAAAAAATTGAAAAAAGCTATATACTATACTCTTAAATACTTTATTTTAATTATGTTATTGGCAATATTATTTTTTCAACAATAAAATCTTTATTTGTTATAAATTGATTGAAGAAAATATAGTTATATATACAATATACTAAAATTATATTTAGTTAATTTTAGAATCCTTTTCCATTTTAGCTAATTAAATTTTTTTAATAAAAATCATGCTATTATTATTTTTAATATAATATAATATTTTTTAATTTTTATTCTTTTAAATTATTTAGATTTATATATAAAATCCAACAATACCAAGAAATTATTAGTAAAGAACTAACTTATATACATAAAAATCATACTTACTTATATATGTATATTCAAATACGTTCCACATAAAAATTAGACATTAAAAAATACAAGTGATTTATTATTATAATTTTGACTTAATATAAATAGTCAATTTTTGGACTTAATACATTAAATTATTAATTATATTTTCTTTCTTGATGTTAATCTCTATTTTCTTTATAATTTTACACCTTATGAAGAAAAAAATAATTTCATCTCATTTATTTCTTTATTTTATGTTATATAAAAATGATTAATAACAATAAATTAAATCAATAAAATAAGTATTTTATTTGAGATAATATATATATTTAAAAGCTTGTATTTAATATAATTTACAAGATGAGAAAAGTTAAAAAGAAATGCACATATTATATTTTTATAAGTATATGCATAACACTTTAATTTTTAAATAAAAGTTAGTTAACATATTTTAAACACATTTAAAAAATTTAATTCTAGATACATGTAAGAAAAATAATATGTATAAGTATCATTTTTTTCAAAAGTAATAATGAATATTAGATTTTTTATTGAAAATAATACTAAAATTTATTACAAAATTGAATATTTTACAAGATTTTATTGTGTATTAATGTGTTAGAAATAAGTGAAGGAAATTATTCAAGAAAAAAGAGGAGAAGAAATAAAAAAATTAGCTTCATAAAGTAAAAGTTTAGATTTTTGATTTATTAACTATTAACTATATTTTATATTTTTAAAATGATTATGTGGTAATTTTTTTAAAGTATTTTAATTTTAAAAGTTTTATATTACAATGTATTATAAATAAACTTAAATTAATAATCATTAAATTAGGTTTATTATATAGTAAAGAGGTATAAAAAGATACATATAAATTAATATAAATAATTTATTCAAATTATTTATTTTAAGTTATGGGTAGATCTAAAATTAAAAAAAAATTTATAGTTCAAAATATAAATATCATATCATTAAATTTTTACCTATTAAACAAGTATCTTAATCATAAATCTTAACAATTCATTTTAATATTAGTGCAATCAAATAGTTCTTATTTTATCACAAAGTCAAGATATCAATATCCAGACTTTTAGTATGGGTATGTTAGAATTATCCTTTATTTAATTATTGATTGAGGAAAATATTGCATTGAGATAGCAGGGGTAATACATTAAATGTGGCATGTTTTACTGCACAAAATATTATCTTTTAATCTATACAAAATAGAAATAATTTTTTTGAATTCCATTTGCATTTTTGTTAAGGGAGGTTCAGTGTCTATTACTACAATTTCAAATCATGCATAATAAAAAGAATGATAAGATATTTTGGATGTAAAAAAAAAAATTACAAAAAAGAATACACAAATGTTTATATATACGTACAGATATGACACCTTGAACATTGTACTTTATATGACTTTGCTTCAACTTCCTACTAATAACTAAATAAAAGTCTAGTGAAAAGATTAAATTCAGGTTGAATGAAATGTTACAAAAATCAAAATCATGAATTTTAAACTTAAAAAAAAAATCAAAATTACGTTTAAACCAATTTAGAATTTGCCCCTCTTAATTCTCAAAGAAAAAGAGAGCACCTAGCACCAAGATTAATTCAATTGGTCAATCTTATTTTCTTCAATTATTTATATCTTATGCTTATTTAATTTAAATATTAATAAATTCGATTATTTATAAGCAACACTGAAAATTTTAGACTCATTCTGAACCAACTTTAATGGATCGAAATTGCACATGGAGTTTCCACGTTGACATTCTTGGCACAAGGTTGTCCCTGCGTGTGGTTTTTATAATTCGTCATATGGTACGTTTAGTACTTGCCGCATAATAAAACCCCGAAATATAGCCCAAGCCTTCCCGTTCAAACATTCAAAAGGAAACTTCATTTTCTTACTTTGCTTCAATGGCTCCCAACTCTGAGACTCTATATATTGTATTCACTATTCACCCAGAATCACACATTTCTCATAGAAGCGAAGAGAGCGAGACAGAGCCATGCCTTCCACCAATCCATCTTCAACAAGGTTAGTATTATTAAGCTGAAAACCCAATATCTGGAAAGTTAGCTTCTTCTGATACCTCTAACAAACTCCAATGTGCTTCAGGGAGGAACTGCTTTATCTCTTCAAAAACTTAGTTGGGATCTTCGGGGAATTCTCTTTGTTGTTGATTGCCTTCGTTGCAGCAAAATACCCAGACAGTGCAGGGGAGTCTTTGTTCATGAAGAAGAATCATGCTATGAAGGCTTTGGTGGTAACTATTGTTCTTTACTACTTAGCGATGATTGCTGGAACTGTGCTGCTGTATGTCAGAAACGTTGCTCCAATCTTAACCTGCATCATACTCTTTCTTGGAAGCTTAGCTTCAGTATTGGCTTTGAGTATTGTTTCATCCATTGTTGCCTTGATTACTGCCCTCTTGTGGATTTGTGTCTTCGCTTTGGTTGCCTTTTACTATCACCAAGAGATCTGTGAATTCATGTCCTCTGCAGCTCAGACAATTAAGAATTTAATGCATTAGAGTTTAAGGTTTCTGGTTTAAAATGTTCGTATCAGGGAAGTCAAAGCACTTAGGGAATAAAAAAGCGCAGCTTTTGACCCAACAGCGTACATCTGATGTTAAGGTTGGTGTCACTGGAATTACTAATTCAATAATAGATTTGAGATTGTATTGTTGTATTGTGCCAATTTCCTACTAGTTTTGTGGTAAATACTTGTATTAAATTATGTTGAGATGAATCTCAACTTTAAAAGAAGGGGAAGTGTCACTTAGTGATTCTATGTCAAGTGCTTGAAATTTTCATAAGTTATCCAGCATACTAAATTAATGCAAGAAAATGGCATGAATGGCTCTGGATTCCATTTCCCTCTTCATTGGTGCTCCAATAATTTCTTTTGTAATTAAAATAAGTATGAAAATTAATGGTCAAATGACACAATTGCTTTGGAGATTAAAATAGTAAAGGAGTTCTACCTTCTAAATAAAAATCATTCAAATTACAATTATTAACAAATGAAGTCCGCCTAAAATTAGCATTCTATTTATTAAATCAATCATTTATTAATTATTTAAATTTAAATTCAGATCAATTTCACGGTAGACTAATAAAATAATACTATTTACAGCACTACATCTCAATCTTTCATCTGAGTGCACTCTAAAGTATCTAGTGAGAGTAAGAATTACTTTAATGAAGAGGCAAAATTTTGGGGGGGGGGGGGTGCCATTTTATTCACTCTATGGGAGTCTTCACCTAAAATTTATGTATATACTTTTCCTTTTTCTTCTTATATGGCGGCTTTCATTTTCCTGTGTAAAAAATGTACAGCATGAATTGTACGAAGCCCATTATGTTAATTAGGAGAGCAAAAATATATCGCACCAATTGACATAATTGCGCTAGTAGAGTATGGACCCTGATTTTTTGTCACAAGAAAATTGCCGGTGAAAGCCTCTGGTTTGAACTTGGGCCAATGGATCATAGGCAGCCCAATCTTCTATACCAGTCGCCTAGATTTGCCAACTGGAGGCAATCAATCTCCTGCAAGCCCATCGTTTCTTTTGATCATCCGAGACATCATAGTCGTCCAACTCATGTCATGATTTTCATATCAGCCGTGAGATCTAGGTCACGTAAAAAGCTAATTTGTTTTTCTTCCCTCTATATTACCTCAACATTCGTCTTTACTTCCTCTACTGGCTCCCTCCATTTTCTTCACTTGCACTTAGGATTTAGTTCCTGCAAATTAAAAAGGAGGTTAAAGAGACGGCATTTTGCTGTCTGCCCTGACCAAGCCTCTTGCTTTGTCTTGGCCCTCGATTTTGCTTCACTTTACACTATCTTCAATTTATCTTTTCGAAGCCCCGAACATCATCGATGGCGGTGAAACCCACAAAGGCCGACAAGAAGATCGCTTACGATGCTATGCTGTGCCAGCTTCTGGAGGAGTACTCCCAGATTCTAGTTGTGGTAGCTGACAATGTCGGATCCAACCAACTTCGGAATACAAGAAAGGGTCTCCGGGGTGACTTAGTGGTGCTTATGGGTAAGAACACCGTGATGAAGCGCTCAGTTAGGATTCATGCTGAGAAGACGGGCAATAAGGCCTTCCTCAACCTTATCCCTCTACTTGTGGTGAGTTTTTTCCTCCCAATTTGGTCGTTGAATTTAGCTTGTGCTAGATATATAATGGATTTTAGTTGCTAGTTGAGCAGTCAATGTGTGAACTTTGACTATGTTATTCTAAAATTAATGAAAGGTGATTGAATTATTTCACATAAGTGGCATTTTTCTGTACTTATTATTAATGTAATTTGACTGGTTTTGAAGAGATGGTAATTGCCACAGGGCCCAGCATCAACATAGTATTGTTCTTAGGCCTATAATTTGACTTTGAGCATGCTTTTTGCTACTGTTATTTTATGAACAGTATATCATATAGTTTGTTCATTGAATCAGGGCAATGTGGGCTTAATTTTCACGAAAGGTGACTTGAAGGAGGTCAGCGAAGAGGTTGCCAAGTACAAGGTGAATTTACAGTTGCACATGTTGGAAGTCCGGTGTATTTCAATTTGCCGTATATATGTTGTGCAGCTTGTGAAATTGCCTATTTATAGTATTATGATCCACTTGTTTGTAGTAATATAGTTATAAAACATCAAAATGGTGGAAAATAGTTTATAAGTTCCAAATATTATGTATCACAACTGAGTAAGCATCCACGAGGTTTATGCGGAAGTTTATCTTACCATAACCTTATTAAACATTGACACTTGATGAATTTTTCTTTCTATGCAAGTTAAAACAATTATTTGCTGTTGTCTGAATTTGTAATGTTTTCTCATTGAGCCTTCATTTAAGTGGTGCATATATCTGCACAATATTGAAACATTTTTCTGGAGCTCTACATTTGATTCTGATAATAGCTTTAGTTAGTTTAGCTTTTCAAATGGATTATTGCAATTCTATAAATGGGCGTCACTTGAATTCAGAAGTGTTAATATTTGCTGCAGTTACACAGAGAAGTTAAGTTTTAAGCTGATTTGTATTTCTTCTTCGCATTGTTTTCAATGCTTTCTAATAATGCATGTTTATGTTATCTAAACAGGTTGGAGCTCCTGCTCGTGTTGGTTTGGTCGCTCCAATTGATGTCATCGTTTCTGCAGGCAACACAGGGCTCGACCCCTCGCAGACCTCTTTCTTCCAGGTCTGTAATCATTATCTTGAGAGAACTTGATTTTCCTTGTTGAGAATACTGTTCTTACATCCACACATTTCAGGTGCTCAATATCCCCCCCAAGATTAACAAGGGTACTGTGGAAATTATTACCCCTGTAGAACTCATGAAGAAGAGTGATAAGGTTGGGTCCTCCGAGGCTGCATTACTTACAAAGCTTGGGATAAGACCCTTCTCATAGGGCTTGTGATCCTGTCTGTGTATGACAATGGTTCGGTGTTTAGTCCTGACATGCTTGATCTGACTGAAGATGACCTCATCAAGAAGTTTGCTGCTGGCGTCTCCATGGTGGCTTCTCTTTCATTGGCCATCTCGTACCCAACTCTTGCAGCTGCATCACATATTTTCATCAATGGCTACAGGAACGTTCTGGCTGTTGCAGTTGCCCTTGAGTATTCTTTCCCACAGCAGACAAGGTTAAAGAGTACCTGAAGGTACTGTACCCAATATTTTCGCACTATTATTCAAATTTTGTTCCATTCTGTGAATCTTTATGGGACCAAATGATGAAAGTTCTAACTGTTGTTACTTGCACTTCAGGATCCTAGTAAATTTGCTGTCGCAACAGTTGCTGCTCCTGTTGCTGATTCTGGCGCTGCTTCAGGTGCTCCTGCCAAGGAAGAGGAAAAGAAGGAAGAGCCAGCAGAAGAATCCAATGAAGACATGGGTTTCAGTTTGTTTGACTAAATTATGTTTGTGGCTTCCTTTGGAGATAAACTATTTTAATTTTTCTTTGTTAGCTTTAATACATTTGGGCTGTTCTCAGTTATTAGCTGTCATTTTGGATAATTTTTAAGATTGTGTTTTAAATTTGATATTTAATATCAGTTTACTGGATATTATAATTTTGACTATGCTATATATCCTTGTGGAATTGTTCTATTCATGCATTAAATTTTATATTCTTACCATTGGAGGAGGCCATTACTCCCATATTGGTAGAATTATTAATATGATCCTAGAAGGCACAATCATGAAGAATTTATTAAGAGAATTAAGAAAGAATATCAAGGGTCAATTCAAAAAATTTGGATGTTTGAAAAGAGAGCTTGGAACTAGAAAAGATCTAATAATCAGTTCATAGTCATTTGATTCTAAAGGAGGTTAATTATAAGGAAGTGAATTCGAAAAGAGGTTAATTAAATGTATTTGAATTGTACCATATCATTATTACATCATCAAGGAGACGGTGCTACATCATTCATAATTTTAAGTAGTGCCATTTCAATTCATTTTATTATTATTTGATATTTTGGTCTTTAACATTTAAGTTTTTAATTTGTGTTTTGAATGCTTAAAAAGGGAGTTTGGAACTTGGAAAGTATTTAACAATCAATTCACGTTGATGTGATTTTAAGGGAGGTTAATCATAAAAAAGTGAGTTTGGATGAGAGATTGGTCAAGTGCATTTTAATCATGCTATATTATTGTTAAGTTAGTATTACATCATTACTATATTATTAAAGAAACGGTACCACATCATCCATAATCTTAATTAATGCTATTTCAACTTATTTTATTATTATCTAGTATTTGGACTTTAATTTAGCATTTGAATCTTTAATTTGTGTTTATTTTTTGTTGAAATATTTTAAAGTATTTTGAGCTTATTTGGTGTTATCTAAGTTCAGGTTTTAGAGAGTCGTATAAGAAGTTTGTTTCTTATACCAAATCAAAATTTGACTTTTAATTCCATATAAGGATTTTTTTTTCTAAGTTCTTGTAAAAATTTGAAAAAAGATGGCAAAAATATTCTTCTTTTTCTTTGATTGTAGTTGAATTAGGATAGATCCAGTATAATTTTACATCATTTGGTATATAGAGCAAAGTTTTTAAATTTAGGTTAACTATTGTTCAAGTTTTTTGTCACTACTTATGTTACTATTCATGCTATTATTCATAGTATTGTTTATGCTATTGTTCAACAATTCAAATTATATTTTTCTATTTTTACCTTATTTTGATTTTTGATTTAGTTTATGTTAAATTCATATGTTTTGATTCAACTTTCTGTCAAATCTGAATTGTTCTTCATTTCTACCTTCTTTGTGTTAGATAAATTATCCATGTCAATTGTAAGTTTGAATTTTTTATGATATCTAATCAACTTCTTTGTTTTTGTTTTATGTTGTTTAACACAAAACTTGATTCAAATATTAGTGTTGATCTAATAAATGAAAGGTGTATTAAACATGTTTGTTAAAAATTCAAGTAAAGAAATTCAGTTTGCAATAACCAATTGCCATATTCTAACAGCATAACATTAAATTGTTATAATTGAATATAATAATTGATTAGAGCAAAATAAAGAGCATCAAGTTTGAATTGTATTAAATACTTTTATAGGCAATACAAGAAATGTTAAATTATTATTGAAATTTAATTCAAAGCAAGTGTTGAATTATTATGTGGAAGCAAATAATAGAGTGAAAAAAAGAAGAAAAACAACAAGAAACAAAGGAGAAAAGTCAAGTAAGTGAATCAAAAGGAAATTTATGAAAAAAAAGGTTGAAAAAAACAAAGTGTAGTTGAAAAGAAATAAAAAAAATTAAAAGTAAGAAAGAACAAAAGAAAGTCAAAAAGGGCAAAAGGACTAGAAGTGCTAAATTGTTAAAAACAAGGCTTAATTTCATTTTTAGTCCCCTAATATATAATTTGTTCATATTTGGTCCCTCTTAAACATAAAAATTTATTTTATTCTCCCCTAAAATTAAAATTTGAACATTTTTCATTTTTTTGTTAAACTTTCCATTAAAGTTAATGGAAAAAGAAGAAAAAAGAGGAAAAAAAGGAAAAAAAGAGGAAAAAGAAAAAGAAGGAAGAGGAAAAAAAGAAAGAAAGAAAAATAAAAAAATTGAATACATAATTTATTTATTCATTAAAATAAAAAAAGTAAAAATAAAAATAGAAAAATAGAAAAATATTCAAAATATTTAATTACTAATTGTAGTAAATGATATATCAAAATATTTAAAAAATAATAAATAATTTATTTATTTTTCAAAGAAATTAATAAAATTATTAATTATATTAAAATTATATTTAATTATAATACTGGATAGAATAATTGATCACTAATGAATTTGAATGTATAATTTATTTTTTGTTTAAATTATATTTATTTTATAATTTATTCATCTAATTATGAATTTTATTTTATTAAAAAATTTTACATCAAATATCCTTTAAGAAAATCAATTATTATTAAAAGTCATCCTAAATATGAAATTATTTTATACACTCTAATAAATAATTAATTGCATATTTTCATCGTTATACTAAATAAATATGCTTTTTAATTTTAATTTATTATTTATTAAATACACTTAAATTATTTCAATCATACATTCTTTTTTTTTTCTCTTTTTTATCATTATTTTGTTTCTTTCCTAGCATGTCAATACTCTTTTAGTTTGAGTATATTTAATTTGTAATATATTAAATTTTAAAAATACTTATTTAATATAGAAATAAAAATAAGTGATTAATAAATTATTAGTGTATAAATTAATTTTATATTTAGGATACTTTTTAATAATTTACTTATTTATTAAAATGAGAAAAAGAAAAATAAAAGTAAAAAAAAGGAAACACTCAAAATATTTAATCACCAATTATACTAAATAACATATCAAAACATTTAAAATAATAAGAAGTAATTTATTTTCTTTCAATGTAATTCTTACAATTATTGATTATTTTGAAATCATATTTAATTAAATTTTTTAAATCTACCAGGACATATTTAAAGTTTTATTTCATCACAATAAATAGAATAATTGATTATTAATGTATTTAAGTGTGTAATCTATTTTATGTTTAAATAATAAATTATTTTTATAATTAATTCATTCAACTATAAATTTTTGTTACTATCAAATCTTTACATCAAATATCTTTTAAGAAAAAAAAGAATCTCAAATATAAAATTAATTTATATATTATTAAATTATTAATCACTTATTTTTATTTTTATATTAGATAAGTATATTTTTTAAAATTTAATATATTATAAATTAAATATACTCAAATAAAAGGGTCATGACTCACTAGAAAAGAGAAAAATAGTGATAAAGAAAAAGAGGAAAAAATATATGGTTGAAATAATTTGAATATATTTAATAAATAATAAATTAAAATTAAAAGTATATTTATTCGATATAGCAATGAAAATATGTAATTAATTATTTATTAGAATGTGTAAACTAATATTTGGGATAACTTTTAATAATAATTGACTTTTTTGAGGAATATTTGAAATGAAGATTTTTAGTAAAACAAAATTTGTAATCATATGAATAAATTATAAAAAATAACAATCATTTAAACATAAAATAAATTATATACTTAAATTTATTAATGATAAATTATTCAATCCAATGCAATAATTAAAAATAATTTTAATATAAATACTAATTTTATTGATTTTTTTGAAAAGTAAATAAATTATTTATTATTTTTTAAATATTTTGATATATCATTTACTACAATTAGAGATTAAATATTTTAAGCATTTTTCTATTTTGCTTTTATTTTTATTTTTTATTTTAATGAATAAATTAATGATATATTCATTTTTTTATTTTTCTCTCTTTCTTTTTTTCCCTTTTCCTTCTTTTTATTTTTCCTTTTTTTCCCTTTTTTTCCTTTTTTTTGTTAACTTCAATGGAAAGTTTAACAAAAGGAGTAAAAGTGTTTAAATTTTAATTTTAGAGGGACTAAAATAGATTTTTTTATTTAAAATAGACCAAATACAAACAAACTATATATTAGGAAGATTAAAAATAAAATTAAGCCTAAAAACAAAGTGAAGCAAAATTAAAAGAAAAAAATTTGTTTGCTTTTAATTATTGCTAGTTCTTAATGTGCTCTAATCACCCTTAAACTTCTTATTTTGACATTAATTATTTATTATCTCTTTCAATGACTTGAGTTCTTAAATTTTTATTATTCCTTTCTATTATTTTCTATCCTTAAGTCTTTCTTATTTCCCTTCTGAAAGTCTAATTGTATTAATTCTAAGCTGTCATGATGTTGTTGTACTGTCACCTTGTGTTATCATTCAATTAGAGATAGTGATAGCCATAATTGTTAGATTTTTGCTAATTGTGTCATTTAATTCTAAAAGAACCATAAAAAAGGAAAAGAAATGAGTGTGAAAAGGAAAAAGTGTGTGAGTTAATTTGAGAGTAAAAGCTTAAATTAGACTACAAATACAAATGTGAATACCACTAAATCAAGTGAAAAGTATGCTTTTATGATGACTTTTTTTTATCTAACCTTTCTTATAGGTTTAAATATTAAGGATGTTAAGAGGAAGTGATAATTATATTTACTAGCTTGAGAATTTAAATTTTATTATGAGAGTTATGTTTTCACACTTTAAAAGATTGGGTGCAAAAATTATAGGCATGGATGAACGGATTAGAGGGATGGAAGGGGAAAATAGAGTAATAGGAGAAAGAAGACAAAATAAGAGGCATGTGGAAGATGAATGGATTGAAAATATTGATAGAGGAAGTGAAAGGTTCGATGGATCAAATGATAGGGAGAGAAAAAGAGGTGAAAGGAGATATATTTGAAAAGAAGAAAATAGGCAAAGAGCAGGAGTAGATGCCAATCTTGGTAGTATTAAGATGAAAATCTTATCATTCCAAAAAAAATTCAAAAGCTTAGTTTTTAAGTAGGAAAAGAAGATGGAATTAATTTTTAATTGTCATAGTTATTTGAAAGAATAAAATGTGAAGCTTGCTATCATGGAATTCTCTAATTATTCTATTGTTTGGTGGGATAAATTGATAATAGATGTGAGAAAAGAGCATGAAAGACTTATTAGAACTTGGGAAGACTTGAAGTTTATCATTAAAAAAAATTCATTCCTAGCTATTATTAAATGAAATTGCACTAAAATTGCAAAGCCTCATCCAAGGGGTCAAGAATGTTGAAGATTATTACAAGGAAATGAAAATTACCATGATTAAAGTTAATGTGGAGGAAAGCAAAAAAGCAACTATGGTTAAATTTCTGCATAAATTGAATAGAAATATTGCTAATGCGATGGAGTTATAATATTATGTGAACTTGGAAGAAATGGTACACTTAGTTATAAATTTAGAAAGGCAACTCAAAAGGAGAGACTTATCCAAATATAACCCAAAATCAAACTATCTATGGAAGTCTTGGGGTAAGAAGAGTGACAAAAGAGAAGAAAAAGGGAACAGGTTCAAATATGATTTCTCTTTAAAATCAAAAGATGAGTTTTCTAAGGACAAAAATAAAGTTAGGAAGAGTAAAAACCAATCTAACATCAAGTGTTTCAAATGCTTGAAAAAAGGATATATTGCTAGTAACTATCCAAATAAAAGGCTTATAGTGATAAAAGATAATAGGGAATAGGATTCTATAAGTAAAAAAGAACAAACTACTTCATTAAATAAAGATAGTGAGATAATAAGGATCCTTTTGATGGAAGTGTATTGGTAAGTAAGAGAACCTTAAATATGCAAATTAAGGAGGAGAGTGAGGATCAAAGGAAAAATCTTTTCCATACAAGGTGTAACATCCAAGGAAAGACTTGCTAAATTATCATTAATAATAGAAAATTGTATTGGTGTGGCTAATATTGCTTTAGTAGAAAAGTTAAATTTGCCCATTTTATAATATCTTATCCCTCACAAGCTATAATGGTTGAATGAAAATGGAGAGTTGAAAGTGAATAAACAAGTACTGATTTTTTTCTCTATTAGGAATTGCCATGATGAGATTCTTTGTGATGTTGTTCCCATGTATGCTTGCCATCTTTTGCTTAGAAGACTATGACAATTTGATAGATAAGTTACTCATGATGATGTTCTCAATAGATACAAGCTTGTCAAAGACAGAAAGAAGTTTTCTCTTAGGCCTTTAACTCCAAAATATGTTTATAAAGATCAAATGATAATGCAAAATAAGAAGGAAGATGAAAAAAAAAAGAAAAAGAGAATGAAGCAAAATGAAAAAAATAAAAAGAATAAGAGTGTGAGTGAAAAAAAAAAGAGTATTTGTGAAAAAAGAAGAGAAAAAAATTAGAGTTAAGTTAAAAAATGAAAATTCTAATAAAACAAAGAGTGATTGTGAGAAAAAAGAGAAAGACAAAGAGTTAAGTGCAGAGCCAAGGAAAGGGGTAAAAAAATTGAGTGTGATGGCAAAAAAAATATTATAAGGAATGCCTTATGTGTTTTTAGGCCAATTGTCTCTTATAAAAATGCTTATGAAAATACTAACTAAGTTGAATTCGTTTTCCTAAATACTTTTAATTTTCTTTTACAAAAATATCAAGATGTACCTTCAAGAGAAAGTTACCTTTAAAGGGAGTAGAGCATTAAGTAGACTCCATCCTTGAAAATCCAACTCAAACCTATGAAGATGGTGTGATTGGAAAGTATACCAAGAAGGAAGAATTCCTTGAAATGCATCCATGTGTCATCCAATGTGTGTAAAGTAAAGATAGTATGGTGGATTATGCTTTGACTTAAAGGTATACTCTTTTCCTTGTTTTCCATGTTAAATCATTGAATTGTAAGCATAATAAAGATTCTCTATATATAAAATTTTTGGGTCTTGAGTGCATTGAGAATTTATATGTGAATGACTATAGTTTTGCTACCCCTTCACATAATTTTGTTGTCCGTCTACATGTTGATCTTTTTTCAAATGTTAATGTTTGTAAAGAGATGATTTTTAGAGACACTTTTAGACATCATAGATTTGGTATAGAAAAAATAAATTATTTGTGTCTAAAATTTCTCTAAGTGACTTGCTTGTTGGAAAATTCTATGTAATATAATTTGATAAAACATTTTGAAAATACGAAAGTTATAAAGGATTTGTATGGTAGGTTGCATGATTTATGTGTGTTTTCTAATAGTTCTTTAAAAGGTCAGATGGAAAAAATGTGATTTCATAAAGCATTTTGGTGTTAAGTAAAAAACATGCTTGGTGAATTGCATAATCTGTATATGTTTTCCAAGTTTGAAAAATGAATATTATCCACTTTATAAGAAAAAAGGAATGCATGGAAAAACACTTTCAAAACAAAGCATGATTTATATGAATGGTTAGCTTTGATACTTAATTTGTCTATTGCACCAAGTACTCCTATGAACTTATTAAATTATGTTTTGCGTATTTCCTTTAATACATTTCTTTTAGTTTATTTAGATGAGATTCTTGTGATAATTTTGTATGTTTTTAGTTACAAATCTTTTAAGAGTTTTTATTGCAAGGTTTTAGTTTGAAAAGTGGATGATATCCACTTTACTTAGGAAAAAGGAATACATTGAAAAATACTTTTAAAAAAAGCATGATTTATATGAATGATTAGTTTTGATACTTAGTTTGTGTATTGCATCAAATACTCTTATAAACCTATTCAATGTTTTGCATATTTCCTTTAATAAATTTCTTTTAGTCTATTTAAATGAGATTCTTGTGATAATTTTTTATGTTTTTAGTTGCAAGTTTTTGATGAGGTTCTATTACATTCATGTTTTCAGCATTTCCAAAAGTAAATTTGTTGTTGCTTGTTTTAATTGTTTTCATATGCTTAAAGGTTGGATTTTGTTGTTGCTTGAAAAGTTAAAGCATTGGAAAGATTGTTTGTCATATCTTGCTGAAATTCTTGTGTATGTCAAAGTTATAGATGAACATTTTGAGTCTTTGAATTATGTCTTGCAAATTTTGAGAAATGAAAAGTTGTATGCTAATTTTAAGAAATGCTTATGTTGTATCAAAAGAGTTATATCTTTGGACGATATTGTATGTGGCAAAGCAATAAAGGTGGATGAAGAAAAGGAAATTAGAGAATGGTCTCCACCTAAGTTTGTTATTAAAATTGAGAGCTTTCAAAGTTTGATTAACTTTTAAAGGAAGCTTAAAAGGAATCATGTTCTATGTGCTTTCATTGGAAAACTTGTTATTATTAATAATTTTATATACTTTCATGAGATTATTGGCTCTTGTTTTGTATTTGATCTGGATGGTCGCATATTGATGTATGATGGATAAGGCAATTTTTTGGATCCAAAGAAATTCAAGTTGCCTCCAAGTGGAGATGGTTCATTTTAAGTTCCTGAAGAGACAACAATTATATTTCTACTTTGAATTCTCATGATATGTTTGATGTGAGTGCTTTTTTTAGTATTTCCAATTTTATTCATTCCAATGTAGGTTTTGAAATTTTGAGGATGAATCTTTTCAAAAAAAAAAAGAAAGAGATGATGTGATCTTAGAGGAAGCAACTATAAAGAACTAATTAAGAGAATTAAGGAAGAGCTTTAAGAGTCAATTCAAAAGGTTTGGTTGCTTAAAAAGAGAGCTTGGAATTTCAAAAAGACCCAACAATTAACCCATAGTGATATAATTCTAAAGAAAGTCAATCATAAGAAAGTGAGTTTGGAGGAGAGATTGTTCTAGTTCATTTGAATTATGCCGTATTATCACCAAATTGATGCCACATTACCACCACATCATCAAAGAGATGGCACCATATCAGCCATAATTCACATCATTAAAAAAATGGCGTTACATTAGTTATAATCTTAATTGGCATCACTTCAACTCATCTTACTATTATTTGGTATTTTGAACTTTAATTTAACATTTAGGCCTTTAATTTGTACTTATTTTGTATTGGAACATTTTGGGGCATTTTAAGCCTATTTGGTATCATTTGAATTCATTTTTTTTATATTAAAATTTTAGAGAGTTATATAAAAAGCCTATTCCTTATACTACATTAGACTTTGACTTTTAACATTATTGCAATCTAATTGCATATGAAAGTTTTCTCTCTAAGTTTTTGTGAGAACTTGAAGACTCATCAAAAGAGATTTAATATTTGTGGCATCAATCTCATCTCTTATTGCTTCTATTTTTTTTGAAACATAACGAAAATATTTTTCTTTTTCTTTGATTATAGTAGAATTGGGATAAATCTAGTAAAATTTCACATTAATTATTCCATTATATCTCATTCTATTCTATGGCGGAGGAGCATCTTGACTTGGAAAATAGCACTGAGAGCGGGTGTGAGGGAAGATTTTCTATTGAGTAAAGGGAGAGCTAGACAAGAAGGCCCAAATGCATGACAATGTTGGATGGTGCCATAAAATTGGCAAGCCCCAAATCGAACAATGTTCCTCGATCCCTTTATGTTTCATTTATACGAGTTTGAGAACTCAGTCTTTGATTTCATTAAAATAGTCCCAAGAGCAACGTGACCAACACAACCTGAACGTTCAGAACTCTGTAACTTCTTCACAAGCCCTGTAGTTGAATTTTGTAGTGTGGTAAAAGCTGAGCACAAGTGTCTGCCAAAAATTTGAAAACCTTCATAGGAACAAGTATCATGATTGGATTTTTTCCATTCTTTGATATCATAATTCAATTATTCTGAATTTCACTCGAGCAAGTCATCTCTATCGGCCCCTTTTAAAAGATGGTGACATCACATTTGTTAGTATCAAAAAGCAAGATGGGATGTTGGAGACAATTCAGCTTCAGCCCAAGAATGTTGTGTTAAATATACGATTTCGACATTCTCCCAGGAACCTTGCTATCATCATCAATCAATATATATATATATATTACAATTTAATATATTGAAATTTATATTTCTAATTTTAATTTATTTATGGAATTCTCTAAGCATTACCGTATATATTATTATGTAACCTAATCTCTCGCAGTCATTTCCAGAATCTGTGAATGCTTCAACTGGTACAGTTTCTTTAGTTTTTCTAATATTGCTTTTGATGCACTGACTTTTTTGACAGAAAGATGGCGAGTATAATATAACGGGGCCGGTGCCGTGATATACTCAATTCTATCATAATTTAGGTGGGCATGACTCTAGAAGCCCTTATTTAGACAATAATGGATTTGAATTGTCGTTTAAATCATCTTTTAGATGTCCGCACGTAATGTAACAAGCTGTATTAATAGAGCTTTCATTATGAATTATCAGAGCTAACATACATAGTATTTAGTATATTAATTTTTTAAGA
Organism: Sindora glabra; assembly: GCA_020226215.1. Taxonomy (NCBI): domain Eukaryota; kingdom Viridiplantae; phylum Streptophyta; class Magnoliopsida; order Fabales; family Fabaceae; genus Sindora; species Sindora glabra. The sequence goes on along the minus strand of CM035230.1, from coordinate 58,800,142 downwards.
TAGATCTTAAATTTTCCTGCACTTGGAACCTCAAACATGTAGGCGCGGTTTGAAACGAGAGCCGCCATGCTTTGGCAACTCGCATCCGTAGATTGTTGATAATATTTTTGTTATGATGATATTCATTGGCCACAACTTGAAGAAAGCCGACCATGTCAATGTAGACCAACGATACACGACGCGGTCAGAGTTCCCAGTGACGCAACATTTGGGGTATCATAAATCAAAGTTCCAAAATTTAGTATGTCTTAATGTTCTAGAGAGGAGCCTAGGTCTTATCTTCTCTTCTTTTAAACATCTCTGTTTTCACATTCTTTTCAAATTTAATCCTTTAGTAGGGTTCTTAATAGCTTCGTTAATGAGATATTTGTATATGTTTCAATCATGGCACTTATATGTAATTATGATTAATAAATAAAAAATAATTATCTATCTATTTGTTCACTTATCAATTTTATGAGATTCATATACATTAAAAATATATTTTTTATATTCAAGGCATTAAAATTGATAATTATTATTTATTTATTGATCATGATTAAAAATATATAATATAATTGGAGCATAAAAAAATTCCCCTTCATTTATATAATTCTTTGCAACCAATTACTCCAAGATATGAGCATGCTACATATGGATGCAATTATTCTAAAGTTCAAGATGCATTTTAAAGAATAAAGTGAAATAACATAATTTCTAATAGAAAAATTAATAATTTAGAATTAAATAAATAATAACTAATTGGAAAATTAATTTTTACATTTACAATTATTTACATTCTTATTTTCTTATTAAAAATTGTGATATTTCATTTTTATCATTTAAAATGCATCTTATACTTTAAATGAGTATAATTCTTTTAGCTATGAATTTTGTCACTTTTTTGAAGTGATCATAAGTTCTTCTAATTATATATATAAATATACGCGCGCAAGAGGGGAAAATTCTTTTAATTCTATCAGATAAGATGTGAATGATATATTAAAATAGTAAGTGGAGGCTGACTCGTGGAATACACTTAAATTGTTTTCTCATTGCGTATGTAATTTATCTTGACCTAAATTGGCGTCCTTATAACGTACTTCATTTTTACGTTTTATTCTTGCTGGTTTTTTAATTAGAAATTAGGTGCTATAATTTATCACAATCCTTAGTAGATAACAAGTCTCTCAATTTCTGAAAATTTTAAAGATAAAAAGTCAAAGCTAATTCATGCGACAACCTAATTATTTTATGAAAGAACCCGTAAAAAAAATGCATGTATATCTTTCAATATCTTAAATTTACCCTTTAAAAGATTGAAAGCTACTTAAACCTAACTCATTCTCACTTTTTGAATGAAAAAAAAAATTGATTATAGCAATTAAGTAAATTGAACAACTTTTTTTTTTATATTAGGAATGATTACATACACACAATATCATGAATTCAAATTTAAAATATAATGAGAAATAAAACTCTAATTAAATATTAAATATTATTAAAAGTACTACTAACAAAATGGATTCTTTTTATAATAATAATGAAAGTAATAATTCATTTAATATATATATAATTTGAAGTTTGAATTTTAATTATAATAAAAAATTTATTTATTTATTATTTTTAAAAATTTTGTCTAAAATTCTTATTTTAAGAATAAAAATAAGAATAAGTTTTAGATATTTTTTAAATTTATTTATTTATTCTTGATGAGAAAATTATAGTTAAATAAAATTTTTACTTATTTATTTCACCAAATATCATTTATTTTTTTAAATTTAAAAATAATTTTTAAAAATAAAAATATATTTAAATACACTTTAAAACTTCTAAGATAACATAGGATAGAATCGATAGCAAAATGAACAACTTTTGACGGGGGTGAAAGTCAGAGCAATTTAAATAGAAAAATGAAGTGCCATTTTGGAAAAGATAATTTGATGTAATAATATTGGTAAACCAAAAAGGGAGACTTGTAATCCGCCACAAAACATGCTCGTTTGGGAGGAAACCTACAAATAGATAGACTCCTGTGACGAGACAGACTCATTGCCCTCCGTTGACAAATCGTCCATCCAAATCCAGTCAACTAATTATATCCGCTTCCCTCTGCAACCATTCACAACTTGCGTCTCCTTATCCAAACTAAAAATTATAGTTTTTTATAAGATTTTATAAATATGTATAAATTTTACATGTAATAAATACATTAAAAATTATAATTTAAACATATAAAGTCATAAAGAATTAAAGTTGTTATTTTTCTGTGAAAAATAACAAAACATTGTGAGAAATATAAAAAATATAAATTTTGAAAACATTCACCCCCTAATTTCTTTTTAGTGTATTATTCATTCTTTATTAGTGAAATAAAGTCAATTTTTTATTATCCTTTTTATAAAGTATTTTATATTAATTTTATATTTATAAATATTAATTTATTTTATTTTATCCTCGGAGAAAGAAAATTAAAAATATCTTGATATAAGGATTAATAAAAAATAAAACTTGAAAATTTAATATTTTATAAAAATAAAATTAATATAAAACATTCTATAAAAATAAAAATAAAAAATTGAATTTGGCATAAATAAAAAAGAGGATTTACTCCGCATCCAAAAAAGTAAGAACAGGCTTATTTTTAAAAGATAATTATAATATATCACTACCGTTATAATATTTGAAATATCATTAAATTTAATTGTTAGCATATTATTATCTAATATATTAAATTTAATTTTTTTAAAAAATAAATTTAATATATAATTAAATTTAATAATATATTAATGTATTATTGCATTGATACTTTACTATTATCTCTCTTTTTTTAAGTTAAAATATGGTTACAATGCAGCCGTACATGTCACGCGGAAGCATCACGTGTTTAGTTGGGCACCGCCAATTGTACCTGATTATCTGTTTAGAGTAGGAAAGTGGATAGAACTTGGAAGGGGACAGGGCACGTGGTTTCCCGCGTGTTTAGTTGGCCAACAGTGTCGACACCTGCTTTTGTCCAACTCACCATGCAACCACTCAGTATACCCTATGGATCAACGACACGTGTCCTAACAATGGCTGCGATGGCCCTGCATGAAGATTGGAAGTGGATTTATATTCGACCAGCATACAAAATATTATTTGTTTCTTTCCTGTTTATTTATTATTTTAAAATTTTAATGAAGTATTTAATATTTTTTATTAATTAATAATTTATTATTTCAATACTTTTAATATATTTAAATTTATTTTATTTTATTTTTTATTTTTAATTATCTAAAATTTTTTACATAAAGCATAATGTTAAAAAATTTATGAAAAATAAACAAATTAAATTATTTTCTTAATATTTATGAAATAGGTTAATTTTAAATATAGAGTATTATATATTTTACTCTCTCTATTCTTTTTTATTTATTATAATTAACTGATTTTATATATATTAAGAAAATAATTTAATTTATTTATATATTTTAAAGAAATATTTTCTTTATACTAACCGATTTTCACACATATTATTTTAAATAAATATTATCCAATTTTTATATAAATTAAAAAGTACTTTAATTTTTTTATATATTTTAAAGAAATATTTTATTACTTTTTATATGCCATTTGAGAATTTTAGTGAACTATTTAATATTTTTTAATTTTATATTTTTTATTAATAAAAATTAAATCACTTTCGTATAAAATTAATTAACTATAGATATGAAATATCATATAATTTACTCCTTATTCCTTTTTATCTATTGTAATTAATCGATTATATATATAAAGTAATTTAATTTATTTATATTTAGTGTAATTTTTAAAATTACTATTTAATTTTTTATTATGTCCAATGTCCAAAATAATTGAAAGTAAAGAAAGAAACATGATTTTAAGAAAAATAATGAAATATTTATTAGTGAAATAGAAGGATAAAATCAAAAAATATTTTATTAAATTTTAAAATAATAAATAAAAAATAATATTTTTTAAAATGTAATTAATAATAAGAAATAAAGGGAATATATTTTTAATATAATGAGATAATATAAATATTGGAAAAAAATGAGGTATGTAATAATATTTTATGTGATCTTGATATAAATTTAATTATATTAACAATGTGAGAAAAATAGATCCTATAAATAAATAATGCTTCTTTTAGTTTTGCTATTGTATCCGCCCATTTTTGAAAGGAAGATGAAAATGAAACATGAATGAGACAAAATAAACCCGTGGCAGTAAATTGGTTAACAGCAAAATCATTAAAAAAAAAAAAAAAAGAGCGTAACGATATTAGAAGATCTCACGACTGAGAGACGAATGATTGAGAAGCATCAAATTCCTTTAAAAGTGGTTTATTCATAATTATTTTGTTCTCTCCTTGTTCATTCCATTTTAACACGGAATTTATTTTGTATTTTTCAGTCAAAACAATTTCTTAAACCCACTTTTTTTAATTATTATAAAAAAATTGTAGCATCTTTTAGCTGTACATATTTTGTGCCTTATGTTTATATAACTCAATTTAGATACTTAATTTATACATCAACCATATTTGCAGATGCTTCCGTGAAAGGGATAAGAACTTTGTTTTATCAATTCCATATATCTTGTCCGATAGTATATGTGTATGAAGATATCCTATATCTTTTTATACCAATAGTTGGTGTCAATAAAAGATTTTAAATTTAATTTTTGAAAGTAATTTGATTGAAAAAATTTTATTATTTACTATTTCTATTTCAAACAAATATTAATTTCATATGAGAATACTTAAATATAAAGATAAGAAGAATATCCTACTATTTTTATATCCATGCTCGACATTTTTACAAACGCATTGACATTTAACATTATTTTTTAAAATTTTTTATCTTTAACGTACTAAATTTTAATTCAAATTGAACTTAAAACGTATATATGCTAAATATTAAACAACTTGTAACTTTTTTTCCCTAAAAAATGAAAAAATCTTACCCGTTGTAGCTTGTCTAGCAAAAAAAAGCAAAAACCAGCTGGATAGGCCAAGTGGCAAATCGAGGATAAAATAATAAAATTTGTGCCCCTTTCAATGAAAGCGCATCGGGGTAGACTTATCCAAGTTGAGTGCAGTCTAGTGCGATAATTCTTACGAGGTCAAGTTGCAGCAATCTACATCTGTTTTGCTCAAAAATTATTTTGAAAAATATTAAAACTTAGCATAGAATTAGATGAAATATTAATAAAACGTTGGTTCGGTTAAAAAAAATACGGTGCTTTAGGTGAGTTTTACTTATTAATAAAAAAAATTGAATTTAAAAAATAAATTTTATTATTTTGTATATTTTTTAGAAGATAATTTTTATAAAAAAAATTATTTTCTTGTAAATAAATAGAGAGATATCATGTATTTTTATAACTTGTGATAAAAAAAAAGGATCTTTAAAATCAAAATAGTGAAAGAAAATAAATTTTTTAAAAAAATTTATTTTTATCAAATTTATTATATATAATATTAAATATATCAAATATTTTTTTTTATTTTAATAATTTATAATTATATTTCCTATAATCACATCCTGCGAACGATATTTTAACAAACGCAATCCTACTCTCAAAATAAAAGCCACTTGATATCCAAAAAGAAGGAATTAAATGAAATAGCAGGCACTCTTATCCTTTCTTGACTTTGATTCTTCTTCTTTGATTTGGACAGGTGGTTTCATTGTGATCCAAATAAAAGTGTTGGGCGCAAGTGGTAATTAATGAGCCGATGCTCCCCGAGCAGTCCTTTTCACAAGTTCTCCACTTTCATTATTATTATTCTTATTATTTTTATTTTATTATTATTCTCCGGCTGCATTTCTTGTTACGGGACATACTGTAATTTCGAATACGACAATTATGTTTCCGTTGGCTAAAAAAAGCGCCGTGATAAAATAATTACACTCCCATTATATCACTATTACTTACGCAATTACAAGGAAAATGGAAAACAATGGGTGGATTCCAAGTGAAAACAAAAATTACCAATTGAAAAAAGGTTTAGGCATGCAGAATATATATTAATATTTATATTATATATAGTTAATTATAAATTGGTTGTAAAACTATCCAAGTACAACTCATGCATATTAATTTATTTATTATTTTAATTAATTGAATAGCTATGAAACATGAAAATGCGAATGGCCCTTTGATTGAGGAAGCAACGCAGTAAAGTGGCTTCCAACGCGGACCCAATGGTCAAACTTCAACCATGCCACTTACCAGATTTCAAACATGGACTGCTGGTACCACTCACCTCCCGGCTATATTAAAATGATTTAGATTTTATATCATATAGATAGATGAATTTACATTAGTAGCGTGTGAAACATTGACGCATATATTATATTTTTCTAACTTTATATTATCTTATCGCAATTAAAAAAAAAAAAGAGTAAATTCTCTCTCTCTCTCTCTCTGTAGATAAAATTTATTTGTTCTTATTTTTAACTTTATAAAATAATTTATATCAATCTTATTTTTGTGGAATAATAATTTATTTAATTATATTTTTAGAGAGATGAAATTGAATAAATTAATATTTTAAAAATATAAAATTAATATAAAATATTTTATATAATCAAAAATAAAAAATATCAATTTTATAAGAACAAAAAAGAGGATTTACTCCAAAACAAATTAATAATTTGATTTATAAAAGATCTTCAATGTGTCAGAAGTCATTTAATTTACATAAAAGTAAGTTTTTACAAAAATTAGAATTTTATAAAAAATAATTTTTTATATAAAATTCTTAAAAAAATTTCAAAATTATTTAGTTGATACTAAAAAATAAAGTAATATTTTTAAAAAAGTAATTTTTAATATTTTATTTGATTTAATTTTAAGCTTGTCAAAAAATATTAATAAAATAATTATTATATCCTTAATATTATTATAATGTATTTTAACAAATTTTAATTATTTTTAGTTGCTCCTCTTTGATATCATATATATAGTATCATTTGCATTATAATTTTATATTTATCATAAAAAATTAACTCATAACTCATAATTTTATATATTTTTTTATCTTGGACTTACTCATTCATCTAATCTTTTTATTCATTTATATGCAATATTAAATCTGTTACATAATTTTATATTAGTCATATTTTAATTAAAAAATTTATTAATTTTCCCACTATAGATGTTTGTTTCCTATTGAAATAATAGATATAAATTTAACGAAAATACTTTTTGCTGGCCAAAAAATTTTGAAATAATTAAATAATATATATATATATATATATATATATATATATATATATATATATATATATATATATATATATATAAGATTAGTATGTTCACCAAAAAAAGTATAAGATTAGTATGGAATGATTGATTTTTTTTTTAAAAAAGTTATTACTAATTAAATTTAGTAAAAATATTTTTATTTTTATATCTATAAAGGATACATAAAATAAAACTTATTTAAAAAAATATGGATAAATAATTTTTTATACTTTATAAAATTCATAAAAATTCTCATTCCTTCTAATTTATTAGATTATATTCAATTAAATAATTTATTTTTTTATTCTCTGATAAATAGTACTTTCCGTATTATTATTTCTAGAAACTCTTAGTTTAGCATCAATAAGCTTTTAATATCATCTAAGTTTAAAAAGATTCAAAGGGCCTCGCAACAATTCTACCCTCAATTTTGAGTTGAATTAATGAGGAGTCCTATGTAAAGGTCGCGTGACTTTTGCCGTCTTCAGCTTTCAAAAGTTTCGCTGAATTTGCCATCACTAACCAGAAAAAAAAAAAGAAGAAAAGAACAGTATCTTCGTCCATAAATTTTTCAACAAAAACATTAAAGTTACGTGATGACTTAAAAATTGACACACGGTAAATATTTCATGAATCAAATTGCTAGTGTTCTAAAAAAATATTATTTTCATATTATTTTTTAGTAATAATAATAATAATAATAATATTTTATATTTTGTTGGTAGTTACAATAATGTATAAAATAATCTTAATTTTAAATTGAGTTTTGGATAAGCTTCGTGTGTGTCCCTTCAATTCCTCCCCCTTTCCATCATCATATTAATATTCCGCTTATTGTACAATTAAGTATCCAATCAATTAGAAGGGGAAAAAAAAAAAAAAACAATTTTCTTTCAAATTCGTGATTCCTCGTGCCCATTTGTTCCATCCCAGTTCACACGTCTTTATTTTCGACCTTCAAATTTTCCCACCACCTTCCTTCCATGCTCTCTATAAATATTCTTCTTGCTTCTTTGCTCTCATCAATTTCACAGTCAAAGCTTCATTAATCCTCAATTTTCTTGTCTCGGGAAAGAAAAAATGGTTGTTGATTTGGGTTGGAAATCTAACATGGTGAATTCAGATATTCCAGACAAATCCCCGAGAAGCGATAAACCATATATCTCGCTAAGTCATTTACCGTTACTGATTCGCTCCACGGGAATCTCGACGGCGTCCTCTCCGGCATGCTCGGCTTACGAATACTATCTTCGTCTTCCTGAGCTGAGAAGGCTATGGAGCTCCAAGCAATTCGCAAGCTGGAACAACGAGGGTATTCTTAGACCGGCTCTGCAGGCTCTGGAGATCACTTTCCGGTTCATTTCGACCGTTTTGTTAGACCCCAGGCCGTACGCGAACAGGCGCGAGTGGAGCCGGAGGGTCGAGTCGCTGGCCACGTCCCAGATCGAGATCATCGCTCAGCTCTGCGAGGACGAGGAAGAAGATCCGGAGACACGTGGCAGTGCTCCGACGGCTGACCTCAGCGACGGCGCCACCAGTACCCGAAGCTACAGCGAGGCTAGCTTGCTTTCCCGGCTGGCAACGTGGTACAAATCGAAGGACTTAGCGCAGAGGATTCTGTACTCTGTCGAAAGCGAAATGAGAAGATGCCCGTATACATTGGGCTTAGGAGAAGCAAATCTCACCGGGAAGAGGAGTCTCTGCTACGATGCCGTTTGCATGCCGAACGAGCTTCATTCTTTGAGAAACACGCCGTACGATCACATCGAGAACTACGAGAACCAGACGGTTTACACGACGCACCAGATCATAGAGTCATGGATCCACGTAGCACACCAGCTGCTTGAAAGAATTAATGAGAGAATCGAAAGCAAAAGCTTCGACAAAGCCACAAATGATTGCCACATGGTGGAACGAATCTGGAAGCTCCTTTCAGACATCGAAGATCTTCATCTCCTAATGGACCCGGATGATTTCTTGAGGCTGAAGAACCAGTTATCCATGAAATCAGAGACGGCGGCGTTTTGCTTCCGGTCGACGGAGCTGGTGGAGATAACGAAGCTGTGCAAGGATTTGAAACACAAGGTGCCTGCGATTCTGCAGGTGGAGGTGGACCCCAAGGGTGGGCCGAGGATTCAGGAGGCGGCGATGAAGCTGTATGTGGATAAGAGGAGTGGGTTCGAGAAGATCCATCTGCTTCAGTCAATGCAGGCGATTGAGTCGGCGGTGAAGAGATTCTTCTTCGCGTATAAGCAAGTGGTGATTGTGGTGATGGGAAGCTTGGAAGCGAATGGGAACTGGGCTGGAGTGAGTTCGGACTCCGGTGACTCGTTGAGTAGAATATTCCTCGAACCCACATATTTTCCGAGCCTGGATGCTGCCAAGACATTTTTGGGGTATTTTTGGGGATAACGATGATGATGTTGGGGGATTATTGACCGATACACGTTAGAACACGCTGAAAACAGGGGAATTAAATTATTCTTTTTAAAACATATTTTGTAATAGGTTTGGTTGTACCAATTTCTGTGTATAAAATTAATTTACAGTTGTTTAATGATGGGTTTTCACATTATTTTTATTCTCTGTTTTAATGCCCAAGTCATCATGCGTTATTTACTTACCAGTCCTCGAATTAATGCATTATGTGAACTTCATTTGTAGAGTGTTCGTAACGAAATTGTCTTGTGGGAAGGAACAGACAGCGAGGGATGGGGATCAGAGACGGCGCCAAGACGTAGCGGGAAGAGATGAAGTTTGAGGAGACGATGGGATCGAAGACTGAAATAACGGCGGAACTAGAGAAGACGGCGTCTTCTTGTTGCAAATTTTTTTGCTTTTTAATAGTTAAAAGAGCGGCAGTCGAATAATTGAATTAAAACGAAACTCTAATCAAGAAAACAAAAAAAAAATTACGTATCTAATAAGTTAATTATATAAAATATAATAAAAGTAAAATTATATGTCTAATTAACTTCGTGAAATCAATTAACATTGTCGGATTAATTTAATTATCACTTTTTATTCACTTTCTTTTACAAGCAGGTGAAATTCAGAAATTCCGGTTCTAATTAACCTATTTGCCAAAAGAGAGGGAATGAGTCAAGAATGAGAACAAAAAAGGTGAAAATAACAATGTTTAAAACATGTGAATAAACGTTAAAAAGAAAAGGTTAAATAAGAATTTGTCCCTGTATAATATTGTTTCATTTCATCTTATTCGCTTGTAATTTTAGGTGCAAAAATTTATCCATATATACCTTTCATATTTAATACTTTACCCATTAATATGCCTTTTTATACATTTTTGACAAACAAATTTCACAAACAATACATATGATTTTCTTCATTTAATCTAATTTCAACTCCAATCCTAGCAACTGATAATTTGATTTATCATGAAATTGTAAACAATTCTTTTTGTGATTTTTCAATTGTTTCTTCTTGGTCGAAATGGGTACAAGTATTTGTTACATCGCTTAACTCCAAGGTGCAATTCAAAAGAGGAGGTTGCTCTATGATTGTAGTTGTCAAATCATGAATCTGGATTGTTTAAAATAAGTTCACAACCTGACCTGTGACCCGATTCATAAAATGCCTATAAATAAGTCTAAGAAAGGAAGTTAAAAAGAGTTTTACAAGAAAAAAGGGATTATAAGAATCCATTCCAAATTCTCTCTTTATTCTGAGAAAAAGGAGATTTAATTTGTGAATAAATTATCTTTTTGTGTGATTGCCCATTTGATCGGTAAAAATAAATATTGCATCATAAATCTTCCGTTGTAAACTTTTGATATTATGATATGTATGAATTGAATTCATATCCATTTATATTTCTAACATTGGTATCAAAGACATATTTTTTGGTAGTTTGTTTTTTTGGTATCATATGCATTATATATCTTGAAATGCCTTCAAAGTTTTTGCTAGATTATCGTTTGATCTCTTTCATTTTGGTATGAATTTTGAAAATTGCAAAGTTATATGGAATCATATTGATTTTTGTTGTGTGATTGGGGTTTTATAATTGTTTATGCATCCAATTGGTGCTAATTATGTGTTTATTGCTTTCCGCATGAGCCGAATCTACATCTGTATGCATATGCTATGTTATGTTGGAGTTTTTTCAATCATGTTTAAAACGATTTGCTTGATCGATGTTTCATATATGAAATTAATGTGTGATTTTTTTGTAGTTATCTATTTGATTTATTATAGACAAAAGACTTGTTTTCAAGGTGATGAGTAACCATTGTTGGGAGACATTATTTCTATATAATTAAATTGTAGCATTGTAACACAACTACAAAGTAAACCAACAACATCAAACACAAAAAAAAGTGTAAGTATACTAATTTTTTTTTGCAATCAAAACACAAAAAAAAGGAGAAAAAGGAAGAACATGTTCCAAATAAAAGAACAAAACCAATAGAACCATTTTCTTTTAAATTTTAAAAAAATAAAATTTATATTTTTTTTGGAATTAGATTATGAATCAAATTTCTACTTCACTATTCGTTTCCAATGACTTTAATTCAATTCACATTAAAGAAGCCATTATCTATAATGAGAAGGTGGTTTTGTTAGGATTTGTGAAGGAATCACATTGTGTTCTAGGTAATACCAATATTTATATTATTATTGATGACATCTTCGGTGGTCAAGTTTATTTTGTTCATCATTATCATGTGTTCAATATGTCATATGATTTTTATCCCTATTTTGCATATTATCAGATATAAAGGGTACCCCTAAAGGAGGATTATGCTTGGTAAGTGTATTTAAGTTAGAATCTCATCTTTTGATTATGATTTCAAAATTTGGAGAAAAGATAAAAAAATATTAAAAAATTATAAAAAATAAGGATATTTTTTTCCTCTAAAGGATTCAAGCCTTTGCTTGTTGAGGTACTGTTCATGCCTTAGCCACTTATCCATATTCTTTGGTGTGTTATAACCCCATAATATTCTTTAATGTACTATATTGGCACAATAAATTAAAGAAATTGGTAGAATTTTTTTGTTTTAATTTTTTTTCACATCTTAAACTATTTTTCATAATTTTTTGTGAGATTTTTTAACATATTATTTACATGATGTACAAATTCTTTTTTGGAAAAATTTTTTATGGACATTTTTTTAAATGTAATTTTTTATGTAAATTATTATTTTAGAGATTTAATTAAGTTTTTTGCTGTATATATTGCAAACAATTAATGATGTGATTCATATGTACATCAAGAGTCATACAAACTCTAGCATAAAGATAAGAAGTCAATAGGTTGATTGTTGAACTCAAAAATCTCCAAGTTAACCTAGAAGTTTATAAAGAAAAATTTATACATCTTATAACTCATATCATCAATTTTTATGAAAAAGTTCAATACTTGATATGAGTTAATGTTTTAAGGATGAATCTAAATTAGAAGAAATTAAAAGCCTTACAAAAAGCCTTACCTACTAATTTTTAAAAGAATATATTATATTTTTTATTAGAAAGAAAAAAAGAAAACAAACAATATAATAATATTGTCCATAGATTTGTATTAAACTATTTGAAAAGTCTACATCACAAATGTAACTTAACTATTTTTAAATACAATCAATTAGATAAAAAATCTAGTACTAAAATCCAATTTTGCCAAAAGTTATATAATAGGATCATTAGCTCTTTTTTTTTTTTGCATAAAATCAAACATTTGAAAACGTTGTAATCATTATAAACTTTAAATAGATGTTTGATAACTGATATTTTATGTAATTTTTTATATATTATATTATTGAAGTATGTTTCAATTTGTGTAAATTTTTTTTGAAAATGCATATTTATAAATTCCTTTATTTAGTATACTTTGCTTAATTAATTATTTTAGTATTAGCCTTACATTAGGAATTTAGATAATGATTGGAAACGTAGTAGTCTTTTGACTCTAAATCCTACATATGAACTAGTCCTAATGTAATTAATTAAAACCAAAGTAGAAATATATGTATGGTAAGACATTAATTATATGCAATTTTATCTATATGTAGAACTTCATATCTCTACAAACATAATAGCTATTACTTTGAAGAACATTATCGCCAAACTTAATAAAGGTGAGAAACTAAATGGTGACAATTACAAAATTTGGAGTATGACAAATTTTAAATGCTAGAAGAGCAAGAGGCTTTAAAAGCACTCAATATTATCTTAGAAAAGACTAAAGTAGGAAACACAACTTAACACAGGTGAAACCGAAAGGCTAATGAAGTCTAGAAAATGGAGAATTCTCTCACTTGCATTATGTTGTTAAGCAGCACAGAGAATGACATCATGTAAGAATTTAGGAATTATAATTTGGCTAAGGACATTTGGTCCACTCTGAAAAATAAGTTTTATGGAACATTTGTGACGAAACTAAGATCTCTTACGATTAAATTTAACACTTACAAAAAGAAATTTGAACATTCAATGAAAAAATATTTATGAGAAACATCAAATATGATCAATGAATTAAAGGATCTGGGTTATGTGTTAGCCAACAAGTAATAGGTTTAAGCTATAATTCTCTCCTTACCTTAATCTTGACACTTACAAGAAGAAATTTGAACATTCAATGAAAAAATATTTATAAGAGATGTTAAATATGATTAATGAATTAAAGGATGTAGGTCACATGTTAGCCAATGAGCAATAAATTCAAGCTATAATTCACTCCTTACCTCAATCTTGAGAGCATAGGAAAATATATTTAACCCACAATGAAAATATCCAAGTGATGGATGATGTTGTGCACCACTTTGATCTAGAAAAAGAAATGCTTGAGGCTACTAAGTATAATATAGACATGTATATGGTTTTATCTAGCTTAGGAAGAATTTCTAGGCGACAATGCAAACATACAGGTAAGTCCCAAGATTCAAGAAAGAAGGTGACTCATTCAGTAAGAAATCAACAAGTAACTAACATGGGAAAGGAAAACATCTTTTAAAGAAGAGGAATATGGGCAAGGTCAAGTACTTTAATTGTAATAAGAAATGACATTTTGCCTGTAACTGCCTAAAATCTAAAAAGATATTAAGTTATACTCAAGTTTGTGAATTTTGTACAGTTAGTTTTATTTTTTTCACAGATTCCCATCCTTTGTGGATCATAGACTCAGGGGTAGCATATCATGTCAAGACACCTTAATGAAATTTTGGTGAATATTATATAAAGAAAAATAGATCTATGTGTTAAACAATGCATAAGTTATAGTTCAAGGAATAGGCATATGCAAGTTAGTTTTGCGAGATAGCCAAACTTTGCTCTTGCATGATGTTTGATATTCACCTTAGATTTGTCAATATTTAATCTTTATGTTAGTTTTATTAAAACTCAATTTTGATTTGTATCTTATTGATGATAATATTGAATTATCCTTATGAACAACTCATTATAGATCTAGATATATAATAAATAATTTTATTATTATAGATACTAATCATTATGAATGTAATCTTACATGTCACATATTTTTAAAATTGATGCGAATGTTTAGTATGCTCGATTTGGCCATATTGGCCAATATCAAATGGATAAATTGGTTAAAGAAATGCTATTACTTAATTATGACAAAGTAAATTTATTTATTTGCAAGCATTACCTAACTAGCAAAAATATTAGAAAATCATTTGGAAAAGGAATAAGAGTTAATTTCCTTTTATAATTAGACCATTCTGACATATGTCATCTAATAAATGTAAGAGGTAGGTATAGAGCTTTCTATTTCATCACATTCATAAATGACTTCACTTGATTTGATATTGTTTACTTGATAATACACAAATATGAAGTATTGAATTACCTTTAAAGCTATATGAGTTTAGTAAAAAATCAATTAGATACAAAAATAAAAACATTACAAACCGATCATGGTCATGAGTATTTGTTTAATCTGTTTAGACAACTATATGATGAAAAAGGGATTCAACATTAATTAATGAATCCACACACTCTTCAATAAAATAGTGTTACAAAGAGACAAAATTGGACACTCTTGAAAATGGCTAGGTTTATGATGACATAAGCAAATTTATTTATCACTTATTAGGATGGTGCACTCTTAATTACCACATTTATCCTTAATTTTGTGCCTAGTATTAGTTCCCATTATATCATATGAGTTATAAACAAAGCGAAAACTTGACCTGAGTGTTTTACGACCTTAGACATATACGACCTATGTTCTAAATACCTTGCACCCATATGGGAAATTAGGTGTTTGAAGAAAAATGTATCTTTATTAGATACTCAAAATATTCAAAAGGCTATGTGTTCATTGGTGAACATGATAGTGGGAGTCTCACATAATTTGAATCACGAGATGCCACATTCTTAGAGAATGATTTTCCTAAACTAGGCGATATTAAAAAAGACTTATACTTATACGAGACTATGGATACAAGCGATTAAAACTCACTTTTTTTTAGTGGGAGAATTTTAAGGAATATGCTTCCAATTCTAAATATGAATAATAGTGATCTTGATTAGTATATGAGTAATCTAAATGGGAATACTCAAATGATTAATGATTCTAGTCCGAATAGGAGCAATTTAAGGATCCTTGATAAATATATTTCTCCAAAGCCATAATTATAATGTAATGGCAGAAAAGGCATTCCTTATCATTATTTTGACATTGAAGGTGGTGATGCCTTTATGACTATTACACAAGATGAAAATGAGCCGAGAAATATCATGAAGGCTTTCTTTAGCCCTAATAAGGAGAATTGAACAAAAGCAATGGAGGAATAGATGGAGTCTATGAGATCAAATTAAGTTTATGAACTTACTGATCTTTCGAATACATGTAAGGCCATTGGGAACAAATGGGTTCTCAAAATCAAGTGCAAGGTTGATGGCACTGTTGAAAGATACAAGGTTAGATTAGTAGTAAAAGGCTACACATAACAAGAAAGAATATATTATGAAGAAATCTTTTCACTTATTATCAAATTCACCTCAATCCATTTGATATTAACTATAGTTGCAAGTATAGACCTTGAATTATATCAAATGGATATAAAGATTGCATTTCTCAATAGAGCTTTGGAAGGAAAAATTTATATGCAACAACCCATCGGTTTTATCAAAGAAGGCCAAGAAAACAAAGTTTATAGACTTTTTAAAGTCTATATATGGCTTAAAGTAATTTTCAAGACAATGGTATATTCACTTTCACAATATGATTGTGTTAAATGATTTTATCATTATTGATAAAGATCATTGTGTATAAAAAGGTCCAAGGATAAGTTTATAATTTTATTGGTATATATTAGCGATATATTTATAGTTAGAAATAGCAAGGGGTATGTTAATAAAATTAAAGGATAATTGTCATCTAATTTTAAAATGAAATATATAGGTGAAGTTACATATATTCTTGGAGTTAAGATTTCAAGAAATTGTTTAAATAAATTATTTTCTCTATCATAAAAGTATTATATCAATAAAATTTTTAAACGATTCCAAATACAACATTATAAACTCATAGACACTTCTATTGCTAAAAGTGAAGGCTTAAGCCAAAAGATGTGTCCTAAGACTCCACAAGAAGAACTATATATAAGAAAAGTTCCCTATACAAGAAGAACTGTATATGAAAATAGTTCCTTATACAAGTGTAATTGAAAATTTGATGTACACAATAATATGTATAAGATCATATATCTATTTTGTTATTGACATAGTAAGCCGATATCAATCCAACCTAGGCCTAACACATTGGAAAGCAATTAAAAGGATACTACGGTATCTCAATGGTACTATCGACTACTCATTATATTATAAAGGAAATAATCTGTAATTGAAAGGTTATAGTGACATTGATTAGGGAGGAGACTTAGATGAAAGGAAGCCTGTCTTTAGGTAAATATTCTTACTAAATAATAGTGTCATATCTTAGAGAAGTAAGAAGCAATCATGCACAACATTATTTGCAATGGAAGTTTAATTTGTAGCACTTTTAGCAGCAGTACAAGAAGTAGTATGCCTTAAAAGGTTTTTGGATCATTTAGGTGTAAATACTAACATCACTATCCAATGTTAGTAAACTGTGATAATTAACCAGCAATAAAATACACAAAGGACCCCAAACATCATTACAAAATTAAGCACATAGACACAAAGTATAACTTTATGAGAGATATAGTTGCACATAAAAAAGTGAATATGAAATACATTTTTACGTACGAGATGGTATCAAATCCTATAATTAAGCCTATTTCTCAGGATGTATTCATAAAACATGTCAAATTTCAAAGATTGTGTAGATGTTGATACAATTATTATAATTTTTTCCCAACATTATTCATAAAATATTAATTTTTGAACAATAAATGTTTTATTATAAGCCTACATATATAGATGTATGAATGTTTCTTAAAACATTCTTAAGTTATTGAAAAGTATGTTCGACATTTAGAAGATTAGCTCTCTCATATAGGTAATTGCCTTTTGGCAATTTTTATAATTAATAAAAGGTGAGACAATTTTAAACTTCTTATCTAAGTGATAATTGAGAGCTAAACTTAAAATATGAATGTCACTTTGTTAACAAATAAGATGAGGTCATATGTAAGACTGTAAGTGAATTAATGAGGAATTCATTTCATCTATCTATATTGTCAAATATGAGTTATAATGAAAATAAGAAAGAGTATATTGGTGAACTCATATTAGATATTACATATGTCTAAACTATTATTTGTACGATATTAATACATTATATAATGATATATACTCTATTGGAAAAAGAAAGAATACCATAATATGTATTTCATACCATGTGTGCAAATTATGATCAATATATGTGATCAAAGTCTAGATCTTAGTTTTGAAGCTTTAATGTGTGAGACCTTTAAGGGAATAAAGATATCATATTTGTACCTTTATAAATTTATTCTATTTTTTTATATTTAAATTTAATGATTGCTATTTTAGAATGTTACTAAAGGATTACGAGAGATTCAGTCTAGCAAAGCATTACTAGAAAAGTAAATTAAATTAAACTCAAAAAATTTAAGAAAAGAATAAGATCATTAAACGTATCATATTGTATTTGTATTCACTGATATACAAGTTATAGTGTGTTTATAATTGTGAATACAATATCTAATGCATATGAAGCATGTAAATGAGATTATTTGATAAATTTAAATGTGATAAAAATAATCTAGGATACTGCATACTTAAAGTCTACTCAAAATCCATTATTTGTTGAGAAACTATATATATTCTTAATAAATGTACAGTAAAAAGCTCTTAAAGTATGCTAGTCACGTGACATATTATTCTTAACAGATCTAGGGTACTACATCATCTCTTATACTCAAGATCCATTATTTGTTGAGAAGTTATATATATTTATAATAGATATATAACAAAGAGCTCTCGAAGTATTCTATTTTTTTATATGATTTGTTATAAAGTATAAGAGATGATGTTCTCTTATATAATGTTGAGAGAGAGTATGGATCCCGTTATATGCGAGTAAAAGATGTCAGATCATAGATTCAGGTCGCCCAAAATGGGTTGATAACTTGATGCATGACTTAATTCATGAAATACCTATAAATAGGCAGAAGGAAGGAAGTTAAAAAAAGTTTTACAAGAAAAAAAGATTATCAGAACCCATTCTAGATTCTTTCTCTTTTTACTTTGGGAAAAAAGAGATTTAAGCTATGAATAAATTGCCTTTTCATGTGATTACCAATTCGATTAGCAAAAATAAACATCACATCCTAAGTTCTCCATTGCAAACTTTTATTGTTCCAGTATGTATGAATCCAATTCATATCCATTTATATTTCTAACAATAGCATTCTTACATTCTATAAAATGTCATAACATTCTATAGAATTTCAAGTAATTAAAATCACCGTATCTCAGATATATTGGGAATGGACATCACTGATAAACTTGGCACCTACCTTGGCTTTCCTCTTCATTAGGGTAGTAAGGATAGTTCTTACAATCACATTATTAATAAACTTAACCCTAAGTTTAATGAATGGAAAATAAAGTTCGTTAATTTGGTTATAAGAGAACTCTTATCTAATATGTTTGCCAGAGTATTCTTGCTCATTATATGCAGTGTTCTTACCTTCCTAAAAAAAGATATGATTAAATAAACTTTATCTCAAGAAACTTTCTTTAGGGCTCAACTTCATATTGTAGGAAAATGAATTTAGTTTGTTAAGATAAAATTATCCAAGCTATTCATGATAGAGGTCTTCGAATACAAAAATCCCATTATAGGAATCTAACTTTTTTTACTAAGCTAAATTGGAGATTTTTTACTAATAAGTAGAAACCATGGGCTAGTAGTTTATATTATAAATATATTCATTGTACAAATAAGCCTAAGGTTGGTGTTTTTAGCAACTAGCAAGATATAAGGAAAGCAAGTAATTTCACTCAAGTAGGAATAAGATGGTTGATTATGAATGACTAGAAAAATTAGTTTTTTTTAATTAAAAATTGGACTATCTTTGGTCCTCTAAGAGCTCACTTCCATAAGCCTCTAAATTAGATCGTAGAGGAATGGGATTCAAAAATCTTGCCATGAGGTCTAATTTATGAATTACAAGTATTTTTAAGCATTTCCTCACTTATGATGTTTCAAAAGTTATTCATGCCATTCATGTTAGCCTTAATAATGCTAAAAAATGATGATCTTATTTGGGGTATTTCTTATGATGGAAACTTCTGTTCCTCTTTAACTTATTTTATTATTAGAAGACATCTTGAGTAGAACTCTTTCTTTCAATGGATGGACAATAAATAACCATGGAAGCTTCCTACTCCCCCAAGGAAATCAAATGCTTCTATGGCTCATATCTTATAATTGTGTCGAAGTTGATGTTATTTTAAAATATAGAGGAATTAATATTAGTGGCTTATGTCATCTATGCTTAACCCAAGAAAATCCTGTGATTCATCCTTTTAAGAATTGCTCTATAACTGCTATTTTATGGGGCCATCTTCCTATTCATGATAACTTAGTTTGTTCTTTCAACTTATGGCTCCTTTAATGGTTGAAAAACATTTGTCAATCTCTAGCTAAGTGCAATGTCATAAATTTTTCCTAGTGTATAGCTTTTTTGTAACATCCTTAAAATTTGATCTATGGTAATTATGCATAAATTAGAAAGGTGTTGTCATACGAATAAGAGGTTATAGCACTATAAA
Source organism: Sindora glabra (assembly GCA_020226215.1). Lineage (NCBI taxonomy): Eukaryota > Viridiplantae > Streptophyta > Magnoliopsida > Fabales > Fabaceae > Sindora > Sindora glabra. The sequence continues at coordinate 58,779,688 of CM035230.1, read as the reverse complement.
GTAGATAATTGTATGGGTGCAAGAAGAAGAGTAGTACAAATGAATAGGTTGAATTAGAGTAAAGAGAATTGAAAGATTTTGGTAGAAAGGAGTTTTATAGGTATTGAATTATTAAGAAATAGAAAGCTTGAGAGTAGGAACTATCTAAATACAAAAAAGATGTTAAAGGAATTATATGAAAAACTGTCGAGAATAAGATAAAAAATATGATAACTCAAATTTTAGATAATATATCATGTTAATAAATATAAATAAGGGAAATAGAAATATTAAATGGATTGGAAGACAAGAATCCAATGAAATATTGAAAAATTTAGAGGTAATTATGTATTTATAGAATTTCTATGCATTTAATGATATGTTAACCATAACTTAAAGTAGAAATGCATGATTGATGAATTATTAAAAGGTTTAAAAAATAGATATTTGAGACTTTAATTTATATAAATTTCATGATTTAATTCCCATATAATTAATACCATTTTTTTTAATTAAGAGCAAGTATTGGTGTTACAACATTGACCAATCCTTAATATTTTGGCTATAACTTTTTTTAAAACGTCCAATTAATGCAACATTGATGTCAATGGTTAAAGGACACATAAAATTATCTTATTAAAAAAATTCATGCAAAAATTAGAAGCTTATAGAGAGATATCTAATTTCTTTGAAAGATGATGTGATATAGGCCAAAGATGAAAACATTTAAGGCACAAAGTGGAAATGCTCATGAGAAGTGCTTTTGTTAAGTAATATATATATATATATATATATATATATATATATATATATATATATATATATATATATGTATGTATGTATGTATGTATCTTTGTAAGTATGTATGTATACGGAGTATAGGAATATACTTGAAACATAACCCAAGAGAATATAGCAAATTTACATGGGTAATAAATTGGTTTGGATCACCAAGAATATTTGAAAGCCTATATGAGTTTATAGTAAGAATAAGATCTAATTCATGGAGGGGTAACTAAGTGAATATATTAAAACAATTATATTATTTTATATTTTTATCAAATTTAATAACTAATTTTATAAAATATTTCTTATATAATTAGTTAACTTATTAGTTATTAGTTATTAATTATTAATTAACTTATTAACTAATAGATAACTTATCAGTTAATTACATGAATCAGAGCCTAATCATAAATGATTGAAAGAGGCATTCTATTGCTAAATTACAAGCATTATGGTAGATATAAATGAGGAAAAAATATTACTAATCGATATGAAATTAAAAAATAAGACATTATATTATAGGTGCATTCTATGGTATCTTTTAAAAATCAAGGATTTAGGAACCTAATCTATGTTGCAAAAGATAATTTGTCCACTTCCAAAAGTTTTCAATACTTGTATTATATAAAATAATGACCTAAATAATTTATGAAATTACATATTTTTCCTAGATGAACAATCTTATAAGTTGAAAAACTGCCCAATTAACTTTAAACTTAGCCAAATCAACATTAACAATTAGTTATCCTAAAGCCCTCTTTTTTTTTTGGTGAAAAAGAGCTTCTAAAAATGAATGAAACAAAATCCCAACAGGGAAACAAGCAAACAGAGGCTAGCAGACAAATATACAGCCCAAGGGTGTTGTCTTAGAGCTAAATAACCGACTTTTACTCTAAGGTCACAATACAATATGAAATAAAGCAACAAGTGTGGTGCAATTCAGTTGCCATGGTTTCATCCTCCATGTTTGGTGCAATGTGAATGATCTGTATTGCAGCATTTTTATTTATTACAATAGGTGGAAACGTTGCTTACAATTGTCGTACAAAGGTCTCGAGCTAAGAGTGCACATTGTGAACTGGGTGTTTAATTAGGACAAGTTGTGTTTATGAACTATTGGATAGATAGATAGATGAAGGCATCTTGTCACTGTCAAATGAATAGACATCTTGCATATTTGTACTACGATAGCAATCATTCCCACATTTCAGCAGAATGTTATTTCCTTAATACAACGGACTGAGTGATCAACATCCTTCTTCTCTAGTTATTAGCAACAATGTAGGCAAAACAAGATTGGTCCCAAACCATTCCTTGTACATAGTGGATAACAACCCATTCATTCTAATTTTTTCTTGACTAATTGCTTTGTTGATGAGGTGAGCATACGGTAGCTCTCTTAGATACTAGACAACACAGGATGGCAACCTATTCATTTAAATTTTTTTCTTAACCAATTGCTTTGTTGATGAGGTGAGCATACGATAACTCTCTTAGACACCAAATAACATAGGAGATAGCCATCCTTGAAAGCTATACCTTTGAGCCAAAGAGCACATTCCTAGTTAATGCCTGTATCTTACCTAAGCTAATATTGTTGCATTGCACGATAGCACTCACGCCTTTATATAAATTAGGTGTGGCAATTCGTATTATTCGGGTCGACCTATTTATTAATCGTGTTATTCGTGTTGACCCACAGATCACCCGTTTAACTTATTTAATAAATTTAAATAATAAAATATATATTATAAAATTATTTATTAAATTTAATTATTTATTATTTATTATTTATTATAAAAAATTTTAATTATTAATGAAATATTATTTTAATTTTTTATTATTATTTTATTAAATAAATAATTTTATATCTTTATCATATATGTCTATTTATAATTAAAATATTATTTATTTTTTAAATAAAATAATCTAAAATTTAATAAAAATTCTTAAACGGGTTGACGTATCAACCTGAACCCAAATAAACGTGTCGGGTTATCGTGTCATATCAGAAATTGTCACCCCTAATATAGATGAAAGGAATACATTCATATCACTTGTTGGGCTCCATCTGGAATTTTTATTAATTATTACTTCCTTTTGTAATTTTCCACTGCCATACAAAAATAATTCTAGAACTAAAGGTTATGATTACATAGAAACAATTGAATAATTATTATTATACCACATTACCTTGGGTGCCAAAACCCCAAAGGTGCTATAAAATTTGCCTTTATTATATATTCTTTTGGACCATTATTAATTATATAATCTTATTGATTAAATTATAAATAAGGTTTAATAAAAGTGACAACTTTTTTTTAAAAAAATTCAACACAAATAAAAAAAGTTGTGCATGTTCCTCATGTTTCATGCTTCAACACACGTTACATATGTTTTATCTAAATAAAATGTCAGATTTTAACCTTCCAATGAAAAGCATAAATATATATATGTTAAATGCAAAGTATAATTATGAGTATAATCAATTAATATTTCTTCCAAATATATCAAACTAATTGATCCTATTTAGGTAATAATTTTATTATTACAGTTTTCATAAAATTCGAGTATGGCTAAAAATTAACTTATAAAAAAAAGAACAATTTCGGGTGGGTTGACTCACGCAATTGGTGGTTCTAAAATCCCACTTATATCTTTGTTTTTGTAAGTCTAATTCGTGTACTCAAGCCTCAACAATTACATAGGACATTATATTTACCCAAAAAAATAAATATAAAATAGTATAAAGGTATCAAAATGGATTAAGTTTAATAGTTGACTTAAAATTAATATAATTTTATCTAATTTAAAATTAAAATCGATATAAAAAATGATAACAATAATCTGACTTAATAAAAGATTGGAACTTGTTAATTTAGATTGTGATTAGTAAATGTGAGCTTATTAGTTTAATTTTGTTAAACTAATAGGTTAACTTATCAAAGTACGTCGTTAGCCCAATAATATTAATAAATAATAAATTACTAATTTATCAATATATGAATATATGTGTGTATGTATATAAGTAATATTAAATAATTTTTAATATTAAAATTGTTGAATTAGTTTAATATTATCATATATTACATAAGTTGATTAAAATAAATAATTATATTAAAATTAAAAATATTTAATATTAAAATTAATAAGTTAATATATTTATTATTATCATATATATTACACAAAGTTAATAAAATAAATGATTATATTATAGTTAAAAAATTAGTAAACTTTTTGTAAGAAATTAAAATTATTATTGTAAAATCTAAAAATTAATAAGAAATAATTGCACAAAGTAATTATTATAACTAAATATATATAAAATAATTATTATAACTTAATAATTATATTAATTAGAGTAATAAATTATTATTATTATTACTATAGCAAAATAGTTGTATATTTTTTACTAGACAAAGGACTAATATATTCATATATATGTTATAAATTTAATCAAAAAAATATTTGTACTTATTTTAATTAGTAGTAAAATTTTTTGAACTAAGTCTTGTTATTTTTACTCCCTTAATTAGGGGCCTTAATTTATTTATTTTACTGTTCCGGTTATATGCAATAATAATATAAATTTTTAAATGATAATAATAAAATATAATTATGTTTATAATAATGATAGTAACCACAATAATAATTAATTTTAATTAACTAATGATATAAAATTAATAATAAATAAGTGATATAATAATAATGATAATAATAATAATAAAAAAATATAATAAATTGTTAAATCCATCTAAAATTGCATTGTAGAAGTCAATCTTAGACTAAGACTAAAATTGGTATCGTAGTAATTAACTTGGAATTGGTCTAATGTAAAGTTTTTATTCATTAGGTTAGTCTAATAAAGTTAGATTAACCAATTGTAGCAAGTCTAAAATAGTGTTTGTGAGGGTAGAGTAATAGCCTAATATTTTGTTTCACTAACAAAGTTAATTTGATTTAGAATAAAATAAAATAAAATAAAATGTATCACATATGGAAAGGTGGTAACAGATCTTCAAGTGACAATAAATATAACATAGAAATTGACCACAAAAAAATAAATATAGAAAGAATTTGGATCTTTTCCATTTTTTAAAAAATAAATGAGATGAATTTCGAAAAAGGATGATATAATTTATTTTTGAAAAATTATGAGTCCTAATAAAAAAATAGTGGATTTTGAAGTAAAAATTATATTTTTTCATCTTTCCAAAAATGATAGAAAATTAATAAGAAGAAATAAAGATAACTAAAATTCACATAGAAGAAACATAAGTTGCTAGAAGTGGTGCATAACTATTGACACAATCTTAGTATTGAATTAGATTCATCATTCTCATGTCAAAGGCATTTTTAGTAATGAATTGGGTATTCAACATATGGGATCCTTGGGCAAATATCTAGTGATCGAGATCAAAGGGTATTATCGAGTGACAAATTTTTAATTTTTAATTTTTAATAGGAAAGTTTTGTGATAGTCAAGTTGTTCTTATTAATTCTATCTTATCCTTTCTTTTTCAATATCATATGAGCTTCTTTAAAATCCCAAAAACATTCATAATAAAATTTTATAATTGATTAAGAATTTTTTATAAGTAAGACAACTGAAATTAAAAAGTTTACCCTTATTAAATGAGACATTGTTATTATGCCTAAAGAGGTTAGCAATTTGCGTATAAGTGATCTTTTCCTCATGAACTTATCCATGTTGGGAAAATTAACATGAACGTTTATACGAAAGGGCTAACATCTTTGAGTTTATTTTTTTTTAAAGAAATATCTTTATAGCAATAATAATGGCTAAGTTAGACATAATAGAAATTGCTTACATAATTGGAATGTTTTAAGATGCACAACTGAGATTATACAAGTGGCCATTAGATTGGTTATTGGAAATGGTGAATAAACTAATTTTTAGTTTGATAAGTGATTTGATGCTAGAATTTTAAGAGAAATAATTCAGGGACCTTTGCCTTCGCTAGTTGCTAACATTAATGTTAAAGGTGTGCTCATTAATGGTCCTTGGAACTTAAATGATATCGCATAATTCTTCCTCTTAATATTTTTTTCCTCTATCTTAGGTACTTTTTTTTAGTCTCAGAGGTAAGGAAGACAAACTAGTGTGAGATTTGTCAAAGTCGGGTATTTGTTCCACTAGTAACAAATATCAATTTCTGAAAATTCAACAGCTTTCTTCTTTTGGCATGTCTTTTAAATGGATTTAGAAGATTCCAACTTACTTAAAGATTTAGTTTTTCGTATGGCTTGTGGTTTTAAATAGAAATCCCACTAAAGATTTATTGATCAGTAGGGGAATGGATATTCCACTATTATATGTTTCTTGTGACTTAGGTTTGGATACTATTGGCACATCCTTTGTGGATGCTCGGTAGCCATAACATTTTGGGAGTCTCTTTCTATCCCCAATTTTTCTATGAGATCTTTTCATCTTGATGTTGTGGATTAGCTTAAAACTAACTTTACCTCGTTTGAATCAAGTTGCAATTTAAAGGTTTCATAGGCCTCTATTTTTTCTTTTACTATTTGGAATTTTTAGCCTTTTAGGAATAATAATATTTTTAAAGAAGACAAGGCAAATATAATTTAAAAACTATTGCTTTAGCTAAGATCATGGAATATTGAACTGTTGTAGAATGTGTTAAAATGCCTTCTCTTGAACAAATAGCGGAAGTTGGATGGGAACCTCTTCCAAGTGATTTAAACACAAATGAGGTAATCAAAGGTAATTTTAATCTTGTTAGATGTATTACGGTCAATAGAAATTGTAATGAAGAATGGGTTATTAGATGATTAAAAGATTTAGAGTATACTTAAATTTTATAGTAGAGTTAGATGCCTTGAGGGATGGTCTATTTTTAGCTCAAAATAGGGGCATACTTCCTATTAGATTGAATTGGATGTTTTATTTATCATCCATTCTTTAAAATCTAACAATCCTTTCTTTTTTCCCTTTTTCTGCAAACAACCTTGTTGTAAAGAACTGCTTGTTGAGATGGGAATACATTTTGTTAAGCACATTCATAGGAAGGCTAATTGTTTAGTTGACTCTGTGGCCAAAAGTTTTGTTTCTTTATGTAATGATCAATCTTTTCTTTTCTTTTCTTTTTTTGGTCTTACCTAGTAGGAGGAAGGGGATTAGAGCAGAGGGAATGGGTGGAGTCAAGCTCCCACCTTTTCATACGATACTACCTAGAGATATAAGTTTATGCCTTTTGATATAAGCAAGTGAAACTTGCTAATGAACGTATAGTTTACTTTAAAAAAAAAATATACAATTGACGCAGTTCACAAATTTCAAGTTAAAGATATATCTAATTGAGTAATTATTATATGGAAATAATTTTAACTTTTGGTCATCCTAAAACATAAATTATATGATCTTAATTTTTTAATTTAAAATAATTTATTTTAATCTTTCTGTATATTAAATTGATGAAATTTTAATTATTTTATTTGATTTTTGTTAATTTTTTAATTTCACAAGATTATTTCAACTTAATATTTCCTCCATAATAGTTTCAAATGACTTATAAATAGTCTTGTGAAGCCAAAAATTTGAAAGAAATTAAAAAAAATTTTGACCTCCTAAATATAAAATGATATTGGAACTTTTGAATCTTTGAGAATTTATTGTTTCCTAAATCCTAAAAATATGACTTGTTAAAGAAATGATAAACTGAGTGCTTAGGAATCAAACAAAAATTAAAAATAGTTGACAGAATTTAATAAAAATTAAATTGAACAGCCAAAATTGCACAAATTCCATATATAGAGGTCAAAGTATATTATTTTCAATTAAAAGGACCAAAATTACACAATTTATATTTTACATGGACTACAATTATATTTAAGCCAATGGTTTTTCTAGAATCGACAACAAAAATGAATGGGGAATTTAACATTTGGAAAATGCCAAAGTGCTTGCTTCTACACAATTTTTTCACTGGGCCATCTTCTATTAGACTTGAACTCATGAAGCAATCTGATGATAAGCATAGCCTTAAAGAATGCGTGCAGAAAATCTCTTCTTATATACATATATGTGTGTGTGTGTGTGTGTGTGTGTATGAGGCAAGGGGAACAAATCTACTTTCCCAGCAGTCGAAAGTGCTTTTCTCCTTTTTTGCACACAAATCAATCCAAGAAAAATTGACAAAACATCAAGTGGAGAATAGTACCATAGAAGTATAAGTTTTAAACTACAGGAATATTCATTAATTCAAAACCATTCCTAACATCTTCATACAAAATAAATCACCCCAGGACGCAGCAGCAGGCCAACCGTGGTATATGTCAAGAATACTAAGAAATCAATTTAAGGAATTCGCTAAACTAGCTTTTCAGGCCAAAATGCATGAATTGTGTATAGATTTTTGTAATATTATACATCTCTGTAACTAACAAGACTCGGGCAACTCAACCAGCTAATTCAATGTAATGGAATTTCGAAAACTGCAATGTCAAATTCCAACATCACCAAAACCAGATGTTGCGGCTATCAACAGCCTTTACTGAAGTGGAAACCAATGGCATTCGTCCAAATACGGCGACAAATCTGTTAAAGCATTCTGTTCTTTTTTCACTATGACCTCCTAAGCTACTGATTCCAGTTGATCCAATCTCAAATATTTTACCTGTAACAGCAACGTAACAAAATTGATACACAGGTATCTACATATAAAAACAGCAGACAAAATCCTAATGACGATCTTACTTTTTTTTTTTTTTTTCGTTTTTGCATAAATCTGTGGGAAATGAATTTCTAGGGTGCCTGTAACTGAACTAAGGAGCTTGTTCTAATACTCTGCTACACTATCGTTTTGTTACGATTATGATTAGGAGTTTCCCAATTCATCCAGGAAAGTAAAACTGTCGGATCCCGCCAGGTCATAGTTTAGGACACACTTTCAGACTCACATTCATACCACTATTATGATAATAGAGAACAATAACAGAATTGACCACCAGAACTTCTCTACTTATGAGATATATTATTATATATGTTGCAAGAAGTTGCAGAAAAACTATACATTTTAGTTTGCAATCTGTGGTTTTCAACTTTATTGATTCATGATGCAGATTACTATTTTTCTCTTCTGTTTCTTTTTTCCATTTCCTCAACAAGAAATACATAGCTTCTTCAATAAATGAATAATTAAGTACAGTCTGTCTCGGCAAATATACAGTGAAGGTACGAGGGATCAGGGCTTGGTTTCCGCTGAAAAACTGAAGTATATCTACCACCTATGCCTAATTGTCTGCCTCTTTATTCATGCTACAGTCTGTAGATAGTAAACCCTACTTATGCAAGAGAGAGGCCAAAAGGAAATGACCCCATAGAAACAAAACAAGTTATAACTAGCTTCTCCATAAATCAGTGGAAAGCACATATGAGCAATTCTTTAATTCATTTTCATATACTAGACATTTCCATATATCTTTGTAAGCTGCCCAACCACAAAAATCGATTTTCCAAATGACAGGAAGTTGTTGCATTTCTAGAAGGACACAGATCAGAAAATTCAAGAATACTTTATCATTAACATAATTCACAGGAGAGTAGAGAAATGACAATATATAGTGATGTTGAGCTGGTACATTGTTAGTGTTGTGTGCTTTCATCAGTCTAAAGAAATTAAAATCTTATCAACATGATTTGCTTCCGATTGCTTTGTATCAATTACCTTTAACCCATATTGGAGGAGCACCGGTAGCATTTGCAACAAGGAAAGACATTGCGATATCTTCACAATTCCTGGAAACTCATCAAATTATTATCCAAGTAATAAATAATTATTGCATAACTGGGAATATTCAAATATGAAAAATCAGAAGGAAGAAAGATGACCAAATAGTCAAGAGTATAAACCTGTTCTTTGTTACATATTCTCTAATTGATGCTGGCATCTCATTTGTGTACAGACTGAAATACTTTTTGTGGAAGAATGCTGCCTTGGAGAGCACCATGCTGTATGTACCCGTCCACCACACAGACCACCATCCACCATACATGAACTTTTGGCTATTCTCATTCTGAAAGCACATAAAGAATTTGAAAGGTTAGCATTTGAACTTTGGATATTCATCACGCTGCGGAGCTAACCTCAACCCCCCCCCCACCAACCCAAACCCCAAATTGTAAAAAATTAAATTGCAGCAGTGTAATAAAAAAATGAAAATATTAGTATCAAACTAAAAAATGAAGTTTCACTTGAAGAATTATAGAAGAATCATACAAGACTAGTAGTTTTAAGTTGGATCACCAGATTACAATATGAAATTAAATCATCTAATGACAGTAGTTGAATTTTCTTTTCCACTGAAATTAGATCTTTCCAACGAGACAGATTTCCACCTGACGAAAAAGGCTCAAAGCTTATGCTAATCCATCTAAGTTATAAACATTTAGATCTTTGTTGTTTTAATGCCAACAAATTTGTGCCACAAAAGATGGTGTTCATTCCATTTTTTTGTTTTTTTAGGACATCTAGACAGTTGAATACTATTAGATGAAGTAGCCAGCTGGACGACAAAACTACTCTAATAAAAATTTGCTGTACAAATTACTTATTGAAAGCAGAGAACAGGAAAGAAGCCATAAAAATTACATTGAAGAAGGATTCACTTTGTCAATGCTCAAGTAGTCACTACATTTTCAAATTTTGCAGCTAAAAAGCCAAAGCCATAAAGGAAATATCTGGGGACCAAATTTATCAAGCAAGATGAACAAGAGGGGGGTAAAAAATAGATAAAATCATACCAACGAATTCAACCAATGGACACGAGGTACAAATCCCACCATTGTATCTGGGGCACTTTGCCAAACGTCAAATGCAAATTCCACTGAAGAGCAAGGAAATATGACATCATCATCAATAGAAAAGATAGCATCCGTCTCCAAATTGTCAATTTCTTTAAACCTGTTGTTCAAACTGTCTTCCTTATTGACGTCAAATTTTAAACTAGCATATCGCCCATCTTTAGATTTAGACTCCACAATGTGGTGTAGAAACCTTGAAAGAAAATCTGATGGAGGATTGGGTTCACTCCACACAATATGCACTGATTCAAGCCGTGGACATGATGAGTAGTGCTTGACCGACTGCTTCAGGAGATCATATCTCTTCCATGTGTTCATCACAACAGAATATCCTTTTCTGAGAAAAAAAAAAATAATTTGACAGTGAGTTTTCTGATATCATGCGCAAAAAGCATTTAACATTTTGAAGAGAAAACGAAAATTACAGGATAAAAACCTACCTCTTAACCCACTATTTTCAACAGAAGACAAAAGAGAGGAGATGGGAGACTACTTGAATCAAATCAATAATTTCTAATGGTTTAATTTAACTAGAAGTGAAGACAATTGAGATTACACCATAAAGCAAGAAATATGCAGAGTCAGTTGCACCTTACAAAATACTAGGGAGTTGAGCCAGTCATCTAAAAGCACCTTGACACATTAACAGATTATTCAAAACCAATGGATGCTAACCCTGAATGACAAAAAGGGTTTGCATCTTCTCTCCACCAAAGCTCTGATAAGGGATAGATGGAAAGGAGAAGAAATAACCTTCATTCCTTAAGCAACTGTATCTTTATCCACCATCAAAGCCAAGTACAATGATACCTCAATTTTACTCACCAGAAGTAGAAATAATAAATCATTACCGTTTTAATCACACATGTCCTCAATAATCTCCTACCTCCAGTGGCAGGAATACGTTGCCATAACTCCAAAAAAATATGGATAAGAAATATAAGAGATTCATCCCAGAAAAAGAGGAAGAAAGAATGCGCTGCCCTGTATTCTATCTGATACTAGCTTTGAAGCAACGAGGAAGTTCCAAATTTCCCACGCAAAGTCTCTCATAACCATTTCGTAGCAAAACCAAATCGATCTGAAGAATTATAAAGATATACATCTTTTTTTTAGCATAGAATTTTCAACACTAACCCATAAGTGGACACTTTATAACAACTAAGCTGTAGAGTAGGCAACAAGTAATTAATAAAAAAATCCAAAATCGAATAGCATTTAGAACGTGGTATTTTAGAACGGTATACGAACCTTGAAGCAGAGTATCGACGCAGAGCAGGACCCTGATCGTTCCATAGCATGAAAGAGGGAGCAATGCTAATGAGCAGGATCACCGTCAACGAAATACAACAGCCGAGCAGAAGCTTGATCCTCACTGATTTAACGGTGGAGATCGCAAGTTGCCGGAACCGCTGCTCTGTGCGACGGTGCAACCAGCAGCTCCCTCTCATCACCTTCACGGCGGGGTTTTATATTTATATTCTATGTAAATTCCTGAAAGGGATTCCTCTACCAAGCCAATCCCGCCAAGTTGGACTCCACCGTTTCAGCAACGAGTCGATGCGTACTCCGCCCAACAAGTGCTTCTTCAAGAATATGACAATAGCCAAACCGGCCCGAAAGGCTGAAGCGAACTTTCTCGGTTGCCGTCCGGTAATCGGAGAAAAGCTCCGGTGCAGCTGAGGTGTATGGAATCGGTGAAGTGGATATGGATAATGCACGAGAAGGTATCGTTTTTAAGACAACGAATCTGAGTTTTCCCAATATTCTGGTTAACATGTGAAAACAACGTCTCCCATTTTTGGTCTCAGATCAGACGAACAGTGGCTTCAGCTCAATCAATTTGGGCGCTGTCAGGTACCGTAGCACGTGGACATCTCACGAGCCGTTCGATGGGCTTGATAGGATCCGATTAAATTTGTCTTTTTTTCTTTTTCAGCTGCGTGAGTGCGAGATCAATACAATTTTGCCAGGAAAATCGAGGGGCAGAAGAAAAGAGGAATACGGAGGAGAAAAAAAGGATGACAGGAAAATCAAGAAAGCCAAACTTTAATGTACGGAACAAATGGTCCCGGTCCAAATTTCTGACTGTTGACTGCAATTGCAAATTACACCTTCGGGAATTTTATACCACTTTCAATAAAGCAACCAGTGATCTAATCAAAACCCAATTTTGAAAGGGCATTTTAATTTTTAAAATATAAATTTATGTGATTTTCATATTTTAAATTTAAATAACTTATTTTAAAATTTTTGAATATTTAATTAATATAATTCTGAATTTTCATAAAATTTTTATCAATTTTTATTAATTTTTATTCTATCTTTAAACAACTACTATTTTATTTCATAAATAAATCATTTTTTAAATTTAAAAGTTAAAAAATCCAAAAAAATTTAAATTTTTATATATCATTTTTTAATTTTTTTAAAATTTTTAATATGATAATAAAAATTTTCATTCATGCCTATACTAATCATTTCAAATTAATATAACAAAAATATTGAGTGAAAATGAATTTGTAAACATTAAAAAATTAATAAACTATTATATAAAAATTAAAATATATTAATTAAATGTTTGAAAATTAAAATATATTATTTTAATGTTAATAAGTATAATATTTATAATTTAATTTTTAAAAAAAAGTTGCATATTTAAGTCAATAATTAATATAAATAACAATTATCGGAGTGTAATATTATTTGGGACAATGTTATCTGAATAATTGGAATCCAACGGATTTAAACCAAATCTATACTACATATAGAAAACAAGCTTTGTCTACTCTAATGCGCAGGAACACGTGTCAAGCTCTTTTTCTTCCTTTTTTTCATTTCCCCTCCCAAAGCAACATTTTCCTTTCTTTTTTTATTTTTGTATTTTATCACTTACAAATTTTTATTTCTTACACAAATTCTCTTCTTCACTTCTTTTTAATTATTTTATTACCCCACTACATATTATATATATTATCTTTATTGCAGATTTTTATATTTTTTCTTATTAGTTACATGTTAAATGCTAATATTATCAAATAATTTAGATATAGCATTATATATTTTATTTTTATTGTAAAAATACTAAATAAGTGAAAGATTTAGTTTAATTAAATTTTATTTTGTATTTTTATTACTTTTAAATTATAATATAGTTTTTTTATTTTTTCTATTATTCATCAAATTATGTACATATTATTTTGTAACATAATTTATTATTTTTTATATTTGGGCATATTATTTATAACTCATATTAAATTATGATTTTTTAATTTATAGATTTAATTTTAATTAAATTATTTATGTATATTTTTTCACTTTTATATTATTTTATAGCTTACTATTTGTTTTTCTTCTTTTTATTTAGTTTGTAGCATGCTTTTCCTCTTTCCTTTTTTTATGTTTATTTGTTATTTATAACTTATATACTAATTTCACAAACAAGTGCATATATAATAGGATATATTTTATTTTTAGTATAAAATTATTTTAAATAGCTTAAAAATATAATTTAATTGAATTATATATTATATTTTAACTCTTTTTTACTACTTTACATCTCACCAATTATTTCTCTCTTATTTATTTGTTATATTTCAATTTTTTTTGATAATTTAGATGTTAATATCATTAAATAATCTATATCTAACTATTAAAATAAAATTTTCTCTTTTTTATTATCTTTTGGAATAGGTGTCAACCTTATATAAAATCTTGACCCTCTAAAACTTTTCATTCTTCTTTTTCCAATAATATTTCTTTTATAACTACTTTTTTTATTACAATTTGGCTACCCTTTTGTAAAATTTTTTGAACTTTATTCTAACTCTTAAGCAAGTTTATGTGTTTTTATATTTTTTTTTAATTTTATGTACTTATTTTTATTTTACAAATTTAGATTATATTTTTAACTATTGCGTTACTTTACATCTCATGTATTATTTCTCTTTTTTTTTAATATACTCAATTACATGTTTATTTTTAATTTCATTTTTTAAGTTCTTTATTATTTTATAACTCATGTATTATTTTTTACCAATTTTATTATATTTTTATATGTACTTTTATTATTTATAATCTAATTATATATTTTATTTTTAAATTTTATAATACTTTATAATTTATTTATCATTTATCTTTTTATTAATTTATTTTATTAGATATTGGCCTTTTTTTGTTTTTTCATGTAAATTACCATTATTTATAACTTACATACCAATATTACAAAGTAACATAGAAATCACATGGTATATTTAATTTCATTATAAAATATTTTAAATATTGTAAAATTTTAATATAGAAAACACTAAATGAAATAATTAATGTCATATATTATTATTTAATAAAAATATTTAAAAAATTAAATTAAATTTATTTATTTAAAATTTATAATTCTTTTATTAATATCAATTCTTAGTGCTATATTCTAAATTAAATACATAATAATTGATATTTTGTCGATTGTAAACTCACAATCCTTCACTTTTTTTTAAATATTTTCATATAAATTTTTTAAAATTCCATTTCTATTATTTATAATTCTAACATTAATGCCATTAATTAATATAAATATAATATAATAAATTTTATTATTATAAAATAATTTATAATTTTATTTTAGTTAAATTATTTAGTCATATGCTCTATTTTTAACTTTTATATTATTTAATACAAGAATTACATGTTTTTATTTTCATTTGCTCTATTATATGTTTTGCTTCTTCTTTTTTTATATATTATCAATCATGTTATTAATGGTTTAGATTGATATATCTTATTTTAATTTTAAATAAATTAAATTTTAATTAAATTGAATTATACTATACTTTCTCATCTTAACACTTATATTATTCTATAATTCATTTATTATCTCTCTTCTTTATATATATATATATATATATATATATATATATATATATATATATATATATATATATATTTCACTATATATTTTTTTCTGTCTATTGCTATTACTATTGTTTATCACTTAAATTCTAATATTACAAAATATTGTAGATACAAAATGACAAATTTAAGTTTTTTATAAAAATATTTCTAAAAAATTTAAAATTTAATAAAATATTTTTATTGAAATAATTAATTACATATTATTTATTTAATAAATTTTAAAAATACAAAAATTACTTATTTAAAATTTATTAATATATATTATCTTGATATTATTTTGCTATATTTTAAATTATATAAAATATAATTGATATTTTATCAAAATTTTTAAACTTATTCACTATTTCACTTTTTGTTATTATCCTTTTCAACTTAGATAAATTGAAATTAAAATTTAATTATATTGAATATTTTAATTTTAACTCTTATATTATTATATAATCCACCTAGTGTCTTTCTTCTTTATATATGTGTGTATAAGTATATTGTTGCATATTTTTCCATTTTATATCTATTATTATTGTTTATTGCTTAAATACTAATAATATAAAGCATTATATATAGAAAATGATAAATTTGAATTTTTTAGAGAAAAATTTTAAATAATTTTAAAATTAAATAAAAAATTATTAGTTGAAATAAGTAATTATATATTATATTATTTAATAAAATATTTAAATATTAAAATAAATTTATTTATTTAAAATTTATTAATATATATTATATTAATGTAATTTTGCTATATTTTAAATTATATAAGATATAAATAAGATTTTATCCAGACTTTACAACTTAAGCACTAATTAAAATTTTAGTTTAATTGAATTATATTATATTTTGTAATTTCAACTATTATATTTCTATATAATTTACTTATTATCTCTCTTCTTTAAATATATGTGTGTGTGTATATATATATATATATATATATATATATATATATATATATATATATATATATATATTCTATTGCATATTTTATTTTTTTATGTTTATTACTATTATTTATCACATAGACACTAATATTATAAAGTATTATAAATATAAAATGATGAATTTAAATTTTTTAAAAAATATTTCAAATAAGTCTAAAATTCAATACAAATTTATTATTTGAAATAATTAATTAAAAAATATATTATTTAATAAAATATTTAAAAATTAAAATAATTTTTTAAAATTATTAATATTATTATCTTGATATTATTTTGCTTTATTTTAAAATATATAAAATTTAATTAAAATTTTAACAAGAATTTATAATTTTCACACCATTTCACTTTTTATTATTATTTTTTGACTTAAAAATTAATTTACTTAACTATATATTATATTTTTACCTCGTATATTATTTAATATTAGAGTCATATCACTTTTTTTATTTATTTCATTGCATCCTAATTTTTATTTTTAATACCATCATGTTATTTGTATTTCATATGTTATTATCATTAAGAAGTATGATACAAAATAATATGTTTTATTCTTTTATTATTTTTATTTTAAGTAATTTAAAATTTTAATTTGTTTGAATTAGTTAAGTACATATTTTAATTTTAAATTTTAATTAAAACTCATATATTATATATATGTACTAATATCATAAAATAGTATATATATTTAATTTTGTTATAAATATATTTTAGATAATTTTTAGATCCACTATTATCTACAATTTAGATGTTAATATTACAAAATAGTATAAATATATCATGATATATTTAGTTTTACTGTAAATATATTTTAAATAATTTAAAATTTTAATATAAAAGATAGTTTTTAGTTTTCCTATCATATATATCCTATCTATACATCTAAAATAACATTTCTCTTCTCCATTTTATATTACTATTTCCTATTACATGTCAAGCTATTAAGCCTTGCAATTTTTTATTTCTTGCTTAGGCTGTTTGTAATGTTGGTTGCTAGCTTGTTGCTATTGATAATGGGCTTCTTTGTCCTATAAAAAAACAAGTAAGCTTTTGCAAAAACTAATGACCTAATTTGTTGGCCTTATTTTCACATGGCTAAGTTAAGGAAAAGAAAAAAAATGCCAATTGTAGTAGTGTTTCTTCTTCTTAAGATAACTATTTTTTTCAAGCAATTAAAATGTTATAAATAGATATTCAATCTCAATTTATGATGCCATTAATGTGTTAAAATTTTCTCATTTAATAGATGCCTAAAGACATTTATCCTTTTCCATTGAAGATGTTAGCTAAAGAAAAAAAACATGTTTGTTCTGCTTTACTTTTATGATGTGAGTTGCTTTTTCAAATGAATGGCATCTTCCATTTTAGTTATTTTCTTTGAATGATTGCAAGACAGATTTTGCTAATGTGCTACTACTTGGAGTGATAACAAAATAGAAACTTTTTGTTTCTTTTGTTTTGAGGTATGAGTTTTGCATGATTTGTGATTTTCAAGCTTTGTTTCTAGCATTTTAATGTGTAACTTTTATATTTTGTATTCAATTTTTGTTTCTCTCTAAATTTATGCATATTTGCTTAAATCTATAGTCTTTCATTTCATGACAAAAACTTCTGAGTATTAATAAATAAGCATGAACAAAATCGAAATAAAGTGTGGAGTGTCTTTCTGGTCAATAAGCTGGATTGCAATACTGAAGATGATTAGAAAAAATTCAAATTTTTTAGTTAATTTCATTAATGCCTCATTGTCATTTTTTCTCTTTTCCTCTAGTTTTATCATTAATATAATTATATTATATCGTATTATTATAAGAAAGTTTTCTGATTATACAGGATGATTTTTTTATTTGATTTTCATTTTCATTATTTCAATTAATTCTAAGATTGCCCCTTCTATTTCATGTTATGTGAATGCTTGAATTTAATTTGTGAGATAAAAAAATTTTGGTTAGTGAATTGTAGAAGTCCACTTTTGTGTGTTGATTGCCAATTGTGTCTATTTATCCATTTCTTTTGAACTTATGTGTGTGTAGGTATTATGAGTGCATAAAGGTATTGACATGCATGTTTTAGAGTGTCTAATTATATATTAATTTAATAGGTATTAATTTACACTCAGCTCTTAAAAGTTAAGATTAATACAAAGCGAACCAATGATAGAAGTGTTATTTATAAGTTTCATTTTTTAATACTTTGTCTCTTTTAGCTTCAAAGCTCCATATTTATTTCGACAAAGTTGCTCCAATTCAAGTAATGATCTTTTTGCGTATCACAGTGTGTTATTTCTTCTTCATAGTGCATAGTAGTAAATTAATGTTTATTATATATGTTTTTCTTATAACTTATAACAGGTATATTCAATTATGTTATAAATTAATTTAACAATTCCGTGTTATACACGGGCTCAAAACTAATCTATCTATATATCAATCCTCGGTTTGTACTACATTTCTAATATGTCGTGTGTAAGTTGTTTATTTTTATTATTTTGTTTCATTCCATTATTTACTTTTTTTAAATATTATATAATATATATATATATATATATATATATATATATATATATAAATAATCTATATCTATATATTTTATTTTATATAGTAATACTAGGTTTGTCCTTCCATGCCTAAGACATACTACGTGTCCTCTTACAGCTGCTTCAATTTCAATTTTTTACTCTTCTTTTAATTTCAATTTTTTTAATACAATGTAATTCTACTATTCTACCAATATATCTATCTAAATATTAACCAACGATATGTATGGTTATTCTGTAACA
The DNA here is from genome assembly GCA_020226215.1 of Sindora glabra. Lineage (NCBI taxonomy): Eukaryota > Viridiplantae > Streptophyta > Magnoliopsida > Fabales > Fabaceae > Sindora > Sindora glabra. Next base: position 58,760,460 of record CM035230.1, on the reverse strand, counting down.
AAAAAACGTGTTCAGTTGCTGTCGTTCATTCTTTTTTTATATTATTTTTTCTTTTACTTTTTCTTATCACACTTCTTTAATTACTTCATTGTATATATAAATGAATAATTAATTAAATAATATATTTATAACAAGAAATATATTATAATAATCATAATAATTTGTATATAATAATAAAAATAAATAATAATATAATGTATTATATATTTTAATATATAATACTAAAAATTCAGATAGAATTATATGCATGATTTCATTGTATTTTTTCTTTATTTTTATATCTTTATGGATTATATTTATTTATATAATTTTAATTTTATGTTGATTGAACAATGGGTTTGAAGTATAAATAGCAAATAAGTTTTTCCGACTTTTTCTTACTAATATTTTTGGTAATTTTTGTAACCATAATTATTAAGTTTGAAGATAAATATTTTTTAAAAGTTAATATGAGTCTTTAACCTCTTTTTGTATTTTTATTTTTTTCTCAACAAATTGAAGTGTTGATTAATTTATGTGAATTTTTGTTCTCATATATTTAATTTTTTTTATGATTTTTATCTTAAAAGTGTCAACTTTCAACACAATCTTAACATAATAAAGTTATACTATAATACTCTTATAAAACCATTTTACCTATGCTTTATAATAAATTATATATTTTAATTTCTTTCTTTTTTCCTATTTTCTACCCTTCTTTCATATAAACAATACAATAACAATAATAATTTATATATAATAATAAAAAATTTAAATTTTATTTATTATCAGTATAAATTAATTTTACATTGTCATATACCTATGTGTTGTCATATTATTAAAAAATTATTAAAATTCTTTCAACATTAGTAAAATTTTTTAGTTATATTAAATTTTTAATGAGATATCATCTTTTTATTTATTGATAATGTAAAAAAATTTATACTGACAATACATCAAATTTAAACTTATAATAAAAATAAATAATAATGTATATTTTATAGTATCATATTTACTTTTATATCATATAATACATATTCTTATATTATATCTTATATTTTGATATATGAAACTTCAAAATTTATATGGATTTGAATTTATGATTTTAGTATATTTTTTCTATTTATTTTTCATTTTTTGTAAGCTCTATTTATTTTTCTCTATTAATTTTCTTTCTCTGTCTAATTTTGATATTAATTTCAGAATAAGCATGAAATATAAGTAGTAGACATATTTTTCCTAATTTTTTGTTTTGATATTTTTGACAATTTCATCAAACTTATCATTCATTTGAATATAAGTATCTTTTTAATTTTAGTATGATATTTTTGTTTTATTTTTATAATAATAATTATAATAATAATAATAATAGATTGTATTACATATATGTTTTTATATTATATTATATTATAATATATATAAAAATTAGATTAGAAACATTTAAATAGATTTACGTTTGTAATTTTAATCTTACAAGCAAAACTCTACAAGTGCAGATTTTTTAATTACATTACAATTTATTTATTGTTTCTTTTTAATATTTATGGTATATTTTTTTCATTCCTATTTTTTATGGTTTGGATGCTAATATTATTTAGAAATACAGATGTAACATGTTAAATTTTAATTTTATTATAAAAATATTTTAAATTAAATAAAATTTTAATTCAATCAAATTAATTAATTAAATATCATATTCTTAGTTCTTATATTACTATGCAAATCATATATTTTTTATTTGCATAATTTCATTTTTTTCTTTTTTTTTCATGTTTATTGATATTATTTACAACTTAGATGCTAATATTATAAAGTAAAATAGATATGGTATTATACATTTAATTTTAAAATAAAATTATTTTAAATAAATTAAAATTTAAATATAGAAAACATTAACTAAAATAATTAATTATATACTCTATTATTGAATAAAAATATTCAAAAATTCAAATCAAATTTATTTATCAAAATTTTTCAAAAATTTTTTTACCAATTTTCAAGTGTCACTTTTAAATTAAATTTATATAAAATCATTAGTTGAAATTTTGTTGAGACTTTACAACTTTTACTTCCTTTTATCTATTTTATTGTATTTTTTTTATGTTCACTTCTATGATTTACTACTAAAACATTAACATCACTTAGTATAAATAATATGACAAAATTTTTAATATAAAATTATTTTAAATAAATTAATTATTAAATTATTAAATTTAATTAAATTACTTAAATATATATCCTTTTTTAACCATTACATTATTTAACATTAGAATTACATTCTCCTTTTTCCAATTGTTTCATTACATATTGTTCTTCTTTTTTTATCATATTCACTTCCATTATATATGACTTAAAATGTTAATATTATTAAAAAATAAACATGCAACAAAATATATTTTATTATTATTTTTATTTTAAATAAGTTGAGGGTTTAATTTAATTAAATTAATTAACTATACTTTTAAAATTTTTATGTTATTTTACGACTCACCCTTTATTTTCACATCTTTATATATATGTATATGTGTACATTTCACTTAATTTTTTTATTCTTTTTTATGTCCTTTACTATTGATTACAACTTAAATATTAATTATTAAATAATATAAATATAACTTGATATAATTAATTTGATTATATAAATATTTTTAATAAATTGAAATTTAATAAAAAGTATATAATTGAACTATATGATTAGATGTTCTATTTTTAAATAAAATTATTTGAATATTGAAATCAAATTTTATTTAAATTTTCTTACTATTGCTATTTGATTGTATATTTTTTCTGTTCACTTTTATTATTTGTAATTTAAATATTAATATTAATAATTTGTATAAGTATAATATGAAATATTTTTTATTATAAATATATTTTAAATTAGTCAAACATCTGACTTAATTATATATTTTTTTCATAACCCTTATATTTGATTCAAAAAATTTTCTATTTATAAGTATAAATATATAATTTTAGAATAATAACAATAAAATAAATTTCAATTTTTTTATAAAATTTCTTGTATTATATATATTATCTTTGCATTAATAAAAATAATCAGCATCCGTGCGAAGCAGGGATTGAATTCTAGTAAGATAAGAAGTCTGGGTTATGCGTGATAGTCAGATTGTAAGCAAATAAAGACCAAATGCCAATTGAGTTAGTCCATTTGTTTGCGAGTTTTTACAAACTACAATCGGTCAGGACTATCGTTCCATAGTTAAAAAGTACGGTCAATAAATTACGGATACGTGGCAATTTCGTTATCGCAAAAAGTAATATAGAATAGGAAGAAGACAAAATAATCCAACTGTATTAGGCACCGGCAACGGATTCACTAGTGAAGCAATTGCTCACCACTAAAATTTGCACATTAGTACAAAAATAAGTCATTAATTACAAGCTTCTCCTGAGCCAAAACGAGCAAAGCTTGTTGAGAAAAAAAAAAAAAAAAAAGGAGGGTTGGGCAGAACGAACGCAAGGCTTGTTGAAAAAAGAGAATCCAAAGAATTATTGCTGGATTAATGGTGGGAAAAATTTTCTTAAAGAAATCTTTTCTTTATTGCTGGAAAATCCATAAAAAGAAAATTAATTTGATAAAAATTTGATTTAAATAAATCTAAAATTAAATTACAATAAGTATAAATGAAATGTTTGTTAGGTTGTGTTTCATACAAACAGTTGATAGCTGATAAATTAATAATTAGTTAATAAGTCATGTGATAATAAATAATTAATAAGTTAACTGATTGTAATAAAAATATTTCATAAAATTAGTAAATTACTTAAAAATATAAAGTGGCTTAAAAGGATATCTTAATATAGGTTCCATTTTGCACAAATAATTAATAAGTTAACTAATAGTTGATAAGTTAACTGATAATTGATAACTTATAATCAATAGTTAATAGCTGATAGTTGATAAGTTAAATAAAATATTTCGTAAAATTAGCTGTTAAATTAACTGAAATTGTAAAATGATAAAAAAATATATTAATAGAAATACATATATAATTAAAATAATTTATTTTTATCTAAAAATTAAATTATATTAATGTAATCACAATGTTTAAAGTAAAAGTATAATTTTTAATATTTAATTAATTATATTTTATAAACTTATATATTTATTTACTTCTATAATTTTTATTTTATTATTTCTTATAAAAATATAATTAATTAAAATATAATTAATTATATTTTATAAAAATTATCTTAATTTATATTACAAAAGATGTGAGCTATAAATTAATAAAAAGAATAAAAATAAATTTAAAAAGAATTTAAAAAAGTAGTAACTTATAAGTTATAAGTTACTCTAAAGTTTATTAAATTAGAGCTTCTAAGTTAGTATAAGAGATATCTTTAGAGGTTATTTTATAATTTATTGATCAAATCAATAAATTATAAATTAGTTTATTTATTACGCAAAACAGAGTCATAAATAAAAAATATTATTTAAACTAAATCATAGTTATTTTAAGATTAAATTATATTAATACAATTAATATGCTCAAAATAAAAATATATTTATCTAAAATTTAATTAATTATATTTTATAATATTATATATTTATTTATTATTTAAAATAAAAATTTATTTACTTAAAATATTATTAATTATATTTTATGATATTATATATTTATTATTTATATTTATAATTTAAAATAAAAATATAATTATTTAAAATTAAAATAATTATATTAGGTTTATATAATTAAAGGCATGAATTGTCAACTGATTAAAAAAATAAGGATTAATTTGAAAGAAAAATAATCAAAAGTTATAATTATCATGAAATTTATTAAATCAAATTTTTTCAATATGCTAATGTGTGCAAAAAATTTAAAATTTAACTTATAATTTATTAATTAGATCAATAAATTATAAATTAATTTATTTATTATGCAAAATATACCCTTAATAATTAATGAAATGTCTCTTACAACTTTTAAACTCAAGATAGTCAATTAGGAAAAATTAAATTGTAACAAAAGTTAGTCAAATGCTAACAACAATCTCAAAATTGTTATTAAGCATTAATTATTATTTTTCAACTAAACATATTTAATATTTTGATTTTTATTTTTAGTAATATAATAAATGAAGAATATTAATTTTAATAATAAATTATTAAAATAGAAACTTAACATTAAATGTTACTCTAATATTAATTGTATTCTCATTTATTATATTATTAAAAATAAAAATAAAATATTAGATATGATTAATTAGAGAATAGTAATTAATTCTTAATAACAGTCTTTGTTAGCGTCTACATAAAAATTATCTAAAACAATTAAACAAGTAAATTTACAATAAATTCCATTTTTTGGTAAAATTACAATAAATGCCATTAATTATAATGGAGAAAAGATAATTAGATTAATGAAGAAAGGAATATGTGTGTGTGTAAGTATAAAATATTTACATTAAATCTCTACTACTAATTTTAAATTCATCAAATAGTTATAAAAAAGATAATTTAAAAACAAATTTTCTTTTTAATGAAGAGAGAGAACAAGTGAAATACATATTTATTTTCTTCATTCCTTTTTAAGTATTGTTTAAGCCTAATGCATAAGGATTAAGAAATGCAATAAATAACCTAAATTTTAGAAGAGATAAGATATATTACCTCTATTCCTTTTTAAGTGTCATTTAAAGTTAGTGTATAAGGATTAAGAAAGATAATAAATAACCTTAATTTTAAGAGAGTTAAATTATAATTTACTAATATAGGCTACACTAAAAATTAATTAGTAAGTAAAATTGTTAAGTATTTATTTAGATTATAGGGATAATATTAATTTGAAAAGAGATAATAAATACATCCTTAATTTCTTAAAATGATAGATTAATAAGAACATTTTTTTTTCTAAAATAACACTTAAAAAGGATTAGAAGAAGTAATTTATTAGTATATCCTCTACTAAAGATTAATTGATTAGTAAAGTCATTAAATATTTATTTAAATAGTAATGATAATATTTGAAAAAAGATCATAAATATAGTCTTAATTTTCTAAGATGACAAATAAACAGGAACAAAACTTTTTCTCGAAAATAGTATTTAAAAAAATGAAGTGAGCATTAATTTCTCTTTTTTTACACTCATAAAGTTAATATGAAGTCATAAAGCTAGACCTATTAGTATACCAGGTTGGTCTATATTTTTATTTATTATATTATATATAATATTTTGAAAAACAATTTATATGCATCTTAAAAAGTTTTTGAAAATTTTTAACACATATTTATTCTCTTAATTTTAGTTTACATTATAATTATTTTAATAATTGATTTAAAATTATTATTTTGATATTTATATTTATTTTATACATAATTATTATTCAATTCATATTTTAGTTTATTTATTTAAATTGTTACTATTTTCCATACAATATGTGAATCCGAATTACTGCTCTTAATAAAAGAGAAAGAATAAATACTAGAAGATATTTCAAAAAATCTATAATGAAATTAGCAACATGTAAATACCTTCTTTTTTAAATCCGTACTACTTAATGACTCAACTTATTAATGGTAATTAATAAGTAAAAAACATTTAAACCTTTCCTGACTCAAACATCAATTACGAAAACCCTATTTTTTAAAATCCTTCTATTGAGAATAATCATGGATTAAAATAAAATGTGATAAAAAAGCAGTGACATTTTCGCTTTGCTTTGCAAAATATATATTGAATTTAGAGATATTAAATTAATTGAAATACAAAGTTTATTAATAAGAAATGAAAACTTTTTGAATATAATAGTAATATATATTGAGTTCTCTTATAATTAATTTTAAAATTTTTTTACTATTAATTTATTGATTTAATTAAATTGAAGCGTTAAGATGATAATTAATTTAATTGTATCAAGGAATTATGATAAATTAAATAAATTATCGGCAAAATTTGAAATTATTCGTTTTATCTGAAGGATATTATAAATTGGTAAATAAGCGTTAAAAGGTTGTGAGGTCTAGTAACAAGTAGTGCAATCTTTTGAATCAATTAATTAAAGTGTTTATGCCATGTTTTTGAAACACGGAAGTTTTGCTAAAATTTAAAACTAATAAGAAGATGTAAGTTTATATTATTTGGACTTTTTTTGGGATAATTCTTGCATACCCAGACTAAAAGTTTGAGTATTGATATCCTTACTGACAAATTAATGAATAAACAACACCTATTTATATATGAAAGAGGTTTCTAAGTAATTTACCTATCTATAAACTTTACAATTTAAGATTTAAATTTATTCTAATTTTATTTCTACCCTAATTTTTTTTTATGAATTTATGGGTTTATAAAAATAAGTTAGACCTAAATATCTTTTCCTATATAGATTTAAAGATTTAGACTTTATTTTACACACACACACACACACATATATATATATATATATATATATATATATATATATGTAAATTTAAAAAGGAAAATGAAAACTAAAAAGTTTCATTATAATTTTAAATTCTTTCGATGACGAATAAACTTAAAAAATTAAATACATTAAGATCAATAATGCTATTTTTTTAATACTATATACCTCCATATATAAAATTAAGAGTGCATATTTTTCATCAAAATAAAAAAATTCGTACATTTATTTTAATTATTTTCAATTTTTATTTTCATTGAAAATAAAAAATTTACAAATTTTTTTAACATTTAAAATTAAAAATACATTCATAGATAAAAATTTTTATTATAAAATTTGTTAATATATTATATACATGACCTTTCATTTATAATTTTAGCTCAATATAAATAATTTATATGCAAATCACATGTATTGATTATTGAATATATTTTATGGCCCAAAAAAAGTAAAGAAAAATACATAAATTAAGTCTTATTTTAAATTTATTATTTATTTCTCTTAATAAAATATTGACTCAATCAACTTTCAAATTTTTTTATATATAAATCTAAAATTTAAAAATATTTGAAGTATTTTAATTTAAATTTAAGAATTATATATTGAAAGTTAGGATTTGCATAATATATGTATTATATTTAATTTTTGAAACAATATTTTTAGAATTGGTGCTTATATATATATATATATATATATATATATATATATATATATATATATATAATTTATATGCTAGATTTTAAAAATAGTATGCAAGATTATGATTTTAATTTTTTTCAAGAATAAATTTTAAAAAATGAATAAATAATTTTTAAATAATTTTTTATATTTTATTGTTTAAAAAATATTTTTATTTACATATTTGAATAAAAACATGTAAATAAAAATGTATTGCTTATATATATTCATGGATAAATAATTTATATACAAATACTTAGTTATAAACATTTATGGATACAAACGTATTGGTTATATATTTTACTGATAAATAGTTTATGCATGGATACTCAAAATGATATAATAAAATTTTAAATTACTAAATTAAAATTATTTAATCATAACTATTTATATATTAACAGATGTTATTAAATTATTTTAATTTAATAATTGTTAAAATTATTAAATTATCCAAAGTTTTAAATTTTCAAAAATATCATAAATTCATCATATAAAAATTTAAAATTTAATTTTGAATTTCAATTTTAATATCTTACATGCTTCCTTAAGAAATAATAATGTTACTAATAACATTATATTTAAATCATTAATTTTGAAATTCTTCATTATTACTTAGATATTGGAAACTTGAAAAATTAAATACATCGAGATCAATAATACTATTTTTTTAATATTATAAACCTATGTATATAAAATTTAGAAGTGCATATTTTTCATTAAAATAAAGAATTCATGTATTTGCTTTAATTATTTTCCATTTTCATTTTCATTCAGAATAGAAAATTTATAAAAAATATTTAACATTTAAAATTAAAAATACATTCATAAGTAAAAAATTTCATTATAATTTTTTTAATATATTATATAAATGATCTATCATTTATAATCTTATCTCAATATAAATAATTTATATGCAAGTCACATGTATTAGTTATTGAATATATTTTATAACCTAATAAATTATTATACAAATTACTATCAATCCAATAATATTGGCCTAATATTAATAATCCATTATAAAAGTTCATTTTAAATCATTACTAGATGTATAAATTTTAACACTGAAAAAATTTATAAAAACTCAAAAAATTATTTCATAAATTGCAATAAAATAACAAATTCATATTTAATGCAAAAAATATCTAAATAAATTGATTATTAAATTTAAAAATGATAGTATTGCTATAATAAAAATTAATTGATAATCATACTATTATATCTAAAAGTATGATAATATAAAAAAATATTATTTCAATATTCCTTTTCAAAATATAAACCATTTATATGCTTTCCATTATGTTAAATGAGAAATTAAGTTTTTGCTCTTTATTAAAAATTTAATTAATACATCTTTATTTGCATGTTCAATAAAAAAATTTAGAAAATCATAAAAAATATAAAACTAAGCCCATCCATTACGTTGGTATATATATGATCATTTTTGTAAAAAATATAAAGTATGAAAATGAAAAAATTAATATTACATAAGTAATATTTATTTTTTCAGTAAGTAACCTATAAACTCATATCAACCATTTATTTGTTTTATTTCTTAAATTTGATGATTATTATATTGCCACTAAATCAAGATATTTATACCCAGAGTTTTAGTTTGGGTATAGGAGAATTGTCTTCTTGTTTTTTTTTACTTTACAATCGTAAGAAAATTTTGTTTATTGAAGTTTTCCTTAAATTTTAAGAAAATTTATTATAATTAGATCTCGTTATTTATTTTGGGTTTAGGTGCGAGCAAATTGCCTCCCTTCAAACACAAAAGTAGACTTATGGTATGAGCAAAGAAGCTAATTAAAATATATACATATATGTGTAACATACTTAATATTTAATTGAGTATTTATTGAATACGCGATTATTGTTTTGTTTATTTTATGTTGCCTCAAAAGTAAAACTAAATTTTTTAGGGGCAAAAGTTGTAATTTTATAAAGAAGTAAATAAAGGATGAAGTTGCAAAGTTTGAAACTAGGATTTTAAAGCTTCGTTGGTAGTTAGCGGTAACGTTCAAAGAAGTTGCCTAGGGTTAAGAAACCCATACCTATGGAAGTCCTGCCCGCTGCAATCCTCTAAAATAGAGCTCTTTAAAATTTGAGTTTAAATTAGGTTGATTTATGTCTTTTGCCATTCACCTGGATTAACTTGTAGATGGATTGGGCTGGGTCACAATTTTTTCTTATTTTTTAATTTCTTATTTTTTTTATATAGATATAAATTTTTAATTCAAATAAAATTACATTTACCTTTGCTTTCTTACATTTAATTATATAGGATTATATTATAAATTATAGTTTTATTTTATAATTATTTTATGACTTATTTATAGATATATAATTATTTTTAAATTTATATATAAATATTATATATGTTATAACTTATTATAGATGAACACGATACTTTGGAATTTTTTTAATTTTTTTCGGTTATTTAAAATTTAAAAATTCAAAATATTTATTTTTCAAATAAATTCACAAACGACCCCATTTACTCGTAAATTACATATGATTGGTTTAGGACCTTTAGTTTACAAGCCACTTAAATTGGGAGTTGGCCTATTTAATAGCTACATTTTCATGCTATTTTGATGATACGTTGTAAAAGATAATTCTATAAATAGCTCCAATTTTAGGAAATTGGGTAGTTTTACTCTTGCATTACCTTTAATATATTGGTATTTATATTTTTTATTTTAATTTGTTTATTTTGAAATTTAAACAAAAAGAAAATTTAACAATAAAAATAATCAATATCTTAGGAGGTCAAGTTATGCATGGAATAAATCCTTGGGAAACAATTTTTTAATTAACTTTTAGTTACTTAATTAACTGATTTAAGTGTGTGATAAATAGTTATTTTAGTTAATTTATTATACCCTTAATAAGTCATTTTGAAAAAAGTTAAGAGTCCTGACTTTTTGAAATAACTAATTTGTATTTACATGGCTTTTAGTTTATAGAGTCAAACATTCTCAAAAATCCTAATTTTTTCAAGAATATAATTCCTATGAATTTAATTCTTGGGAATATAATATTATCATATTTGGTTCAATTAAAAATATTTTTAAAAATATTATAATATTATATTTTAACTATTTTAAATATTTTTAAAAATATTGTTGGATAATAAAAAATATTTTTATTAAAAATTGAATGATTAAAGTGAGAAGTAGTGATTGATGGTAATCACTAGTGGTAAATTATAATAATAGTAGTGAAGGATGATAGTCATTAATAGTGGCGAAAGATAATACTCACTAATGATGGTTAGTGGTGGGCAATGGTTATTAGGAATGGGCAATCACTAAAAATAGACGATAACTAGTAATAAGTGGTAATAGATAGTGGTCAATAATGACAGATAATGGTAAACAGTGATGGCCAATGGTGACCACCAACAATGGATGGTAGCCAATGGTGGGTAATGATGAATTATTGTCATTAATAATAATCATTGATAATAAAGAATGATGGATTGTAGTTATTAGTGATGGGTGATGGATGATAATTATTAGTAGTAAGTAGTAGTAAATGGTGGTCACATTGATGAATGGTAATTAATAATAATCATAAAAAATAAATGTCGATCGACAGTAGGTAGTCATTTACAGTAGTCAATAGAAATGGGTGTAAGGATGGCCAAAAAACACATTACAAATTTTGCCCTACAAGGTACAAATTTGGTGTTACTTTTTGCCTCACGGGGGAAGGCACGGAGCAAAATTTTACCCAAAGCAATTACATAGAGCAAAGCAATATTGTTTTGTTTTGACCCATGGTGCTTCGAATTAATTAATTATTTTTTTAGTTTTTTATATTATATTTGAAAATATATATTATTATAAACCTATTGTAATAATTTTATAATAAAAAAATTATCTTAATTATTTTTTAATTAATATTTATTTTAATTATTTTCTTTTAAATTTAAGATTAATTAGATAAATTATATGTGATTTTAGATTAATATTATTAAATTATGTTGAGTATTAAATGTTAGTTATGTGCATATTTAAATTTTATAAAATTAATCATTTTTTATTTTTTTTAAAAAATTTCAAATCTTCTTGTAGATTACCATTGTCTCATAGATCACAAGAATGGGACACCAACTTGACCCCATTCAGAGATGGAGTAGAGCTTCACAATTGTAAGGCAAGCAATTTACTACTAATTTGTCATTACTTCGCCTCATTGCTATCCTTAAATAGGTAGTAACGGATAGTGGTCAATAGCAATAAATGGTGATGAAAAATAGTTATTGATAATGGATTATGATTAACAATGATTATTAATAGTAGATGGTTATTAATAATGATTATAAAAATGGGTGATAGTTAATAGTAATCACTACTAATGATTGGTGGTAGGTGATGGATAGTGGTCTTCGCCTCATTGCTATCCCTAAATAGGTAGTAACGAATAGTGGTCAATAACAATAAATGGTGATGAAAAATAGTTATTGATAATGGATTATGATTAACGATGATTATTAATAGTAGATGGTCATTAATAATGGTTATGAAAATGGGTGATAATTAATAGTAATCACTACTAATGATTGGTAGTAAGTGATGGATAGTGGTCATCGATAGTGAGTAATGATAAATAATGGTTGATTTTAGTGAATGGTGACCGATAATAGTCAACAATAATAGATGGTGGTGAAATAGGATATTAATGGTAGTAAAACTTTAACAAAAGGGTGGATGAAATAATTTGTTTATATCAATTAAACATTCTCATGTCATAAGAATATAGAATACCCACTTCTTCAATAGAAATATTTTGAGAGAATATTTAGCTAAAAACATTCTCGATAATATTTTTCTACAATGTGAATTAAATATAGGAATATTATATTTCCTTTAAAACATTCTAAAAAATATGAAAAAAAATTTCATGAATCAAATAGCACGTAGAAGTTGAACTAAATACTGAAATCCTATATTTCCTCAACCTTTTATTTGTCACACTTAAAAACTGGAATTAATTTCATTTTCAAATGAATTTAACCAAAAAATCATGTTTCAAATTGAAGTTTATTAGATTTCATATCATTTTAAAATATTATTTTATTTATATTATTACCATTTTAAAATCTCATCAAATTAGTTAGGATTCATTAGAAATTCATTTCATTTTAAATATAATGTTTTTATTGAATAATTTTTTTAATTTTTTAAGTTATTAACACTCTTGCCTTTTTCCTTTCTGTCTTCTGGAGTAAAATGCAACAGACCGTTTACAACAATAAAATGCACTATATCATTGCTTGTGAATTGATTTGAATACTTGATTAAACAAAATTATTTTACACTAGATATATATATTCAAATCAAATTTTCTCCAGTTAATTTATTCAGTATTTTAGGAAATCAATATATATTGGTAAAAATGCACCAGACATGCATATTCAAATCAAGTTTTCATAGATTCTAGTTTCATGAAAATGTTGTTCGAATTGCACTAGACTAAATAAGCAAAATGCACTAAGTAAGGGAAAATAAAACTTATTAAATTAGGGACAATATAATAAATATAAATATTCAAAATGAATTTTACATATTTAAATTAAAACTTTAAACAAAAAATTTATTTTACAATAAATTAAAACCATATTTTATATAATTTATTTCAAATAACAGAATTCATTCATGAATCAAATAATTTTTTTTAAATGAAATGAAATGAATTCTAAAAAATATACGATTAAATAAACTTTAAAATATTTTTGAAACTATAAAAAAAAAATTCACAAACCAAACACCACAATACTGTCAACCTTATAATTGCAAACCGGCCTGGATTCAGAATCAGGAGAAGCTCGATTACTACCCTTAGATCCCCCAAAAGATTGGTTGTTGCCGTTAAGTTTTAAATTGCTGCGATTGAGAGCGTCCAGATCTTCGGTGAAGAGAGACTTTTCCATTTTTCTTATTTAAATGGGTCAAAATGATTATCTTGTTCCATTAAGTAATTTCGTACCAATATCTACTGTTTAACAGAAGATAATGTAAAATGGTACTTTTGAAATGGATTCAAATCCAGATTTCTAACACTTCATATATCATTCTTCAATTATTAAAATTGATATAGTTATAAAAAGGTTGTTATTCTCGTAAGTATGGTTAACTATTTAACATAGTTATTAAAATTAGACTGCTCCATAGGATTAAGGAATCTGTCATTCCCATTATTTTAATTAAAAAGAATTGGCCCAAACATCGCATAAAAAATAAGGTTAGTTTACTGACTCATTGATAATGAGTCATTGGTTATATAAATTCTCATAAATATGACATAATATAATATAATAAAAAGAGCACGTATTTGATGAATAAATTAATTTCATATTATTATTTATTTATGAATTATTGTGTCAATAAAAATATTAAATATTTTTTATTAGTAAAAATTATTAATTATTATTTTTTATAGGTATGCCATATTTTTATTCATCAATAATATAAAATATTTTACAATAATAAATCAAATTTAAAATTTACTAAATTCTTGTAATGTTTCATTGCAGTGAAATTTAAATTACAAAGCTTGGATAGTTTCGGAATAAGTTTATATAGAATTAAATGAATAGGAGTATTTTAAGGGGTTGCTTGAAATGAACCTAAACTTTTTAGCTAAGATATAAATATTAAAATAGTTTGGCTGAAAATGACCTCAAGGGAACTGTAGCATGCCCAAATTATTACACCATAGCATATTGAGTGTAACGAACTTTGTTTTATGACTCATAGGTAGTCCAATGTCCCGTTCGATTTAAGTTTTCATCGTTTAATTCCATCAGCGTTGCTGAAAATGTATATTATCAATTAATAATTAATACGTGATACAAATTTAATGACAAGGATTTGTTACCACATCAAATCATCTGTAACACATGATCTTGAAGCTAGGATAACATCAAATCCACCAATCCTTATAAGAAAACAAGGAAAAATAACAAAGGCATCATAATACAAAAGTCAATATAACCATTCAATATGCCGCAACCACACAATCGTTGGTGACATTTTTGCTAATGCTCCAAAGCAAAAGTCATCAACAAGTAGGTGCTAGTTTCATGCCGTAGCTGCCAACTCTTTTGGTAATCATTAACAATTTTAATGAGTATCCAATCTTGGCCTCAACTATAACAAGTAGCTCGAAATATGACCTCAACTATTTGTAAATCTCATTCTATTTCTTTTAATCATAGTGAGCATCCAATCTTGAGCTAATACATTCAATTCACTCTAAATTTAAATCCCTGCCATTAGGTTACAAGACTCACCTGGAGTAGAAAGGATGGCTTTGCACACAAAATTCCACCACCAAATTCAAGGAACTCGCTAGATTAGCAGTAGAACTCAAATTCTTCATGGAATTAACACAATCATCACATTCTTAGTATTGTAACGATTCAAAACACACTAACCATGATCATTGAATCCATTGACAACATCATTGGAGCCCCTGCAAAGTACAAAGCGTTAATTCACTGATATAGTAAAAATCAACAGACTTTGAGTGGAGATATCCATATTAAGTTGAGGCTCACTATGAAGGATCAAATTTGTCCTCACATACAACAAAACTAATGGAATTTGCACGGATAAAATAAAGCAAAATTTCATCTCCTTTTATATCTAATAGTAGTTGAACAATATCAATTTTCCCATTTCAATTTGCACAATCAACCATAATTTCCCGAACCAAGTCCAACCAAGTCCTCAAGGACACATAAGAAGATAAAAATAAAGCCAAGGGATTTTGTTATATAGCAATCCTCTTATAGGTCTCATAAATTTTCATTATGGAATTTATTCAACTAATAATGAGTGGCCTCTTACGTGAAAATCAAATCAAACATGAGGTTGATTGCTTTCCCAGACAAAGCACGTGTTATATTGCTATCTAATTATAATTTCTTTGCAAATATTCAGCTTTGATGATGAATGCGAGAAACATTAAATTTTTTTTCTTTCTATCAACATCAGGTTGATTGCTTTCCCAGACAAAGCATGTGTTGTATTGCTATCTAATTATAATTTCTTTGCAAATATTCAGCTTTGATGATGAATGTGAGAAACATTAAATATTTTTTCTTTCTATCGATTTGTCTTATGATTATCAATAGAGCTGAGTATTTATGGGCCTTCATACTAGTGTGGCAAGGCAATAAAAGCATATAGATGATTATCCTCCTCTGCCTTTCTTTAGTGCATATTTGCAACAACCTTCACTTTTCCCATAAAATCGCCGTTTAGCTGTAAGAAAGGTACCAACACAAAGGAGGGAGGCGATTAAAAATATCAAAATAACAAGTCAACAATTGTGCACTTCAACGAGAAGCTTTTACCCCCAGACCGATGGAAAAGAAAAACTTCTCCAAAATTGGACAAAAGAACAAGGAATAGGCAGGAATGCATCAACAGAATAGAATTATTAATGGAAGAACAGAAAACAAAGAAAATCTAAGTTCTACCATTTACTAAGAGAAACATATTTACAGTACAAGTTGAAATACTATAAAATGATAAGAAAAGGACATTAAGCTTTGCTTCTGGAGAGAGCAGACATACCTTGCAAATAACAGAAAACTAAATTATAAGCGACTAGGAATAATAAAAACTATAATACAAGTAACTAGGCAACTGCTGCAATATCTTACAGATAACAGAAAAATGGAATATAACCTTGGAAATAATTACATACAATGATACAATGACAACAGGAGTATGATCAAAATGAAAATAGCAAGCAGTTTAAGAAAATTACTATGGACAAATAGCATATCACAAATCATAATGCAAAAATTCAAGCCCTTGTTGTGGAATAATGTCAACCATATAATTTCACTCATTCATGAGACGAATTTAAGGCTCAAAAAGTATGCATCAAGCAATAACCCATCTGAATCAATAAATTCTAGCATATACCCTAGTAATCATGAAGTGGGTCTTGCAATCTGCAATGCATCAGTTGGGTCAATTTCTTCTATCCTTTTCCACAGTCCAACAATGGCCGTTATAGTGAGGCTTCATTATTGCCGATCATCATCGACTAGTCAACTTCTTCCATTCTTCTCCATAGTTCAGTAATGGCTGCTATGGTGAAGCTTTGCCTTCGCTAATTGTCAATTGGGAGCTATTTCTGGTCCATGACAACCTTAGACATTTCTCACGTAAATGTCGAGTTAGCATCACATGGAACCCCTAATGTTGATTGTTCGGGTCATGCTACAATTTCGAAACAAATAATCGCCGCTTTAGAATTTACCATCGGAACCAAAAATGAATTATTTATATGAACAGTTAAGGTAACAAAATAAAAATCAAACATCTCATACTTTGCTATGTCTCCAAGTTCCAAAACCTTGGAGACACTTTAGACTCCATCATCTATTAGTTTTTTAAATTTAAAAATAAATTTTAAAAATAAAAAATAAAAATATATTCAAATATATTCTGTTAATATATTTACTTCCTTAAGTTGCATAATTCTTGTTAGGTGTTTAAGGCACTCTTTAATAAGGGTGATAAAAAAATTTTAATTCGCTCTTAACCAACTGATTAACCAAACTTGAAGTTAGTCAGTTAAGAGTAATTAAAAATAAAAAAATTATAAATTTTGGATGGTCGATTAATTATGAGTATAAATTTTTAACCGCAATTAATTGAATTTAACTAACATTAACTAAAATTTATATTAATTTTTTTTAAAGTTCATATTTAAAATTTTATTGATTATTTTTATAATTTAATACTTGATTACTTTTTATTAATGAAATTATGGTATTAATATATAGATTAATTTTAATCTTTAAATCAATTTGTTTACTTTTTTGAAAAAAAATTTAGATTCTAAATTGTCCTAAATCGAACTTATCAACTGTAACTGAATTTATCTATTAAATTTAGTTAAGGTTATGCAATCACATTCAATCAGTTAAAAAAAATATTTTTTAATTAAAAATAATTAATTTAAAAAATAATGTTAACCGCCGTTAACCGACCGGTAATCATCCTGCTTCTTAATTTTCGAAGCTTCATTCCCACATTTTTGTTACACATCTCTCTCACATTTCTTATTGGGCTTTTTATTTGTTTTGCTATGCTTGCTTCTACTTCATTGGCGAACAACACTTCTTTTCTTTGCTTCTCTTACGACTCTACTGGTGTAATTTATTACTTTTCTGAATTTCTTCTTTCAATTTTTCATTTTTGTTTGGTGCTCTTCTACTTTGCTTCTTTGCTCTGGGTTGTTTTCTTTGATTGAGTTGCTTGTTTGCTGCAAGGTGGTGCTATGCTGGGATGTGATCATCGTGGCTTGACCAAAAAGGGTATGGCTTCTTCTTTTCCTATGTTCTTTATTTTGCTGTTTTTTCCTTTTTTTGTTTTCTATGACCTTCTTCTTGGGTGAACATGTATAGAGTTGAAATGCTCATTTACGTTACAGAGATTTTTATTTTGGTTCGTGCATTGGTTTGAATGCCATTTATTGAAGTGGGAGCTCGGCTGCCATTGACAAGGTGAAGTTCTGAAAATATTGGTTTTAAGTTTCAAAGTTCAGAGGTAAGGGGAAGATTCTCAACAAATTGAATGTTTATTTTGTTTTTTCTCATGGTTTGTTATGTTTTATTTACGAGATGTTGGTTTCCAAGGTTATGCTTGCATTATGATCATGGTTTACAATGCGGTTTCCTCTGTTTTTAAGCAAAAACCTACTTTTAGGGTATGTTTGGCTGGAGGTGAAAGTGGGAGGGGGTGTAAATGGAGGGGGGTGAAAATGGAGGGGGAGGAAATGGAGGTGAAAGTAATTTCACCTGAGTTGTTTGGAATGGGTGAAAATAGGAGGGGAAGTAAACCTGGGTGAAATGAATTTCTTTTGTTTGGAATGGGTGAAAATAGAGGGGGAAGGAAATGTGAATGAGTAAAATGACTAAAATGTCCTTTTATTATGTTATGTTGAGATTGTTATAATATTATTTAGTAAAATTAGATAACAAATAATTTATAGGTAAAAGAAAATATATTAAATTTTTTCTTGAATCCTAACATATTTATATTTATAATTTATAACTTTCATATAATTAATAAATATTAAAAAGTGTGCATTATATTTTGTTCAATACTTACGGTGAGGTAGTAAAATTACTATACTATATTGTTGAATAAAATTATACATATTTGATGATAATAAATTCATTTGTCAAAATTAAATTACTTTTAACTTATTTTATTCCTAATAACATTACTAATATTAAATTATACATTTTTTAAAGATTATATTTAATATATTTTTATTAAAGAATTAATTAATAAATGATATCTCAATACATAGAATAAATTAGTAAATAACATATTGCTCCTAATATTGTCAATTTTTTTTTGGTAGCAGAGGATATATATTATGTTCATTAACTGTTGCAGTACACATATACATACATACACATAGAAGCAATTATTTACTTAGCGAGAATAACATTCAACAAAACTAAGGTTCAACGAAAAACACTTGCTTCGTGGGTGCAACATACAAACATTGCACTGCTCCAATAATTCTAAACATAACAAATACCTATCACATTGATTAAATGTTGCAGTGCACATATGCACACACAGACATAAAGACAATAAGTAGCGGAATAAAAATATACAAACTTCTGGTATGAAAATCAATATTACATAAAGTATAATATTGTCGTCAGATCTCATACTGTACTAATTATACACACACACACAATACATTACACAACATGGATGTGTCCAGTCACATGTTCCTGTGAATAACCAAACAAAGAGAATGATTTTATCCAAGAACTAACTCCCACCCTACAATGATCAGTGTATAGTCTAGTGTAGCCAACACTTCCAGATCAGGCACATTGTCATGAATTAGTGAAGTTGAAACACTTACAATTAAGATAAACACATAGTCAGAAAACCGCGTAAGGATATGAATAACAACTATTAGGACATAAATACAAACAAGCTAGTTAACTATCGTGCAAACTCAATATAGAACAATAAATAATCACATTACCCTATACTCTTCTCCAAGGTGGCCTTGTATCCTTCCATCCTCAGCAACTCAATCATCTCCAGCATTCGCCATGAGTTGGTACAACAATTGTAGACGAAAATGAGGTGGGACACCAAAGAATTTATTCCTAGCCTTCTCATTATCACACAAGAAGTTATAACACATCAGCATGTTATCTTGAGGCACTCCTATGTTTTCCAACTCCCCCCAAACTTCTGCCTCGCTATAGTAACGAGGTCTAGTACTCTGAAAGATTGCTACACTTTCTCTAATTGCCTGGGTGTGTTTGTCTGCCACTTCTCTCATTACACCTGTTAACTTCTCCATTCCTATGTCTAGTCTTTCATACCCTTTCTCAATAATATCAACCATTGGTGCTTTTCTTTTAGAACCTTTTGAAGATGAAGTTCCTTGTGAATGAGTGGAGGGATTTGAAGGTGCATACTCTTGAGAGTGGTGGGATGGAGGTCCCTCAGAACTGAATGCATCAACATGCTGTGTGAAACTTGGAACCTCACTTCCCCCTTGAAGATCCGGACCAGACATAAATTCAAAGCTATCATTGAGGTCAAATTGGGCACTCTGCCACCTATGAACTTTGTCCCTTAATGTTTCAGCGTTTGCACCAGTAGCCCTGTCTCTAGCAAATAGCTCTAATAACTTGTCATAATTATGGATAGGAGTCCTTTTCCACTTCTGAGCTTCTGCCTTGTCCTGCAAATCAAACATTCCATTAGATAAAAATTCAACATGGATAATCTCTCACTCAGTGCCCTACAATCGGAATAGATGTCTTTTTGTGAAACACTATAAGTAAAGGCATGCCATTTTAAAATTGATGCCATTTCAATCATTACCGCACAAATCTCGTTCCATACTTCTGGCTCAGCGTCAAACATTCTTGTAGTTGGATTCCAAGCGACTCCACTCCATTTGTGAAACAAGTCATAGCACTCGTTAAAGTGCTCCTTCAATGTTCTCAACCTGTTTTTGATGTGATGCTTCTGGAAGAATGGTCCAATGGATTCCTTTAACTCAGCTACTATGGTGGCATACGCCGCTGTAGTGAAAGTTCCATCAGGTCTGTTGCCTTTGTGCATTTCCTCCAGTAATGCGTCAAGCAACAATGCATCCATTTTGGGGGTCCACCGAAGTGTGTCCCTAAATGAGGATTCTCCCCTATTGTCAGTTTTCCTGTTCCTTGGCATTTTTTATCTGTAAAGCATCAAACAATGGTGATGTCAGCATCAACATTCTAATATTAAAATAGTGAAGTTACCAATTAGACAGATCTTCCCTAACAAGTATAGTTTAGCTCATGATGACACTTATGTCACATTGATGATATTAATTATTGTTTATGGTATATAACCAGATTAATGAGATTACACTTAACACATACATGGAGATAACTTTGAAACTACTAAGAACTCACACATATAACCTTTGCATTCAACATTATCGTAAATGAGACAACATACTTCTGCAATTATCATACATCATACTAGTGAAATGTCATATTTACATACGATACAACTCTTTCAATACAAATGTAAAATATTTAGATAAGTTCCCATTTATTTGACAAGAGTTATCCTTATCACCCTTAAAGTTACAAAAGGACCCAAAATACAGAAAACTCTATCTATCACAAGTTGTTCTCATAGTCATTCCACATTTGGGTGGCTATGCATTCCCTTAGGAGGTATCCTTCCCGATAGTCTTCCTCATTATTCCGTGCTTCATGGTCCCCAAAATCTTCTATCTCAGTGTGCAACAGCTCATGATCCACTTCATCCATCAACCGTGGATCGGGATCAACATCCATTAGAAAATTATGTAGTACACAACATGCTATCGTGATATCTGTCATAGTGGTGAGAGAATAAAATGGTTCCGCTCCACTGGCTATAATGGGAAACCTTTTTTTAAGCACACCGAATGTTCTTTCAATCACATTTCTAAGTGAAGCATGTCGATGGTTGAATATTTCCTTTGCATTCTGTGGACCACGTCTTGTGTACTCCTTCAGATGATACCGTACCCCTCTGTATGGTGTTAATAGCCCACTTTTCAAGGGATAACCTGCATCACCTAGGTAAAATTTGCCTAGGTTTCATTACAATCATAAATACTTACATCACTATCTCCATATCAATCATCAAAAGAACTTCTAGGCAACAAAGTTATCCTAATATTTAAAAGCATGCCATTCTAAAAATCTATCTTACCTCTAGGAATTTTCAACCTATCCCCTCTTTTAGTCAATGCATGTTTAAGGACTCTAGAATCGGACGCAGTTCCTTCCCATCCAGATAAAACATATGTAAATTTCATATCAAAACCACAAACTGCTAACACATTTTGCGTCGGGTAATCCTTTCTGCCTCGAAACCGAGGAGCATCTTCTCTTGATACCTTGACTCGTATATGAGTCCCATCTAAGGCTCCAATACAATCCTGTTTTATATTAATTATTCAAAATTTGAATTAAATAAAGATTGCAATAGGAACAACACACATGAATGAAAAATTTTAGCATTCTTAACTAATTGCATTACCTTGAAATAAGGAAAAAACCTACTATTATTGAAAATCTGTTGAGGAACCTCTGATCCTGTAGGTTGAACTAGATACTCTTCGCCGAGCGAAACTATTGATCGTAAGACATTATGAAAGTGACGACTAATTGTCTCCCCAGATCGATAGAAGAAGAAAGACATAGTCCTATTTTTTACATTATGGGCTAACATGTGCAAAAATTGGGCAACCTGCTCCTCCACTACTGTATACTTAGAATCTCTCACTTTACCAGTTACTCTCACCTTCTGGCATAGTTGATAGAAAGCATGTGGGCTCATTCGTACAAGATTATGGCACTTATCAGGATGTAATAAGTTCTCAAGTAGTTGTTGACGCATTTGATCTCTTGAACCACTAGAGTCATCAACAGGAAGTTGCAAACAAGAAGCTTGTAGTTGTAACAATTGCATTGACTGAACAGTATATGATACCATTTGGATAATGAACATATTACATAAATTTTCCCACTCTTCCATCATGTCTACATTAATGAATTTGAATAACTCCATCCACTCTTCGAATGAATCATCCATATTATCCTCCACGACAACTTCTAAGATACGGCCAATGTCTAACTATTAACAAAAAACCATCATAGTTAATAATATCATGACATGGAATATTCATTACTATGATGCAGGTGAACATGAACTACAAAGGATCACACATAAGTTTCAAATTCACTTGCCAATCATGAAATACTACTATTAATAGACAACAGTCAATCACCCATATAGCTCCATAAGCAAGATTAATAGCTATGGATATGGATGTGCATTTACCTTAAGGAATGGTGAGGTAAGACTATCAATCCTTTGATGTTTCCTTGGACAAAGATTCTTACTTTTTCACTGGTTGATCTGTATGTAAAACAGCTACATAAGAAACTCTTCTAAGATGAACTCGTATATATAAGAAGGGTGAATTAAATACCAAACATTGTTATTGTCTGATTCACTATTATTTACAATGTGAATTAAAACAATGTAATTGTCAGAATTAGAATAATTATAGAGCAACATAAAGAAGGTCATTTATTAATTTTGAACCTACAGTAATTTATATTAACAATTTAATTACTGTTTCTATTAAAGAAGATAATTTAGTTATTCTGAAGCTACATTAAAAGGGTAATTTATTATTTGTATTAATAAGTTTGTTAGAATTTTCAAGTAACTTATATAAAAATTATACGCGTGTGAGGCATTAGTTTACATGGTAGAATAATTATATTTTGATCAACGAAAACTAATATATTGGTGTAAGATAAAAAAAATAAATTCATTCATATTTATTTACATTTTGTTCAATAAGTGAAATTTGAGGTGAAATTTGTTACAATCTTTTAACATATTTTGAATTTAATATTAACCTTTCTCAATACAAATGCCACCACACTGTGAAGAAATAGTTATTTTTGAAGCAATCACATTTCCCCATTCCAAAAGACTTGTAAATTAATCCACTAATATTTCATTAAATATTATATAATATAACATCCAATATTTTTAAAATTAGAAGATAGTAATTTACTTATTTATAATTGTAATATACCATCAATATATAATTTTCTATAATTTATGTATTGACTAATTGCAATGTTCCTTTTTTACAGTAATTATCATGTTGGTACTGATTTAAATACTAAGAAAATAAAAATAATAGCATCAGACAAACTATACAGTATTTATCCCAAGAAAAATATGAGCACCTTATTTGTTGTTATATTAATTAATAAGAAATTCCTAAACATTCGGTAAAATAATGGTCAATGCATTTACTTATTACAATTCCTTGTCTTCATCAAACTGCAAAAATTAAAAAAAAACAAGGACAACATTCAGCATGCATTCTCCATTCCCGATTTTCAATTTCCCAATAACACATGTCTACCAATATATGTAAGAAATTAAGTAGAGGGGAAGAAAGGAATACTGAAAAATATTGTAATACGAAATTGAATTAAATTCATTATAAAAAAATTTTAAAAAAATTCCGTTTGGTACGGGTCGGGTTTCGGGTCAAATCAGATCAACCCGACCCGACCCGACCCGCCCCAGCCATCCGCCCAAACCAGCCCGTTGCAGCTGACCCTACCCGACCCGGAATTTGCCCCCTCTGCCCGGATGAACTCCACTTCGTCCCCGCTGATTGGCGTCTCCAAGGTGGCTTTCGGCTTCGGCACAACGTCTGGCCGCCGTCTCCAACTCTCCCCGAACGGCCGAGTCCAACGGTTGCACAGATCGAACAACTCTGCACACACAACGCAGCAACCACAGCCATATGGAAAAACCAGAACCAGAAAAGGCACAAACCTGCTCCGACGGTGTTCTGCTCCAACCGACGGCCTTCGACTGCGTCCGACGCGGCTGCTGCTCTCCGATCGCCACCGAGCACGATGAAGCTGCGGCGAGGAAGATGATGCGGTTCGCTGGCTCCAGGGGCACCGAATGGAAAAACGCATGCGGGAGATCATTTCACCCGCATTTCACTTGGTATACGGGAGGGGGTGAATTTCGCCCCGGACCCACCAACTTTTCGTAACTACATTTCGCCCCCTCCCAATTTCGCCCCTAGCCAAACAGGCGAAATTACCCACCCCACCCCCGATTTCACCTGGCCAATTTCGCCCCCCTCCCCTTTCACCTCTTCCAAACGTGCCCTTAAACTTCAGGTTGAGTGCATCGTTGGCCGGAGACTGTATTTGCTGGAGCTACTGTAAAGGTAAAAGGTGAAAATTTAAGTAGATTGTTTAATTGTTAATATTAATACTATTTGAATGTTTTTGGTTAAATAATTTTAAATTGATGATATTTTACCTACAACTATAGTGCTCTAATACTGTATTGTATATTTTGTGTCTCAGGAGTGTGCTCTTCTGCACTTTTTTTTTTTTTTGGCAATTTTTTGATATTAAGTTGATGTTTAATTGCTTTACCGTGGATTGGACTTTAAATTATTAATCTCCTCTTTCGAGATCTGTCTTCCTTTTGTTTGTGTTTTGGAGGAGCTGAAGGGAAGGTTCTCTTTCTCTTTGCTGGTTATCTTGCTCGGAAGTCTCTTGGTTTGCTTTATTCTATCTCTGTTTGTCTGCTAAAAATGACAATGAGGTAACTTTCTTCTTGGTTATTTATTTTTTTTAGTTTCTTCACTGTGAATATGTTTATGTTTTGTTACTTGCAAGTTTTATTTTTACTCATATCGGAGCTTGTTGACTATGATTGTTGAATACTGATTGGGTCTTTTAGCACAGGGATGAATGATATTTACTGGTATATAATACTTAGTGGATCCTCTGAACAGGTAGCTAGGGTTGTAAGTAATTTGGACAGATTTTTGTATTCAGAGTCCGTTGAACAACTCTGAATTATTCACTCTCTGATCTGAAAGCTAACTAAAACAAATAGTTTAAGATGAATTTTTTAGGATGTGTTTATTTGAAACTTCCTTTACATACTCTGCTTCTATATTTTTTGGTTATTCAAGTGTAATGATACTGAAGTGTTGATATAGGACTTCCATTAATCAAAGTTATTTTAGAATTCCTATTAAGTTCATGAAGTATGTTTTTTGCATTCTTATATTACTACCTCCTATGAATTCCTGACGAGTTCATTACTCGTGCTTTTCTGCTATGAACGTTTGAGCACATTTGGCCAATAATTGCTCTTTGGGTCTTCTCTTTTGTTTCCGCTATCTGTGGTTTGCTTCTGTTTTAGAATGGTTTCCAATCCTCTTGCAAAAACATAATTTTTAGATCTTGATCATAGTATTCCTACTAATGTTTATCTCTTAGATTTGGGAAAATTATATTTTAAATCACAGTTTTCCTGCTGATGTTTTTCTCTTCAATTTAGGAAAACTAAATTTTAAATCATAGTTTTTTAGATCTTAATATCTACTTAGAGAGATAAACATGAGTTTAAATTACAATTTTCCTAAATCTCTATTTATTATGAATTTTAAATTACCATATATATTGTGGTTACTGCTAATGGGATTCTTAACAACAAAAGTGCTTGTCTTCTTCTCTTCTCAGCTTTTACTCGTAGCATTTTTTTGTTTGGCAACACCGCTAAGATTGGGGTTGAAGCCAACGTATTTGTTTTCATGATGCACCCATGTAATGTTGGTGATCGTTGCATCATTGATGGTATGCAGGTAGTTTTCAACATTTAGAGCATTCTAAGTTCCATATGAATAAAAGTTCCCTGACTAATATGTTTAGAACTTTACAAATGGTTGCGGAAGAGATGAACATACTGAATAATATCTTCTTGAGATATGACAGTTGAAAGACAGTCTATCCAATTTTAGTCCTAGCAACCAAACCAATCAATATCTTTTATTGGAGTCCCGAAATGATTGATTCAGTAGAATTTTCTGTTGATGTTTTGACTAAAATTGAGAGTATTGGAGCTCTGAAAGATAGAATAAAAGTGATATGTCTATTGACACGACTCTTCTCTAGTACCAAATCTCGGAAGTGGATACATTAATTGGATCCATAGTAGCAAAATCGATTCTTATGTGCATGATCACTCCTTTTCTTTCTGAAGCTAAACTTTGGTACTTTTCTAACAATGGCTTTGATTATGTTTTGCAGATTCTTAAAGAGTAGGCCTGAGCACTGGCACATGTGCACAGTGTTATAGCTGAGGATACTGTGGATATAAACAAGATGAAAATGGCTCTTTTTGTTAATCACATCGTAGACTTCCAGAACTATGGAGATAAGAGCAGTTGAAGATTTGAATTAGTCTTGGAGCTTAGGAAACTTTTTGAGCGGCTTAACATTAAATATTATCCTGGGCCACAAGAAGTTCATCTCAAACAAGTTTGAGCCTGCAGCCCCAGTAGTGCAAACAAATTTGGATATTGCTATACTGTGTTTCTTTTGATTTAGTAGGTGGACTTTTAATATCATACTTATTCATTATTGTTATTCTCCTCAAAAGTTTAGGCGATTTAAGGGAAATATAAACTCAATGAGGGAGCTTGCTGAGTTTTTGTGTTCAGTCACGGATGACTTTAGTGAATTTAAGGTGAGCCATGAGCTTGATTTGAATTTAGTTATATTGTTGTTCTCCTAGAATTTTATCAGACTTACAATTTTGACACTTCTTGATCTCTTTGCCTTGATTATGTTTCCATTTCTACTTTCATAAATAATTGATTAGTACATGATAATCTCTTCTCACACTTGATATTTTCGTTGTTTCATAGTATTGAATTGTTACTTTTGAAATGTTTCTGTATTGAATATGTGCATTTTTGTGTGTATGATGCTGTTCATGAAGGATTTCAAAGGCCACACTAAATGATTATTTAGAGAAGATATAAGCTATTACATCCAAATTAATTAACCTTTTGGTGCGTAATTAATATCTATCGTGTATTGAACCTGTAATCTATTGAAACAAACCTGTTATAGCAGGAAACAAAGTCCCAATGTGGTCCATACATCGGATGGCAAATGCTTCAATAATTGTTGAATTTCATCTACTTCCTGATCTGTTAGGTTTTGCATTTGTCCTTATTGTTTCTCATGAATTAATTCCGTTAAATAAAAGGCCACATTTGGATTACGGAATTTGAATGCTATTTGGAAGATATTGAAATTCCCAGTGGCTCATGTTACTGGTATGATAATGAACATGCAGATATTGACTTAGCCTTAACTAATGCTGATATGCCTTATACAAAATTCATTTCGGATCACGTATATTTATGGTATGAAGGGAATCATAGTGAAGCCATATTAAAAGCAATTGAAAAGAACATATCTAATGGACAGCTCACCACTTCTAATTCAAAGCTTTTGTTTTAGTTTGTTGCATATAATTACGGCCATCGGAGGTTTGACAATGCAGTGATAAAATAATGTGGTGTGCTGCCTATATATGCCTCAGAGTATGAAATTTTTGTTACCCATGATAGAAGTGAACTTGGAGTTGGAGTGAGGTAACAAAATCGAGAGATGTAGCTGTATCAGTGAGCTACAACCACTTACTACTGTATTGATTCATTTTCCAACCTCTTCTAACTGATATTTCAGTGCAGAATGCATAGAAATGAACACCATATGTTTTCAGGATATGCAAATTTCTGATATTTTATATATTAATCAAGCTTCTTTTTCTCCCTTTTTTTTTAATTTTGGGTTTCCTCCTTAAAGGTGGCAACCTCCTATGACAAAAATGTTTCATTTTAATTCTACTGTTTAAAATGATGACAAGTTCAGTGAGCCAGTCAACTGGATAAAAGAGTATGATGCCTCAGAACGTAAAAATTCTAAAGAACAAATGGAGCAAAATGTATATTTACTTGGTCAATATATATTTACTGGCTCTCTGGTCAATTGATGTGCTAATCTTAACATTCTTTAATTGGTTTCTTACTCTTTGAATTTTTTTAATTTCATTATAAAGTGTCATTTGGACACTGCAATATCTGAAATCCTCTGTTTTTACGACAATGTGCTAATGCAATAGTTTCGACGAGTCATGTAATAGTGGCAATTGCTTGCTTTGGTTATCTCTTCTTGGTTTACATTGGTGATCTTCATCTTGAAAGGTTCATTTCAGGTGGATCATTACTCCTCATACTGACATCAATTTAAGAAATTGGACTTTCTTTGATACTTGCCGACACACGAAGGTATGCTTTTTTTCTCTAATAAGGTCTTTGGCTTGAATTGGCTTCCAGTTGACTTAAATCTCATCATTAATGTAGTTGTGTTTTTTCCTTTTTTCACTTGATAGACATATAAGTATATTCATTATGAGTATGATCCTACGCTTGATGTATCACCAATGACGATGGGCGCTGCCCCTCCTCCTTCCATAGCATGCTGAATATTGTCCTCTTGGTAAGCCACAATGGATTAACTATGGTATCCGTAACTTTAAAATGGACATTTTAGGGCAGTTTGAAGTAATAATGGGGGATCCACCATGGGACATTCACATGGAATTGCCATATGGAACAATGACAGATGATGAAATGCGTAGTCTCGATGTTCCTGCTCTGCAAACTGATGGTCTGATTTTTCTTTGGGTTACTGGCTATGAAATGGACCTTGGATGTGAATGGCATGCACTTCTCTATAGTTGTTTATTAATTGCAAGTTTAATGAGAAGTTCTTTAATGATGTAATCAGCATAAATGTTATTGAACAATGCTTATTGTTAATGCTCATATATTTGGCTGTGCTCTGTGCAGTCTAGAATTCTGGGGATACAAACGGGTAGATGAGATAATTTGGGTGAAAACAAATCAGCTTGAAGGAAGAGTCAGAATTGGGCGTACAGGCCACTGGCTTCATCATAGTAAGGAACATTGCCTTGTTGCAGTAAAGGGGAACCTAGAAGTAAACAGGAACATTGACACTGATGTTAAGAAACTAGCTGCAAGCCACATGAAATTTGCAAAACATATTTACTGTAGTTCTGTTAGTTAATTTTATCATTTAATTCATGGAATGGCTTTCTCTTTAAAGTATTTCATCCTATAAAAATGTTTCACATGATAATAGCCTTGGACTAAAAATACTAGGCAACATGTTATAGTAGCTGAATGTTAGATATTTTCTATCTTTTCTTTTTAATTGTTAGGTCTGCTAGCTCCCAAGTTGTGATCTATCCTTTGTTGCTCTCGAAGGTGATACATTATCATTAAACCTAGTAGACATTGAATTTGGAATACTCACATACGTACCAAGAACAAGATAAAACCATGCTGGAGAGGATAATCCCGAAAACAAGAAAACCGCAATTATTTGCTCAAATGCACAATACTCATGCAGAGTTGGTGTTCTTTAGTGTTGTTTATTTCTTGGAGTTTAATTCATAGTATTCTTGCATATATGACAAGAAAATAAATCTGGTGAGTTTGATTTCAACACATTTTGAATCATTTTTTCTCTTTTGGGTATATATATATATATATATATATATATATATATATATAACAAATAACAAAGAATATAAACTAGCTTCAAACTATGACATGAAAAAAGTTCAAACTTGAGAGTCAGAACTTAAAGATGAAGAATTGTCGAAAAACATAAAATTTATAAAGAAAATGAATAAAGTAATTCTTAATTTAATGGTTTATTAAAATATATTGATGATTGAGCCAATTTAAATAAAATTTGTAATTTAAATAATTTTGAATTTAAATTTGATTTATTATCAAAATTAAGTATTTTATACTATTAGTGAATAAGAATATGATACATCATTAAGAAAGTAATAATAATTAAGAATTTTTATTAACAGTGAGTTTTAATAATTTTTGTATTCATGTGGTAACACATGGATAAAATAATAGTATAAAATTAAAATTATACTAATAGTAAAAACTTTCATGCAGCTGGTTTCCACCATGGGGTAACTAGAATATCATATTCAATTAAAGGAGGACGAAGACCTATTGGAGAGGAGTACCAAACGAGTGAAAGAAACCAAGTGTAAGGAAGTAGTGATGGATAAACGAATGAGTGAAGGTGGAAGAGAGAATGATAAAAATAATTGCAATCTTGAATTGCAATTCTAATATAGTTGATGCCAACATATAAAATATTATCATTTTGGTCGATACCATGGCTAATGAACGAGGATAGGCTGGTAATAGATCTAAGAGGAGATTATTCTTATATAGGGACAAGTTACTAGGATTTAACAGGAATGAAAGTTTAGAAAAAAAGGAAAAAAAGAAGAAAATATGAGTGTCGATGATGAAGAAGAGGAGGAGAGGGATGACTAGACCAAAAAAGAGGAAGAAAAAGAAAACCTTGCTTATCCTACAATACATGTTTCAGGGGAAGAAAGGATGGAATTATGCCATCCATGAAAAAAGGCCTTAGTAATCAAACTTTTAGGAAAATGGTTAGGTATGGATTTTTCAAAAATAAAGTTACAGAAGATGTGGTCTTTACAAGGGAATTTTAAATTTATGGACACGGATAATGATCATTAAGGTTCTTAGATATGAAGGATTATAACTTTATTCTTTAGGGGGGCTTGTGGATGATTGTAGATTACTACCTTACAGTATAAAGGTGGAAGGAGAATTTTAACCTATATGAGGATAATTTTCATAAAACTATTGTTTGGGGATGTGTCCTAGATCTTCCAATTGAGTTTTATAATAAACACATTTTATGGAGACTTGGAAATAGGATAGGACACACAATAAAGGTGCATGCAAACACTTTAAGGAAAAAGAAGGATAAGGATGTTGAACTAGTAGAAAAGATAAGCTTGCTAGAATATGTATTGAGATTGATTTGAAGCAGAGGTTCATCTTGAAGTTTAGATTGTTTAATAAAGTGTATAGTGTAGAATATAAAATATTACACTCAAGTATGGTAATATATGGATATAAAAAGGAGGTTTGTCCTGAGTTGCATCCATTAGGACCAATTTTGAATTAGCAAAGGGCTGGAAAAAGGTCAAGGAGTAAAAGTCGAAAGTTGGATGGAAGGGAAAAGGTCAAAAGTATGACAGGATTGACTGGAAATTTCTTAAAGATACTTTGCAAGAGCTAAGACTTCCACATAAGATTGATTTAAAGAAGAAAGATAGATTTTCTCCGACTAAAGGAATTAGACAAGGAGACATATTATCCTTTTATGTATTTAGATTGTGTATTGAAAGATTAGTGCATTGTGTTTCTTATGCTGCCCAAGTGAAAGAGTGCAAACCAGTTTAGCTTTATAGAAAGGGTTCATGTGTTTCTCATATATTTTTATGATGTTATTTACAAAAGTTAATTTACATTAGACTCAGGTTATTAAGAGATGTCTAGATCAAAAAGTGAGTGATCTAAAAACTTGAACATATTTTCCAAGAAATTTAAATCACAATAAAGTGTAACAAATAGGTGAAGTGTTAGGTTTTCAAGCTATGGGGGACCTGGGTAGATATCTTGGGGTCCTCCTTCAGTATTAAAAGTTATCTAAGGTAATGTTTAAAGATGTGATTGAGAAAGTCCAAAGATGTATATTATCCTGGACTACTAAAACCTTAACTTTTATAGGTTATTTCAATTTATCTAAAGTAGTTCTAGTGAGTATCTCAATCTATTCTATATATGCAGACCTTATTACTTCCATACTCAATCTATAAGAAAATAAATAGACTTATTTGTAATGTTTTGTAGGTCTCAAGCATGGAGAATAATAAACCATATTTAGTGAGCTAGAAACATGTATGTAATGGTAAACAAGGAGGCCCGGGTATAAAAAAAATAGAAATGAATAGTGAGGCTTTACTGATAAAGGTTGCCTTTAGTTTAATTAAGGAGAAAGACTTTTTATGGGCTAGAGTTATCAAAAACAAGTATAGTTGTGAAAAAGACAAAATTTCTAAGCTAAAAGATAAACAAGGGGCTTCAAATCTGTTTAGAGGAATTAAAGGGTTTGGAATTGGGTTTAAGATGCTACTTTAGTATCTAAGGATAGAGGAGGAGAGGTGGTAAGGTAGATCCATTCCACGAATGGTTCCTTTTTACTAAAATTAACTTATGAATTTATTCCAAATAGATAAAATGTTAATAATAACATAAAAGGAAAAGTGTGAAAATGGAATGCTCTAGAATGATTCGTAATAGATTGTTGACAAATGTTTCATGGGTTTCTAGAGGGATGACATATTTCAATTTGTGTAGAAGATGTGGGGCTAGCGTTAAAACTTCCCTCCATGCTATAAGGGATTGCCCTATTGTGATGAATAATTAATTAAGATTAGTCCATCCTTATCACTAGACTTGATTTTTTAATAGTTCATTTTGAAATGTGTACCTAATTAGGTTTTAGAAAGGATTTATTAAGAGAAAAACAAGGTCACTAGAAACATATATTTGCCTTTTCTTGCTGGACTATTTGGTGTCAAAGAGACCAGGCAATTTTTAGAGCTAATATGATCATAAAAGACATAATTTTGGAAATTTACAAAAAAAGGTTCATAAATTTAGAAATGCTTTATGTAGCAGGTCTACCATGTAGGAAAGTGAACAATAATGATGTTTGAAGAGCTCTAGATGAAGGTTAGCTAATAAGTAAATACTGATGGTGCATGTAGTAAAGGAGGAAACTTAACAACTTGGGGTGAGGTCGTTAGAAAATAGAAGGGAGAGTAAATAGATGGATTTGCTATAAGAGGAAGTTTAAGTGCACCCTTAAAAGCTAAGTTATGGGTTATTTTTAAAGGGTTATTGCTAGCTAAATAGTTATAGGTAAGAAATGCAGTGTTGGAAACAAACTATTCTGAAGCACTGATGCTAATTGAGAGAGGATGTTTGGCTTCTCACCTTGATAACAATCTAGTTACTAGAATCACAAAATTACAAGTTTCGAAATGAGAAATAAAGTGGTTTCTAGTGCAAAGAAAGCAAAACAAGGTAATTGATAGCTTTGGCAGAGCTAAGAGTGAAGATATGAGTTAACTCTTTGTGCATTATTCCTATAGAATGCTAGAAAATTTTCCATGAAGAAATGCACTATAGTGTAGTTGACAAGTTTTAAGACTTGAACACTTTTTGTATTTTGAAAAAAATATTAATAATAAATTAAATTTAAATTCATTAATTTTTTATTAGTTTAAATGCATAAATAATTTAATAGTATGATCAAAACCAGATTAACAATTCATTAGTTTGTCAATGGTGGTGAAATCAGAGTTGAGAAATTAATAGGTAAAGTATTAAAATACATAATCAAAAAATTAAAAAATAACATATCATTATGATTAATGTATAATTTTAAATTTAATATATGTCAAATTGTAAGTATATTAATTTTTTAAAAATCTTACGGTTACATTACACAATTGTTAATTAAGTGATTCTAACTTCGAAATTAAAATTATTGTAAAATCAATTCATTATCAACTATATTAAATATATCTTTTATGGTATATATAACTAAAATCAATTATTTACCCAAAAAAATCAATTCTTATTCCAAAGTCATTGTAAAACCAATTCATTATTGAAAACAATGAAATCTCACACATTAATTTTGAATGCATTTATTATATATGTTACTTTGGATATTATTTATTTTTTTGGTAAAAATAGACATTATTTTCTAATAATTATAACAGGATAGAGGTATTACAGAAAAGGTATAACCATTTCAATTAAAAACAATAAGAGCTTAATGACTTATGACCCAAATTTGATTTTGAACTTCAATAATTAAAAAAAAAAATAATTGATGCATTTTTCAATATCTCAATGAGGATAAATTTGAAATTTGGTAGGAATATTTTAAATACTATAACTTATAATATATTAAATTTTAAGAAATTTAATGAAAGCATACCGATCCAAACTAAAATACACCTACCTCTATTTGTTAATTAAACTTATCAGTTAGTCTATAACAATGCTACTATTTGACAACATTCATGGTAGTATTTTAACCTTTGAAAAAAATTATGTTTAATTTTATACTCCATTTATGGAAGGAAAACATTTTTTGTAAAATATCTTTCAATATTAATTTAATATTCACCAAAATTTTCAAATAATGATTTTGTGGTTTCGTCTAAATTCTATTATACATAAAAATTTTATATTTATTCCTTCTTACGTATAAAGTAAAGCATCAAGCCTCATCACATGGCTCATATCTCATCATTGAAGTGCCACCTAAATTATTATACAATCACCATGATGGGCCACAGCTCCATAAGAAAGAATTTCTAATGAAATTTATCTTTTTTACCAAGGTTTTTTTCTTTTCCCTCTCTCTTGTTATAGTGACAATGGCTACAATGATAAGAACATAAGATACCTAAGACTACAAGAAGCTAAATCTAGAAGGGAAAAAAAGACTGCAAACCAAAGAACACACTTTAAACAAAAGCAAATATAACATAACTAAGTACTAAATAATCACCTAATGAAATCATGTAAATGCCTATGCTTTGTTGTCTCATCCTTAAATTGCTTGTATTTGTGAATAGATTTTTGTAGCAAAATCTTTTCGCTTTAAAGATGCATTGATTTAAAGCTTTCATGACAAATCTTCACAGCTCCTTATAGGTTTTAGATGGGTAAAGTTTTAGAACTAATAATTGATATGAAGTAAGAAGTATTAGTTTAACCTCTTTTAGTTGCATATGATGTTCTACTACACCTCCACACTGTTCCAAACCTTGATAGTCATCTTGTATTTATGATTCAAAAGAAGTTGCATTGACATTGTATTCATAGTTTTTAATAATGTAGGATGAAATTACACTAGTTGAGCTAAAATGAACGATGATAGTCTCAATAGTTACAAGGCCATAAGAAAAGGCTTTAGCATGATTACTACCAGTACAAGTATATTAAGAACTTTGAAAGTAAAATAGGTAATGTTAAATATTATTGTAATCAACCTTATATGAGTGAGGTCTAGAATAATATGATAAGAAGTGTCTAATTTGACCATAAATAATATAAAATTTGTTAACTTTTTCTCTTTTGAAAAGCCTAAGTTGGGTATTACCTATACCTTTAGGTACAAAAACTCCAAAATGATAGATAGAGATAATTTTATGCAACATTCCACTCTTAAGATAGCAACTATCTTGATGCTAGCCAATTGTACGAGACTATAGCTAGTTTTAAGGTATTAAATATTGTTTTTCCATATTTTGCAATTCAAATTTCAAACTGCCCATTAAAGTAAAAGGAATTTAAATGGGATAAATCTTATGAGGACCTATTTATGGATGTGAAAAGATTTTTCATTTGCTCACCTGTGTTATTTAAAGCCTAATTAAGGAGAACAACTTTATATGTATTTAGCCATAACAAATAAAGTAGTTAATGTAATTTTTATTAAAAAAGTAAACTAAAAGCAAAAATTAATCTACTTTATGAACAAGATATTTCATGAGGCTAAATTTCAATATAAAAAAAATTGAAAAACTTGCTTTCACACTAATAATAACATCCAAGAGATTAAAGCCCTACTTTCGATCTACCAAATCATTATTAGAATCGACCAACCAATAAAACAAATTTTGTATAAACCAAATATAGTAGGATGATTGGTGGCATGGTTTATGAAATTGATAGGATATAGAATAATCTTTAAATCTAAAAAGGCTATAAAAGCTCAAGCCCTTGTAAATTTTATTGCTAATATGACTAAACATAAAAAAGCTATAAAATAGAAAAATTGACCATTCATTTGGATTCTTTACGTCAATAACTTAACAAATAAAAATGATATTGAAGCAGGAGTCATCTTAGAAGGGCTAGATGACATGACCATTAAGTATGCACCAAAGTTTGACTTTAAAATGACTAATAATCAAGCAAAATATGAAGCACTGATTATATGCTTAAAACTAACTAAGGAAATGGAAGCAAAAGTAGTGTTGACAAAAAGTGATTCTCAATTGATGGTAGGATAAATAAATGGCACCTATGACACAAAAGCCCCCTATTTTATTGAATACAATAAAAATGTAAAAGCCTTCATAGTAGAATTTGAAGATTTCAAGTTATAGCAAATCCTTTGAAATAAGAATAATATAGCAGATGTTTTATACAAGCTAGTTATTGCAAGAGCAATGGCTAATAATCCAATGTTTTTAAACGAAACTATAGCTTGGTTGACAATAAAAGAAGTAAATATGATAAACACAAAATGGTCATTCTCGTGGATAGGCCCAATCAAAGAATTTCTTAAAAAGTGAGAATTACTTGAAAATTACCTTGAAGTTGAATGTTTGAAAGAAAAAAGAGCAACATTATTCTTTCTTGAAAATGATTAGTTGTATAAAAGAAGTTCATATTACCTATATAAAGATGCTTACATCTAAATAAAGATAACTATGTCCTAACAGAAATACATGAAAGGATTTGTGGTGGTTATATTGTTAGATCTTTTTTGCCATAAAAATTGTTAGATTAGAGTATTTTTTTTGCCTTCAATGAAAAAAAATGATATGGAACCAATTAAAAAGTGTGAACGATGTCAACTGAATGTGAACATCCCTCATTTACTAGTGATTAGTCAAAAAATTATAATTTCAACATAGCTTTTTGCCTAATAAGAAGTCGATTTTTTAAAGCTATTGCTTATAATAGTAGGATAACTTGAATTTTTAATAATAGCTATAAATTATTTTTCTAAGTGAATTGGAGCAAAACTAATAGTTAGTATTACTGCTAAGAATGCACAAAAGTTTATATAGAAATATGTTGTTTATAGATTTAGTATACCTACAGTGATAAAGAAGCCTAGTTCATAAACAAGTCCTTTAAAAATTTGTCTAAAGACTTTCAAATTAACTAAAGTTTTACTTCAATGGAATACTCTCAAAGTAATGATCAAGCAAAATTAACAAATTAAATTAAATTAGATGATTTAAAAAAATAGAAAGGTAAAAAATTAAATAGGTTAATGAGCTACTAAGTGTTCTATGGTCTTACAGAATAATCCCTCAAAAATACATTAATGAAAATCCTTTCCATCTCATCTATAGATATGAATCTTTTATCCTATGGAAATAAAAAAACCAAAGTGAAAAAACCAATTAGATCTTAAAAGAAGAAAATAATGATATATTGAAAGAAAGCCTCAATTTACTTGATGAAGACTAGAAAATGACATTCGTAAGATTATTCAATTATAAGTAAAGAGTAGCAAAATATCACAATAAAAGTGCAAGGTTAAGAGAATCTTAAGAAAGATATTTAGTCTTAATAAGAGCTAATAGTCCAAGAAAAGATTAAGAAGAAGGAAAATTGGCATTTGATCAGGAAAAAATATTTAGGGTGGTATGAAGCTCAAGAAATGCCTTTTACATATTATCTATAATAAAAAGGAAGTTATTACTAAGGATGTGGAATGTATCCTATCTAAAGGAATATTTTGTTACACTAATAGATTGATTTATAAGTAATCATGCTTATAATTACCCTTAGAAGAAGGAAGAATAAAAGGAGAATTTTTTATTACATCATAAGTATCAATTTTTACTAGAAGTTATATTTAAAATTTCATTCATTACAATTCACTTGTCATGCATCAGTCAAGCTTATCTTCAACTTTAGACACCATTGCTTAGATTGGTTTACATCGATTGCCTCACTAAAGCTAGCCTGACATGTGTTGATCAAGCTTACATTTAGTATTAGACACTATTGATTAAGCTTGGTTTACACTAGTCATCTTATTATAATTGGCTTGGCATGCATCAACTAAGCTTACATTTAGTCATAAATATCATTGCTTAGGCTCGAATTACATCAATCAACTCATTACAACTGACCTAACATGTGTTAGTTAAGCTTTTGCTTGACTTTAATCACTATTACTTTGGTTCAGAACATATCAATCATCCTATTACAATTGGCTTGATATGTATTAGTTAATTTATTACTTTAGTTATAGATTTCATTATTTAAACTCAATATGTACAAGTTACCTTTTTACATTTAACCTAATTTACATCAGTTAACTCTTTATTTTAACCATAAACACTAATCAATTGTGGCTTAATATGCATTGGTCATTGGAAAAAGTTAGGCTTAATAAACACTAATTGTTATATAAAGTTAATTTAAATATACATTGGCCACTTTATCATTCTAAAATATCTACTGTAGGTTACAAAATACCAAAATTTAAAGTTTGAGTAAACAAGTTATTTGCTTTGATAAATTTTTAACATTTAGCCAAAATTTCACCTACTTGGTCAAACAAAATTTTTAAAATTTAACTATAATTTCTGGTGATTGCCTCAATAAGTTCTCAATTATTAAAATATTATAAATATATAAATATCAAAGATCAATGTTGCATAAATCATATAAAGTTATTAAACACTTCATACAAGTAATAAAATGGGTTCTAAAAATAAATGAAAATAAAATGATATGAAATTTAGGTAAAAGCTTTTTCATTGAGATATTTAAAATAGATATTACGTTTGTAAACATATTAGAAATTCATCCTTTATAGAAAGTATTCTTTACCAATGGTTTTTATTCTATAACTATAGTATGATCACTACCTACCCTAATATTTTCTTACCCTAATTGATTAGTCTCAGTGTTTGTAATTTGAGTTTTAGTTTCAAACTAATTTACTGTATTCACATTTGCTTGGTCATTGCATCAATCTACTTCATTAATATTAGAAGGTTGATTATTAGTAGCTATATTTTTTTATTAGAAATTAGTCATTAGTTACAACATTCTTCATTAGTTAGTTGCCTTTTGCAAAGAACATGTTGATTA
The DNA here is from genome assembly GCA_020226215.1 of Sindora glabra. Classification (NCBI taxonomy): domain Eukaryota; kingdom Viridiplantae; phylum Streptophyta; class Magnoliopsida; order Fabales; family Fabaceae; genus Sindora; species Sindora glabra. The sequence continues at coordinate 58,720,517 of CM035230.1, read as the reverse complement.
ACTATTTCTTCTTCACTTTCCTACTTGATTGATCCTTCATGGCCTTCTTCAAAATTTCTAAACATATCAAGAGCAATTTCTAGAATGTTTATATTCTCAAAATTATAATAAAAATTATATAGTTTGGGCTTGATCCTTAGTGAAATCAAAGGCTATTTGACTATTGCTCACTACTAGCTTTGATATTTCTTCATAACTTTTCCTTAACCGATCAAATTTAGCTTTCAAATAGACATTTTCATCATAAGTTACTTTAGATTCAGACTTCAATCAAGCATTCTTAACATAGGCTTATTTAGCTACCTTTTCCAATGCTTTCAATTAGTCTTTGTCTTATTCCTCTTATTCTCTAATAGATTAAACTCTTTTTTCACTTAATCTCTTTAAGTACTTATTAATTTCAATTCCTTCTATTTTTAGTTAACTTTTTTTTTCACATTGGCAACTAGATCCTTTATCTTTTTCAAACTAGTCTCTAAGTTATTGATAATATCATTCTTAGGCTATATGCTTTCTCCTGAGTTTGCTCACCATATAGTCGGGCACTTTTAGGAAGAAACAATCCATTTTTACATAAAAATTTCAAAGGAAATGGATAAAGGTAATATTAAACATGTTCCAGCATTAGCCATTGTCATTGACTAGTTAAAGAAATATTAGATGTATTAGTTTTTAATTATCCATCTCACATATACATATGAACCCTTCACCTCATGCCTTTTTAGTTGCACAAGCTACCATACTCTTATCATAAGAAATTTTTCTTAATTTATGATAGAGATAGAAATAAGCTTAGTATGTAAGTCACTCATGAAGATATGCATATATAATTATGGATCACATTACATGTATATATTTCATTACTTATGATAAAATAAGAATTTTCTCATTTTATAATTGTGATTAAATTTCCCTCAAGTTGTAAGGTAGTTAAGTAAGTAAAGTTGTGCATTTAGTACATAATTAAAGTTTAAGTGAAATTAGCTATAAGCTTTTAGTTTAAATGACATTCAATATCTTTTTAAAGCTTTATATTTTTCTTAATATTTGAGATTTGATTTTTGACCTTTATATGTGTACATTTTATGATTAAACCATGGTTGCTTTCAAAAAAAGTTTAAGTGAAATTAGTTATCTTAAAAGACTAATTATTCTTTGAATGTTTTGAATCGCAAGATATATATAGCCAAAGATGAAAGTTGAGGCAAGCTCCTGCTCTAATTGGTTACCATTGAAGATCTAGATTGTGGGTTGATTTATAGGCATTTAAATTGGCCCATGATCGTAGGCAATGCAGGTAACCCGTGATCACAAGGCAGTATGGTTGCAGGCTTGACCACAGGTAAAAAATAATTTTTTTTAGTCATTTTTTCTTCCAACATTTGAGCCCAACTCATAGGAAAAAATTAATTTAATTACTTCTTAACAAATGATTACTTCTTAACAAACTTAACTCAATTTCTATATTTCAATTCTAATTTTCTTACCTAAATATTAAAATAAAATTTATAAATTATAAAATAAAATAATTAATAAAAATATAAAAAAATACAGGTTGCCTGCAAGTATATCCACACTGCTCATGCCCACACTGCAAGCGAAACAGTGTGGACAATTTTTTTATTGCCCATTTTTGCATGTAAGCTTATATGGGTAAGCTTATGTAGGCAAAAACCTACGTAGGCTAGGCCTATATAAGCTTAGCTCACCTGTTTTACATATCTACTAATCTAATATTGTGGTGTGAGTTTAGAAGTCTAAATATATATGATTTTTTAAGGATCCATGCTTTATGTAAATATCCTTGACATTGACGTGGTTGTATATTCTAATTAGATAAAGTTAATGTAAAATGTGTGTTGTATGTGAAGGCTTATACTTCATATATATGTAGAATTATAGTGTACTCTTTGTCAAGGTTTATATAATTCCTTAACTTTTTAGTCAACGTGGGTACTTCGATTTCTTTCTTGAAAAAAATTTAAAATATGTTAGGTAGAGCTATGCTTTAAACGTTTGGTGATAATTTTTTTAAATTTATGTAGTAACTTTACTAAATTTAATCTACTATTAATGTATATTATCTTTATAGTACTATCATTATCACTTACACATATATTGTTATATCAATAAAAAATTGTTAAAATTCTTTTACTACAATTAAAATTTCTTAATTATTTTTTATTTTTTAATGTCATGTTTTACTTTCATTTATTAATAGTATAAAGCATTTTATGTTGCTAGTGGATCAAATTTAAACTCATAGTAAAAATACCACCCAAGTCTATTACAATTACTTTTAAACATGTATGGGTTTGATTCTCTATTGTGTCTTTAACAAAATTGTTCTTTCTTGGCTTTTAATAGCATCAATCAACATATCATTAATTATTTATATCAAGAGAATGCAATATCAATGAGTAGAAAATGGTTAGAGTTTGAATTCTACTTTACCAAAATTATTGTAAAGGATTTCAATAACTGAACTGCCTCTAAGGTGTTTGTGGGACCTATAGATGTGTTTGACAAATAATGATATACAATGCTTGGTAGTTTTTCAAGAGTATTTGATAAGAAAAGATTTGTTTATTTTGTTAAAAGACATTTAAAAAGATTTTTATATGTAAAAATAAATAATTTTATATTACTCGTATACTTTGTAACTAACAAAATAAAAGCATGGTATTATAAAGAATAGAAACAACTTTTGCTTTGAGGAAGTAAACATTCTTTTCTAAGATTTTAAGCTTTTATAACTTAAATCATAGTGATTGTCATGGATAAGAAGGATTGTTATTATTTGTAAATAAAAGCACACATGTAATTATGATGATTATGCTTTATTCAAACAAGATATGGGCTTATTTTTCAAAATGAAGGTACTTTTCTTTTCCTAAAGCTATGGTAAATCTATTAAAACAAGATAATCTAACTCTATAAATCTGTTAAAACAAGATAACCTAACTCTATATGACTAATCTAAAGAGTAAAAATTGCATGTTAAGTTAATCTTAAGTTATTTTTTTAACCAATTTAAGTTAGATTAGATTACTACAGCATTAGTCTCAATCTAAGGTTAGCATTTACAAAATAGTTTTAGGTGAGTTTTATAATATATTATATTTATTATTATTTTACTTGTTTATTTATTACTAATTCCCCATTATTAATTAAAATTAATAATATTATTATTATTATTATTATTATTATCATCATCATCATCACTTTAAAAAATATGTATTATTATTATGGTAAGAAAATAAATTAAGATAAAATAATTTTTAACATAGAAAAATTCAATTAAAGGGATAAAAATCATAAGACTTATTCTAAATACGTATAAATATTTTGTTAACTAAAAATATAATAAATATATATATGTTACTATTTTTTATTTATCTCCTTTATGTGGTGATGGTCTACCTTCTTTCAATTTTGTATCTATTTTTTAATTATATCAATCTTTTAAATAAACAGTCATATCAAAATTCTTGTGACTCATTTATTAATAATTTATTATTTAAACTAATATATTTATTTAATTATAGTATTTATTTCATTTATATTTAGTTATTATAATTATTTTGTATAATTATTATTTTTACTAGTTTTTAAGTTTTGTAATCATAATTTCTTTCATATAATTTTTATTAATTTTTAATCTTAATGTTATTATATATTTTGATAAATTTGTGTGATATATATTGAGAATGATTTAAATTTAATCTACTTATCAATATAGATAGTCTTTACATTATCTCTTACCAATATGTTATTATGCTAATAAAAAACTATCAAAATTTTTTCTTGTAGTTAAAAAATTCTTAAAAATTATTAATTTTTTAATAATATATTATCTTTTTATTTATTGATAATGTAAAATATTTTATATTGATAGTTAATTAAATTTAAATTCTACTATTAACAATACTAAATAGATAAACTCTTTAATTTTAACATTAAAAGTTATTTATTATTTTATATATATGTATATAATTATAATAATATATATATTTATATATGCATTAATAAATTAATCTTTTACTATTTATTATATTATCAGGCTAATAAGTTAATTTAATAATCTGACATCTTAACATTTACTAGTCTTTTATTAAGTTAAGTTATGATTATTATTTTTTATACTAATAATAAATTAACTCATTAAACTCAATCCATTTTGTTGCCTTAAGGATAAGGTGACTTTCAAAAAGAGAAAGATATAAAATTTTTAGTTTAAAATTATGGGTCCCATTAAAAAATAATGGATCACAGAGTAAAAATTATATTTTTATAAATTTGAAAAAATGACAAAAGTAGAAAAAATTTATTCAAAATTTTTTTATGATAGTGTTACTACTTTAATAAGAATAAATAGAATGATTTTTACCAAGTATAATGATTTTGAAAGGAGTTACAAGTAGTATTTTTCTATTTCTAATTTTAATATATTGACTTTCAACTTAGCTCTGCTTTATTCAAAGTTATGATGGCCGATGAAAGTATTTTGATAAATTAACTTAATCTCCTTTATTCACTTTTTTATTACTTTAAGCCCATTGTTTATGTTCTATATCTCTTAAAGTTTGACTTATTTCACATAATTTGTATAGATTTAATTTAGCTACCAATTTTTCCAAAGAAAGATATATACTTCTAATTAGTTAAATGGATTTTCTTTTGTGAATGTACTTCTTTTAAACTTATGTGAAAATTTATGTTTTATAATTATTTCTTTTATTTTTTTTAATTTATCCAATTAAGGGTGACAAATGAATTCAAGTTCATAAACTTAGGTAGGCTTGAACCACCTAAAATTGGATTCATTTTTTTAGAGGTAATACAAATCAGTTAGTAGGCTCGTAGTTAAAGGTTACAAAATCATGGATTGAACATGGATATAGACCAAATCCAAATCCCTAAAATTTAGTCTATTTTTAGTATGAGTAATATGGATTGGTTATATTCGACTTCATCTGCCCATTTTACACCCATACATTTAATGACCTCATTTTTTTTTTGAAATTGTTGGTTGAGCTAGAGTTATGAATCCATCATCGTTATATGGATAAGCTTTCACATGATTACTTGCAGTTCAAATTTGAAATTTGACATGTAATATTTTATGCATTTATAAATATTTTCTACTAGTATTCTCTATTTTTTGTCTCTATAGTATCATCACCACTTTGTCATCCTAAAGCTAGACTTCAAATTAAAGTTTTTCCTTCACTTTGTGTTTTGCATTGTTTAAATGAGTATTCCAAACATGCATTGTTATTAACCAATACCATAGAAATCTAGGTTATGATTAAATAGGATGATAATGTTGACTATTAAGTGCTTATGTTTGATGTAAGTCAGGTTGAAATTAAATAAATGATAAAGAGAAGTGCTAAACATGTCACTAAAAGAATTGATTGGTAGTTACACATAAAACATTGGCTATCTTACAGGTTATATTGATACTTAACAATGTTAAGTAAATAGAACAAAAGTAATATAAGTATTAAAATGGAAATTGTATTGATGAATAGGCTTAATTTATGATTTTTTTTATTGGAAAAGGACATTATAGTGTGAGTAAAGAAATTTTTTCATGATATTTTCTAAAGTAACTTCCTTACATATTTGGCCTATGGAATTAGTTTAATTGATCAATTTTTACCTTTTCTAATTTTACATCAATGAAATTAATTTAGTTTAAAAATAACAATACAATATGATAAAGAAAAGACTTAAAAGAAACTTTCTTTTTTTGTGCAAATTTTAGTATGTATTTCTTGATAATTAGTCTATAGCAAGAGAGAAACAATGTTAGAGAGCATAAATAAAAAGCACCAAGTGTTAAAAAGAGAATCTACTTACCAAGGCTTTGTGAATTAATGCACTTCTATGGAAGAGACAGAAAGAATGGTTAGGAAACATGTTTTTAAATGTGCGGTATACTTCTTAGGCATAATTTTTCATTCATGCAAACATTTTTAGATGGAGATTAATTATTTGGGAAGGTTGAAGATTGAAGCTAAGGTTCTTAGATATGCTTGTTAGCTAAATTCTTCAAGCACATCTTTGTCTTTTGTTATATATACTTGTTTTTGGCTTTTAAGTTAACATTTTAGATCTATACGAACTAAATATTTAGTAACTATGAATTTGAGCTCCACAACAACCTATCTCCTTTTTTATTTTCTTTCTTTTGTCTCATATTTTTAATTTAGATGTGCAAACATTAGTTTTATTTGTTATGGGGAGCATGTGGCTCATACTAAATGATAAGCTTTTTATGATGAAGTTTTATTGGTTAATTAATTGATTGTACTTTTTATCCTTTCATTATGAAAATGATTCATAAACTTTACTTAATTAATGCTAATCATGTTCATTTCAAGCATATTAGTAATATCTTTACAATAGTTTAAATATGGAAGTATATATGGAACACACCATTGTTGTCACGATCCATTTCTAAATCATCATGATTGGTATAAAGACTTCAACTAAGTATCTTTACAAGCCTTTTTAATCAAGTCAGTTTATAAAACTTACTATTTTATGAGAGCATGCATAATATAAAAAATAAATAGTTGAAAATTTCACCATAATTTTTTTAAAAGAGAAAAGATAATATTTCCACTTTTATATAAAGTAAACACTCAAAACATATGTATAAAACTCTCCAATTTAGAGCTCTTTAATCATATAAATCATTCTACTTTGAAATTCCTCATGAAAATAGAAAGATATTTAAATGATATAAATCATTCTGCTTTAGAATTTTTCATGAAACTAGAAAGATATTTAAGATAAAAATAAATGAAAAGATTCTCTTATTCTTTCTAGAAAGTTAAGTTTCAAACTTGCTTCAAATGTTTAAACCCTATAACAAATACAATACAATAAAATTAAGTTAAGAAAAACTCAAAGAATCAAATGATCCTACTTATTTTATAAAATAACATATTCTCTTATTTAAACAAGAAATCAAACTTTTTCCTTTTGAAATCAAGGTAACATACTAATTTTTTTAAGGTAAATATATAGGGAGGTTTCTCCTCTACTAATTACTTTCAGTACTTCTATATACTTATATTGGAGAGAAGATGGATGACTAACACATGTTTTTGTTACTTTTTCAACTAGTTATGAATTTTGATCATTTCGTGGGTGTTTTTGGACATTAAAAAATATAAGTTATTTTAGGAAAAATTTGAATTTGAAAGCTAACATGAGAAGAAGAACAAGAAAGAAAATTTTAATCTAATTAATTGCTAGCAATAGCTAATTCTTATTCTTAGGTCCTTTTTTTTAATCTACCAATTAAATGTTAATAGAACTAGTGTGTGAACTTCCAAACTTAGGTATCGACAATGACATAAATAAATGAAAGATCCTCAAATGGCAATGGCTTGGATACTAAGCAAACTACTAGTTTGCTTTTAGCATTTGTTAACCTTATGCTTCTTAATAATGGTTTATAGACTCACGAATACATTCATCATAGTTGTGACAAATTTGATACTCAAATTAACCTTTTTTGAATTTCTTGTTATTCTTTTTTATTGAATTAAAAGTCATGATTTTTGTCTTATTTATATTGTAGAAATCGTGTTATGAACTTGATGAATTTTGGAATACAACAATTATTGGCATGGTTCTTTAGAATTTAGCTTTTACATTACCTATCAAATGCTTAATATTTGATCCAAGTGAAATATAAACAAACAAAAATAAAAAAAGTTAAAGAAAACAAGAAACATAAATAGAAAATGTATATAGATTTTTGGAGAGTTTAACTTTCCCTAAGTTTAGGCTTAGGTAAACTAAAGAAAAAAATGTAGAAAAGGCATAAAAAACAATATCATGTCAATTAAGTAAGGCTTGCCAATCTCTCTACTTATGTAACATTGAAATGCCTCTAAAAAACTAATTAGCTAGGCATCACAAGAAGCTAAATACACCATTTCATCTATAAAGTATGCAACAATAGAACATTGGCTCTAAAAAACTTCATCCTCTTGAAGTCTTATTTTAATGAACAAATATAAGCCTTTTTCCTAAATTCTTCAAGATAAAATTGACTTTTTACATCTTATAATTCTTTCAATGTTAATAAGCTCAATAGTTTACTAATAAATGTAAATGAAAGGCTATGATTTAACCTTCTTTTACCAACGGTCTATTTTTAATTATACTATGGTACTTATGTTTTTGCAATGTGTACCATAAAATGGTCCATAATATAGATCAAGCAACACTTTTCTTTCAAGCAAGAATGGCTAGACACCATTTTTTTAGGAAATTAAATTCCTTTATAAATTATTTTGATATTTAAAATCTTTCCTATTTAAATAAATACTTCTTTATGAATCATTTTAGGTGTTCAAAAGCTTTTCCTTTCTCCTTTTTTTCATATTAATGACCAAGGGTCATGTATAGATTTTCACCATCTTACTTTAACAATCAAAAGCTTTTTCATAATCATATGAAAACATAAAGGCATATCCTTTAAAAATAATAGTAGAGAAAAAGTACTAATAAATATGCATCTATATTTATAATATCCATATGCATCATTAGTTTTATGAAAAATTACAAGATTTTGATGTTAGAATTCAAAATCCCTTCTTTGGGCTAGTTTGCTCAAACTTTCTCAAACCTAAGAGAAGATTGGAGAGGAATTTGACAATAAAGAAGATTTTTTCTTACTTATGTGAAGCATTTGACAAAATTTAGCTTCTTTAGTGCTTGATTGAAGGAAGAGTTGAAAGAGAAGAAAAGGAATGGAAAGAAGTTGAGGAAAGGAGTTTTAGGAGTTTTGTTTCGTGGGAGGAATTTAAGATAGGTAATTGAAATAAGGAGGAGAAAGAGGGAAAGAGGGTAAAGCCAAAATGGATAAATGCTCAAAATCTACTCCATATTCAATTATTCACATCTAATCACATTGAACTTTTAAACATTTAATTTCATCTACCTTTCCTAATCTATTTCACACAAATTTCACATTTAATTTTTCATTCAACTCATTAATTACATTTCCTCATTATAACTTATCCATTTCACATAAAAATTCTATTTCAATTATTATCGCCATAATTAATTAATTATTCTCTTCACAAATTAAAATCTAAGATTCTAAAAAACGTGTAACATTAAATTAAAGTCATATGGTTATTAATACAAAGTATGAAGAGTGTTAGGCAAGTATTGGATGGTATAATATAAGATTTTAACCTTTCATATCTTCAACTTTGTTGAAAAATATTGATGCTAAATAGCTAAGAGAATTTGATTGAATTAAATTCAATCTTTCAAGGATCAAATGGAAAAAAATTTCATTTTTAGGAACTAAAATACTATTTTATTCTTGTTTGAAATATTTACTTACTTCTTCTGCTTAAAAAATTTAAAAAGTAAATATATATTTTTAAAAACATGAGTATAATTTAGTTAAATATTCTTATAAAGTTAAATATTTGTATTATTAGATGTGGTTTGCTTCTACTTTCTGGTAACCTATTTACCAACACCTGCTTTAATAAAAAGAAGTTTCTATGTCATTTATAAATAGAAGTATAATGTTACCCTTGTTTAATTTAACTAATAATTATTTTAATTTTTTATTTTTATCAATTAAAATTTATAATAAATATAATTTATTAATTATAAAAATACAGATATAATTACAATAAATATATTTATTAATTATATAAAATATAATTATTTTATTAATTATGTAATAAATAAAATGCTTATTATACAAAAGAGTTTAAATTTGATGTACTATTAGTATAAAATATTTTACACTATTAATAAATATGAAAATTGATATATCATTAAAAATTATGATAATTAAGGATTTTTACTAATAGTGAGAAAGTTTTAATAATTTTTAATAAACTTTAAATTTGATCTAACATTAATGTGAATTAATTTTATACTATCAATCATCCATCTGTTGCTACACTAATAAAAAATTATTAAATCTCCTTTATCATAATAAAAAAATTTTAATTACTATTTATTTTTCAATAATATATATTTTTTATTTATTAATAGTGTAAAATATTTTAAATTGATAGTAAATTAAATTTAAACTTTTTTTAAAAACATGACAATACAAAATAGGGTGATAGTTTAAAATTAATCTACAAGTAGTGAATAAAATTTGAATCCTATATAAAATTATATAATATAAATATTAAATATTATATCATAAATATAATTATAATAGAAGTTTAATTCTAAGTAGAAATATATTTATTATATATATCTATTATATTGTTTTATTTATTACTTTATATTACTATCTTTATTATTTATTATTGTAAAATTAAATTATAAAAATAAAAACTATGTATTTCTTATGTATTATATATATTATAGAATTAAATTATTCTTTTTATTAATTATTTAACTAATATTTTTCCTCAATTTAAATTCTATTTCATTTTAATCATATTAAGAAAATATAAGATATAGTTCAAAAAAGTAATCAAAGATAATTAAAATTTATTAATATTTCTTATTTTATATTATAATTTTGAATAGTATATTAATCATTTTGACAATACTTTTTAAAAATTTTAGAATTGAACTAAAAAAACATAAAAACTTAATTAATAAGAAGTGTTAATTCCTTAATGTTAATTAAATAATATTAAGTATTTCTGAGAATATCATAAAAGAATTTGTTTTCCATGAAGCATAACTTTCGAGAAACTTGGTTATTGTATAAATTAAACAACTCCTTAAATTATTATTTTACAAATTTCAAAATGAACAAATCGAATTAAAAGTAAATATCCTACAATATTTTAGCAATGAAAATACTTAAGCTCGAACTCTTAATATAAATTGCAAAAAGACATTTCAGCAACAAGTATGGTCGTATTGTGACACATTTTTTTTCAAGTTTAATGATAATTCCACTTTCAAGAAAAGAGAGGGGGGTTGGGGTTGTCATGAAAATACCTCCATTCCCGACTCAAATAGATTTCTTGTTAATTGAGGCTTGTTTAAAAGCTATGGAGAGGGATGCTAGAATGATTTTTACAATGAATTGCAGTCATTACTAATATATAATAAAATTACATAATAGATAAAGAGAATCTCAATACTACAAGACTTGCAATTATCACTTAATAATTAATCTAGTGAAAATTATTGATGTAGACATTTTATCTTTATTTTTTATGTTGTTAAAATAAATAGATTAGGATTAGAGAGCAGAACATGACTAATGTAGCAAACAATATTTGATGATGTCCAATGAGCTTACCGAAATGGTGGAAGATTAAAACTTTGGGTTTTCATTGAGTGAATCTTGAGGAATATGCCTTCTTCCTAACAGTAACACTAATTTTATTCTTTCATCTATATTTTCTCCCGAAAAAAAGGACTCTATCTCACCGGACTTTCTATTAATCATCCGTATATTGTAGTAGAAAATGTTTACAATAAAAATATAATTATAAATTATTAAAATGATAAAAATATTTTATATTGAATATAAAAAAATTGATGAAAGATAATTTTTTAAAAGAAAAAAATAATTTTTCTCTATTATTATAACTTTATATATCAACTTTTTTAATAAGAAAATTCAAAAATAATATATTTTTTTAATTTATATAAAAGTATATCAATTTTTTTTACGACAAATATCTCCTTAAAACAAACGGTGCCTTGATAACCCAAAGGTTGCGGCAAACTCGTCCACTTTTGATCGTGGATTAAGCTTTATTCTTTTAAAGTGGCTGAATTAACTATTAGTTTGTCCTGATGACCCTAATAATAATGATAATATAATTAATGTCTGTCAACAAAAGACCGACGTTTTGGTGATTAAAAATGAACAAATTGATTAACCTAATCCTTTCCTGGCGATAAAAAGTTGGACCAAGTGTAGTAGTGACGTATAAATAATTTGGATTTTCTTTTTAACCTGTGCATTTCTTAGGAAGGTGTTGTGAGCTGACAGACCAGAAGAATTCTATCACAGGGGCTTCTGGAAATTGTCATGGGAGATAATAAACAATAGTGAATGTTATAAACTTCAAAATATGATCATACTTGCCGTAATTTTACTTAATTTTTAACCGAAGTATTATTAAAATCTAAAAGTTTAGAATTATATTAATTTTCACATGAATATTGACCGATTCTTTAATTATCTTTAACATGTATGAAATAATTCTATATCTAATGAAAATCATTCTCGTTCAAGAATTTGATTTTTTTTCATTAAAACACTCAATATCATCGGTGAATGAGCGTGTAAATACAAATAGAATGGTAGGGTGGAGATTTAAACACCTTTCTTTCAAACTATTAATTGATAATTTAATCAATAAGATGTGACCTTATGAGCAAAATTTCATCTTTACATTTACTTCTTATTTCTAATCGAATAATCTTCAGCCATTTTTTTTTGTCTTAATTCATTCTCATTGTCGGTCATTTCATTTTTAATGGATAATTTTTTTAAAAAAAATTTGTTAGCGTTAAGGGAAGAGTGAATATGGATTGGAAGATTTAATGTGTAACTATAATAATAAAATATATAAAAGTGGCTTCAAAAATTAAAGAGTGAGTACACTTAGATAAAGTTTTATTGAAGGAGTCTTATCATACTTATAAATAAGACATCAATATGTATAAGATGATATACTATGTATTTCTAATTTTAATTATATTCACAAAGTTTTTCTTTTTTCTGCTGAACTTTAGAATCATTACTTTAATGGATTTTAAATTGTCAACTTGAATGTGGTATTTGTAAGGGTTATACGAGGAGAAGGCATAGACGAGAGCACATATGAAGGTGCTAATGATTCATGTAAGAATGATAAAGTTGGTTGATTAAGTAGCAGAGAAATGGTGGAGGGTACAAAATAATGGAAGTGATAACTAGTAATGGGTATAAATGATTTTTTATTCTGATCATAATTTTGTTTATATTTAGCAAAAAGGGATTATGAGAAAGCTCAAGAGCCCTCTATTCACTCTAACTTTAAAGGCTTGCAACAAATAAGTTTAAATGTGACATGCTCATTTTTCCTAAATATTGAGGACCTTCATTCTATATTACTAAAGTGACTTACTAAATCACACTTAAAAAGATTTCTAATGCAATTGATAAAAAAAAAAAGAGGGTCTCCATACTATATTATCAAAGTGACTTTTATCCTACATTGAAGGATTATTAATTGATTTCAAACCTTCATAGAACTTTATTTGTTCAAACACTGGTAACACTGATCCATTTGAGAACCTTTTCCTTGAGCTAAATTTTGGGAGGCTTTTTGTTTAGGCCAAAGATCATTTTAGATTTCTTTCTAAGCCTATGCTTATATAAATTTTGTGCTTTGTGTACATGTAGAACTTCTATAGATAGAATCCATTAGAGTAATTTAAGTAAAATTATTGACTTGGCATGTAAGATGTGAGCTCCCGATTTACTCATATGTCTAGATTTTTAAATGTGGCACTCATTTAAATATCGGTTGAATTCAATTTGAGCCATGTGGCCTCAATCTATATGGGTCAATTTGCAAATAGGTTGAACCACCTCATATATATATATATATATATATATATATATATATATATATATATATATATATATATATATATATGTAAATTTTTAATTTTTATATAGATGTAAATTTTTAATTTATATAGCATCACACTTCCATCTCTTACTTATAATTGCGTTAGATTATGTTATAAATTATTTATAAATAATATTTTTATTTTGTGAATATTTTATAATTTATATTATGCATATATAATATTTTTTAAAATTATGCATAAATTTTAAATATATTATAATTTATTTATAGATGCATATATAGTACTTTTAATTTTTTTAATTATTTAAAAATTTAAAATATTTCAAATTACAAAAGAGGAAAAATGGTCTATAAAACTGCATGGACTAAACCAAGACCTCTAGAAACACATGAAATATGTAGCATGGCCTAACCGATCCATACGAGCCGTCTATTCAACAACTATAAATTTAAAGTGCGTAACTCTGGATAGTGACTTGTGATCCTAGCCTCTTCTTGATCTTGCGAGCTAGGTTACGAACAGCAGGTAATCAGTCTATCTAAATAACATTTCATTGATATAAAAGATGTCATAGTAGTTGCATTTATGTTTTGATTGACAAAGAAAAAATTATAATACTTTATTATTACGTTTTTTTTGGTAAAGAAATGATAAAAGATTCCTGCCTCCTGGTAAAAACCGTTGATAAATTACTGTTTCGTGTTTTAACCATTGACAAGGCTTCCAAATAAATAAATAAATAAACAAGTATCATGTTATAAATGAAGAAAAATAAATAAAATAAATTAATTAAAAATTTAAATGAAATTAAATGCTGGAATTGATGGCGTTATAAATTAAGGCATGTGAGTATAAAAAGTACGACTCATCAACAAGAACATATGGCCCCAATTTCTCCGACGGCTCTGTATTGAATGATTATCATTTAATTTAACATAGTATTGTGTCATCAATTTAACCACGACCTTGATATTAATTTTATAATAATAATAATATACATTATGAAAGCATCATCAGCCACTTTGCAAAGTTTTATCCACACATTTATTCAAATCTGAGGTTGGCTGCGCGCCCTAAAATGAAAGAGACGTCTATATTTGACCGCATAAAGCCATATAAAATATAGCTAATTAAGATGTTATTATTTGTAGCAAGACAACATAACTAAATACGAAGAACGATTCCCAACAAAAATAAAAGAAATTAAATAAATAAAAAATTATATCAGCAATTTAATAATATAGTAATATTTAATATTACTTCAAAATTTTTATTCTTTGTCATATATGAAGTTTAAATTTAAAAATTTATATGTATGTATCAAGTGGATTATTATTTCTACCATAAAAAAAATTGCATGATCATTTCATATATAATTAATAAATTAATTTCATGATTTTGTTTTCACATCAATATTGCCTCATCTATTATCTATTAACGTAGACAATATAAAAGGGAGAAGGCTTCCGAAGTTTTGGTCGTCCTTCTTCATTGTTAAATGATATAATGTGCAGCTTCCACTAGTTTTAGGATAAAAGCCCAATTAATCCAAGTGATTGTTTATCTCCATTTCAAGTTAGAAAAAGTGATTCCAATTAAGTTCAGTGCTAGTAGTCGTCCCTTCCTCAACATAATAATAATAATAATAATAATAATAATAATAATAATAATAATAATAATAATAATAATAATAATAAAATTGTTTAAAATTATTTATAGGTGGCCGTCAAAGCCACATATAGAAGTTAGGGCGCGTGATTTGTGTTTAAATTATAATATATGTTATTATTTCATTCAATAAGTAATTAAAGATTAATTATTAGTTTTTATGACTTGTAATATTTTCAAATTTTAGAATTCAAATTTTAATGTGTATAAATTTAAAAAAAATTAATAAATATAAGCTACTAAGTGTGGGGAATTTCTTCTATAAATTAGCTTGCTAATTATGGAATCAATCATGATTTGAGATTGAAGAGCTAAGCAATTCCTTCCCCCGGCAGGACCTACATTGTTTGTTTGGCGAAGTTTTGAGAATATATACCTGACAAATACCAAATTAGTCGATTGAAATTAATTCAGTCGAACCAACGGATTATCTCAAAAAGACCAGATCTTTCAAACAAAATCTTAGCAAGAAATTTCATCTCGCCTTGAATCTCACTGACTTAGTCAGCATCAACTAAGAAGCTAATTCTATTAACATGATATAAGCCTTAATATTAGCCAACAGGTTATAAAGAATAAATTTAATCATGTGAAGTTCCGAATTAACCCAAATTTCAACACTCGAAATGCCTCATATCCTATAAAATATCCTAAGTACATCATCGTAAATAAAATATTTCTTCTATTCCATTAGGCTTCCCACAAGCATTAGAACGTGTCCAATGGATCTCTTTCCTTATTTCCTGTGTAGGCTCCAGCTCGATTCAACCACTCTCGAATTGAGTATTTCAAGGATTACTACAATCCTTCAACTTATTAGGTATAATTTTCATTCTCTATTTGAAGCCTTAACCTCTCCAATTTATCAAAAGAAGAAAAAAAGGAAAAATTTTAAAAAATATTAAAATTCTTAAATTCAAACCTCCTCCGATATTAATAATTAACAAATTGGTAAAATAATTAACAATCTTTGGAGCAATGAATTTATAAAACAAGCTCCCCCATTCAATAATTCCTCAAGGAGCAAACGGAGGGACATGCCACCCAACTTTGATCTGTATATATGTGATTTCTGGAAACTTAATAATCTTTTTGCCAGAAAAGAATGATGATGAAATATCATAAAGATTCCCCAATTCCTGCTTCAAGCTTGACATATAGATTGATCATGCACCGTTTATCTTTGTTAATGTTATCTCTCTACTAATCATAGTAGGTACCATGATTAAGATAATCATTACAACCCAATAATATTAAATTTAATTTTTTTTCATTTTTCTGGTTTTTTCTTCGATATGTTTCACCTGAAGAAAGCTGTTGTAAAATAGTGACATTCTTAGCAATTTTGTACACTTAAATCTTATGTTGTCTCATCCTATAGCACATAGGAACGAAACTACAAGAGGTAATCGTACTTTAATTTAAGCAGAAAGGAAAGAGTTGTTATTATTGAGAATTAATAATACGTGCTGAGGACATCAGATAAGATATAATATAGTAGATAATCCATGACAACCATGTGCCGACTATGATTTTAAAAAGATTTCACAATAAAAATTAAAGAAATGTATTACAACTTACCAAATTGTAGCCTAGAGACTCGAAGGAGAGGTTCTCTATTTTTAATTATGGAAATAGCGTGCATTTTATAATAGCAACAATATTTATATAACATCAATTTTTTCTTTTACAGTTGAGATTGATAAATCACAAAAAATACACATAAGATTATAAACTCAAACATAAAATATGAAAAAAATTCAAAAATAATATTAAATACTATTACACTCTTAAAAGATATTTGGTATCTGCAAGAATTTTTCAAATCAAATATATCAAAATCATTTTTATCTCAAGATAGCCAAGCTGTGTTGAATGGCAAGTCATCATGACAATTGACAAGGAATTTCGAGTAACCACCATATAATTAATCAAGAAGCTTTTAAGTTGCGTGGAAATAAAATAACAAAAGTTGTTCATCAGGAGCACTTCATTTTTTAGCTTGCAATTGAAGATATATGTTAAATGTTAATTTTCCTTAACAAGAATAAATTAGATTCTTGGAATTTATAATTTTGGTAAATGTTTGCAAATCAAACAAGAATAACGTTTTTCACGGACAAAAACTAGTGGGGTAAGTTACTCAAAATTCTAAATCGAAGGGCACCAAATACTGCATTATTGGCGCATGTGCACGTTAGGTTAGCACCGAACGGACAAAAGTAGAAGAAACTATTGCGGCGGTCTATGCAACAGCTTGCTTGTTTCATTGCAATTCCTCGACGCAGGACTGATGCTACATTTATTGGGCACGTGTCCATCAAATGCGCTTGTGTCGCACATTTATCACAGTCGGAACCGCCCAGTTGTCGCAGTTCACAGAACTCAACCCAACTTATTTGAAAAAGAGGAAAAAAGGCACACAAATTTGACAGCAATTATATGAGAATTTATGTGTGGATGGATGAAAGGGATATATCAACCAAAATATTGTTAAATATTTTATGTTATTTTAAAAGCGTAATAAGATAAAATAAATATAAAATATGGAATTTATAAGTGGTGATTTCATATTGAAAAACCTAAATAATAAGTAAAGAGAATTTAAGTTTATATCTTCTCATCTCAAATGTAAAATAATATAAAAATATAATAATTTTTGTATACAAGTAATATATATATATACCTTCAATTGTTATCAATTGATATTGGAATAAAAAATATAATTTTTAATAAAGTGATCCATGAATAATAAAATTGATATTTTTTTCATGGAAGTAACGATAAGAGTTAAATATATAGAAATAAAATTTGTTATGTACAAATTATAATTGATTCGAATGATTGAGAATTTAATATTTTAAAATAAAATTTTAAATTCAAATTTTGTAAATAAAAAATTTATTATTCAGAAAACTTTATCTTCTTAAAAAAAGGCCAACTCGATTTAATTTCGAATTATAAGTAGGTTGCGGAGTCCTTAAGAGGGAAGAAAAAGGAACAAATTCTTGTTTGGGTATAACATGGGCGGTCCTCCAGTGAGTGAGTGGCTAGAATCGTGCCAGCTAGAGGATGGTCCCATTATTATTGCCAATCATATAATCCCAAATAAGCCCCATCAATGAAATTCATGAAAAGAAAAAGAGGATAGTGATTGCTGATTGGACGGCCAACAGATAAGAAATAAAAATTCAATAAACTACGCCAAGTAGGCCCCACCACCTCTTGTCCTTATTTTCGTCGACTTAACTCATTCCGTTTTATATAATCACTCACTCATCCCAAACCACACTCATCAACAAGCAAACTATACTCTCTCTCTCTCTCTCTCTCTTTCTCTCTCTGTGCTGATCGCTGAAAAACAGTGGGAAAGAAGGAGGTCAAAAATGGAGGGAAAAGAGGAAGATGTTTCATTGGGAGCCAACAAGTTCCCGGAGAGGCAGCCAATTGGGACGGCGGCTCAGAGCCAAGACGAACCCAAGGACTACCAGGAGCCACCGCCGGCGCCGTTGTTCGAGCCGTCTGAGCTGACCTCGTGGTCATTTTACAGAGCCGGCATAGCTGAGTTCGTGGCCACTTTTCTCTTTCTTTACATCACCATCTTGACTGTTATGGGTGTCAAAAGGTCTAGTTCTATGTGCGCTAGTGTTGGAATTCAAGGAATTGCTTGGGCTTTTGGTGGCATGATCTTTGCCCTGGTTTACTGCACGGCTGGCATCTCAGGTAACACCAATGTTTTCTGCTATCTCTCCTCAGTTTTGTCGAAAATTAAGGAAAGACGTTTAGCCAACACAGCTAAATTTCTTCTCCATTAGCCTGCTCCCTCGCCCTGGAAAAAAATAAAAATTATTGAGACTTCCGTACCTTTAAGAAACCCCAGAAAGAAGTGAAAAATAAATCGCCTACTCCGGGCTCCAGAACCCACGACCATAGGGTTAAGAGCCTTGCGCTATACCGACTGAGCTAGACAGGCTTGTTGGTGAATGGGCAAATGTTAACCTATCATGTTTTCGCAGGTGGTCACATAAACCCAGCAGTGACATTCGGCTTGTTCTTGGCGAGAAAGTTGTCCTTGACAAGGGCACTGTTTTACATGGTGATGCAGTGTCTGGGCGCCATCTGTGGTGCTGGCGTGGTGAAGGGTTTCGAAGGAAAGAGATTGTACGGCCAGTACAACGGTGGGGCCAACTTTGTTAGTCCTGGTTATACCAAAGGTGACGGACTTGGTGCTGAGATTGTTGGCACCTTCGTTCTTGTCTACACTGTCTTCTCAGCCACTGATGCCAAGCGTAGCGCCAGAGACTCCCACGTTCCTGTAAGCCACTATTTCCTGTCTCTTCTAAAACCTAAAGCTTGTTCATAAATTTTTTGTGGCTTTTTTCTTTGAATGGCGAGCAAAACTGGGACTTTTCCATGAAAGAAAAGAATAATGGGTTTTCGAGTTGGGGTGTGAAAAATTGTCAAAACTGAAACTTTTTGCCAGCTAATAGTTGTTTTTTAAGTTGGTATGATAATGATGAACAAAGCTAAAATAGTGATTTTTTGATTGGGTGTCTGAATGATGAGGAAAATTGAAACTTTTTGTTGAACTAATAGTGGGTTTTGATTTGTGAATGTTTTAGATCCTGGCACCCTTGCCAATTGGGTTCGCTGTGTTCTTGGTTCACCTGGCCACCATCCCCATCACCGGAACCGGTATCAACCCGGCTCGCAGTCTTGGTGCTGCCATCATCTTCAACAAAGATCTCGGTTGGGACGATCAGGTAAGTCATCCTTTTCTAATCTTGATGATACTGATAAATTTGTAGACTATCCTAGAATCGAAAACGATGAAAGATGAAGAGCAATTGTTTGATGTTTGGTCCTATTTGACACCGATGTTTCCGTGTGCAGTGGATTTTCTGGGTGGGTCCATTCATTGGAGCAGCTCTTGCCGCTTTGTACCACCAAGTTGTGATCAGAGCCATTCCATTCAAGTCCAAGTGAATTATCAGAACATCAAGCATCTGTGACGGTTGATTTTCATGATCATCAAATGCGAAAACAAAAACAGAAAATCAAATCAAATTGTGGGTTTTCACGATGTTTTCCTTTCTTTTTCTTCCTTGTCTATCTATCTTGCACCATGTAAAAATGTAATATTATCATTGCGTAATGGGCGGTTTTCCTCCACTTTTTAAGTTAAAAGAGGGACCCAGCTTTTGTGCGTGTACCTTAATTGGCTGTGATTGTGTATTTCGTCAAATCAAAATAAAAAATAACCCCAAAACCATTTTGTAATTTTTGTCATCTTGCCATGAGGTGGGTGATGCTTTAGTACCACCTAACTTGAAGCCGTGGCTTTTAAATTCTACGGATCAATAATGCAAATCAAGTTGTCCAATTAATAATGCTCTATGATGATGATAATCCTTCAAAAAGCAGGCTGAGTAATTTAATGACGGTGTTGATGTAATCTGGGGCCGATTAGGACTGCGGCTATTTTTTTTGTCGTGTCTATGTATATCTTGGTTAATGTTGGATAACATAAAAAAATGATGTTTGAGGTTGAAAGAAGACTAAATTACAATTTGATTGGGAATCATACATCAGATGAATACACCTGCAAGACGGCAAAACGAGAAAATAATTTATTTATGAAAAATTACAAATTTATTTGTTTTAATGAAAAATATATTTTATAAGAATAATCTCATTGAATTATTTATAATTATAAAATTTCTATCATTTCAATATTAAATTAAATGTGAGAAGTTTAAGACAGAGTATTATTTTCTTCTGTTATTATAATATTATGTATTTATCGTTTATTTAGAAAGTATATATTTTTGGGTAATGTATTTACAAAGTATAGAAAAAACCATGATGTAATAAAAGAGATTCTTTTACAAAAAAAAAAAAATGTCTTGTATTTAAACAAACTCCACTCAAAGGGATTTTTTTTTTTAAAAAAAAAAGCAAAGGGATTTAAAAAGCAAAAGAAGAAGAAGAAGAAGAAGAAGAAATTACTCAAAAATCAAACGAATGGTAGACATCCAACAACATTAGAGAGAGTAGAAGAGAGGTCAGGTTTCCAGGTGATTTTTCATGAATGTTAATGCCCATCTCATTAGACAAGTCATAGGATGTCATCCAGTTAGCAAAGGAGTTGCCCTCTCTGTATGTATAATTTAGCTGAATACTCCATTCCCTTGTAAGGGGCAGTTTCCATCTAATCAGCAAGTTGGAATTACCAGAATTCTTCCTCCAGAAGTGTTAATGAGCATTAAATGCTAGATTTTTTATTTTTAACCTATTAATTCAATAATAAAATAAAATATACTTATTAATTTAATAAAAAAATATAAAATATTTGATCTAATATTAAAGTGACTATATAATTTAAGTTTAATGACAATCTAAAATATTGATGTGATAACAAATAATTCTTAATGATAGGTTGATCCATTAATTATTACAATATAAATAAGACTCACTACTTTTAAACTATAAATTTGATTTTGATTACTTTTCCTTGGTGATAGAATTTCTTTCCAAATATAAAATACACAATTAAAATTGATAGGAGCAATGATTCTTATTAGAATTTGTAATCAAGTCTGGTTAGAAGCGAATCATGATACATTGGGATATTTATATATATCATACATTATAAATGGATTCGTTAGGTAATTCTTGATTTTATTTCATTTACATATTAATATTATTCTTTTCACATGATTTAATTGAGATTGTTGTTATAAAATTTTAATTTTAATAATTGGTATCAGAGTTAAAAAAATAAATTTAAAATATCAATGCATGTTCAACCTTAATTATACTAGAAATTTCTTTCAATAAACTATACAATTAAACTTGATATTATACTATAAGGTCCAATGCTGATGAAACATTAAAGATCTTATAATATAATATAAGAATTAAGTATCATATTTCTAAAATCTAATACCAACAGGGTGATAAAAAATTTTAAAAATACAATATTTATTCCCACACTTATATTATCAATAATGAATCATATTAATAATAATATACTAATAATGGACTAAAATATTATTAATATAATACTTCCTTAGTTCAACTACCATTTTATTAAAAAGAATGAAATTTTAGGCAATTAGGCCTGTAATGGGTGGTTTTACAATTATATAAAAATTTATAATATAACATAAGCCTAAATAAATTTCTAAAATTATTTTTCTATATATACATACATTATATATATATATATATATATATATATATATATATATATATATTTATAAATGATTAATGGACCAAATAGTGTCCAAAGTTTTCACAAAAATTATATGTAAAAGCCTAAAATGTAGGAATATTATCATAAAATTTTTAACATAAAATAAAAGTAATTAGGCATTCAAATTAAATAGGTAAGCAATAATTGAAATATTTTTAATTTAAAAAATATAAAAAATGCTTAAAAAATCCAGCTTTGAAATTAGAGCTTAGAGTAGTTTCATTGCTACCGACATGATGACGTGTGGCATGCACACGTCAGCTCCATGCATAGATGTCACCAACACGCAACATTGTAATCATCTTTAACCCCTAATCAAATCTGCAACTCAAGTCAAGTGACGCAGCTGCAAATCTACATAATCCAAGTTGGTGATTTATTATTTTAATGCATCTTTCAATATAATTTTTACACCTAATCCCTCTTTAATGCATTTAACACAAAATTTTCCAAAATAATTGTATTTAAAATTGATTTACAAGACTAAAAAATTTTCAGAAATGCAGCCATGGAGTTTTAATATTTTTTTTCTTTCCAAAACTTGAATTTAAACACTTACAAACACTAAAAACATATTTTCATTAAATTATGATACACTAGAGTGGAAATTACTTCAAAAATTATTGCAAAAAATTTCAAAAACTCTATAATTTTTCAAAGTGACCAAAAGTTTCCATATTCAAATACTAATAGAGAAATTTATTGAAAATCATGGGAGTGAACTATAATTTTTAATTTATGATATTTTCTTAGGCAAAACCAAAACATACACCAAATTGGGAAAAGATACATCAAATTGGAAAAAATTTCCATAAAACGATACTATGGCTTTTTGGAAAAAAAATTTTTAATCATATTTAAAGACTTTTAGAAAAACAATATAAAAGCATTGAAAGTGGACAATAGCATGGTATAAAAATTAGTGACAATTTTCGAGCACTTATGATATATTGTAAAATAGTATACTTTTTAGAGTAACCTATATTAAACATGGATACATATATGAAGTCCAAAAACATGCTCCCTGATGGAATTTCTCCCTAAATCTAAAATACATAACTAAGGTTGATAGGAGCAGTAATTTTTATTAGAGTTTGTGATTAAAATTAATTGGAAGCAGACTTGTAAAGGAGAAGATACTTCCTGATTTAGACTTCTTAGATTTTATAATCTATGTGGATTGCATCAATGGTAAACTTATGGCTAGAACTAGAAAGAGGAGGAAAAGCAAAAAGTAGAATATTATAGAACTTATCCATATTGATGTTAATAGGCCTATAGTGCCCAGTATTATAAGAAGCCATAAATACTTTGTTATATTCATTGATGATTACTTTAAATTAGGTTAAGTAAAACTACTTAGTGAAAAGTTAAAATCACTAGAAACCTTTAAGTCATTTAAGGCGACGGTTAAGTTGAAACTAGAGAAATAGATAAACTATGTTAATTCTAATAAAGATGATGAGTACAATGGTAGGTATGATGAAATATGAAGAAACATTGGCCTTTTTACAAGATACCAAAAAAAATGTGTAATTTAAACAAGTTACACTATGCTTAGAATGTTGAAGCAAAATGGAAATGCATAAAGGAAGAATTAGACTTTTATAGACATGGTGATATATATGTTGGCCCATACTTTGCTATTAGAATTTTGATGGCGTGATGCGTTGAAAATGACAACATATATTTTCAATTAGGCTCCTAGTGAGTCAGTACCAAAAACCTTTATGAATTGCTATACAGTAAATAACTTAGTTTAAGGTATTTTCAAGTTTGCAAAGCTAAAGTAAAGTCGTACGTTCCATTCATAAAGAAACTTAATTTAAAGGTTACTAGTGGATACTTCATTGGGTACTATAATGATTAGAAGGGAAGCAAATCTTATTATCTAACTCACATAATCAAAGTAAATGAATTTAATCAAGCTATCTTTATTGAGAATGAGTTAGATAGTGGAAGTCAAATATCACACATTATAAATTTCGTTAAAGATAAAACAATTGTTCCTCTAACACCAACATTAGAAAAGTCATTTTCTATTATTTCACCAGTTGGTCTTGTACAAGTAATGGTAGAAGATATCAAACTAAATAAGATAAATAAAAAAATTTTGTTGAGATGATCTCATAGAGTTTATAAATTAGTAATTCCTACTGATTATCTTATATATTTGCTAGAGTATGAATATGACATTAATGATGATACTGATTCTATAAGCTTTTCTCAAGTTATATCCAGTTTAAACTGTTCTAATTAGATGAATGCTATAAAGGATGAGCTTGCCTCAATGCACAAAAATCAACTGTAGGACCTAGTAAAACTTTTCATAGGTTATAAATTAGTCGAATGTAAATAGGTCTTGAAGATAAAAAACGATGTTTGAAGTGAAATTGAGAAGTACAAGGCTAAATTGGTAACTAAAGGTTACATCCAAAAGAAAGACATAGACTACAAGAAATTTTTTTTACCAATTTTAACCAAGAACTCATTTTGAGTTGTTATAGCATTGATGACTTCCTTTTATGTTAAGTTACATCAAATAGATGTAAAGTTAGCCTTCCTAAATGGCGATATATCAAAAACTATTTATATGAACCAATTAAATGGTTTCTAAAAGAAGGAAAAAACGCACCTTGTATGTCAACTTAAAAAGTTCATATATGACTTAAAACAAATATTTAAATTGTGTTACCTTAAATTTGATAAGGTAGTAACTTTTCTTATGTTCAAAGAGAGTGCAATGGATCAGTATATCTATATACTGATGAATGCAGGTAGTTTTATTATTTTAGTGTTACACATGAATGACATTCTCCTTGCAAGTAATAACTTGAACTTACTAATTAAGAGAAAATAATTATTATCTAAACATTTTAATATAAAGGATCTTGAAAATATTTTTTATATTCTGAGGATAAAGATCCCTTGTGACAAATCCCGAAACTTACTTAGGTTATCTTAGTAGATATACATTGAGAAAATATTGAAGAAGTTCCATATGTCAACATACTCTCAAGTTTTCACATCCATTTCAAAGGAAAAATTTTCTCTGAAGTATCCTTAAAATGATGTTAAAATAAAAAGAATAAAAAATATCTCATATCCATTAGTTATCAGTAGCCTAATGTATGCTTGTACGCATCCTAACATAGCTTATGTTATTGGTGTACGAGGAAGATGCTTGAGTAATCTTGGTTAAAGATATTAGATTACTACAAAAAGAATCATGAGGTATCTATAATGTATAAAAGATTATGTATTAACTTATAGAACATTGGGAGGTCTCACAATTACAGGTTACTCAAATTAAAATTTTACTAGTTATTAAGATGATTAGAAATCGACATCTTTACAATGATAGGAGAAGCTATGTCATAAAAAATTATTAAGTAATCCTTAATAGCAACCTTCACTATAGAAGCACAATATGGTGAGTGCTATAAAGTCACTTACATTATTATATGGTTAAGAAATTTTATGATTAGTTTTGAGATCATTAAAAGCATTTATAAACCTTTAACCATTTATTGCGATAGCACTACTACTATGAACTTTTGTTATAACAAGAAAAGTTCTATTCATATGAAATATTTAGATATAAAGTACCAGTTTGTGTAAAGGAAGGTACATGAACATATCACATGATTCGAACATATTTTCACGGATTATATGGTTACGGATCCATTAACCAAATGCTTAACAATAGGAAATATCATAATTATGTAATTGATATGGGATTAACTCATTCTTTTGATATTTTGAGTTAATGAGAGTACTATAATATAAAAATATTTTTCTCAAGATATATATAAATGAAATGATCATGTTTTGTCATATATTGTACACATTTTCATTATAACATTTTATAAAGATGTTTGCACTTTATTTTAATACTATGTTGAGAATTGTGATTTTTATTTAGTGTCTTGGGTGAATGTTTCAACTCAATGTGTAAAGATTTACATATGTTATCACAATTTATTATATGAATTTTATTATGCACCAACTTGTTATGTATATTGCTATTGAGTAGTCTATATGGTCAACGAGGTGTGAATATATAGTATGTCTTTCATTGATATTCCTATTGGATACTATATTTTATGTTACTAGACACTTATAATCTCAATTTATATTAATAAGTATAAAGATGTCACAATTTATTTTATATCTTTTTAAAAGTAATCATTATTATTGAATACATGATCCAAGTGAAAATTTGTTAAATTTTTAATTTTAAACTTATTAATTCAATAATAAAATAAAATGTAAAAGATTTAGTCCGACTCTAAAATGAATGCATAGTTTAGGCCTAATGACAATCTAATCAATTAGCATGGTAATGAATGATTCTTGATAATAGGTCGACCCATTAACTATTATAATATAAATAAAGGTCGCTATTCCTAAATCTTAGGTTTGGTTTTGATCACTTTCCATTAGTGACAGAATTTCTTCCTAAGTCTAAGATACATAACTAAGGTTGATGGAGCAATGATTCTTATTAGAGTTTGTAATTAAGTCTACTTGGAAGCATATTGTGATTTTAGGAGATTCATATACATCATATATCACAAATGGATTCATCAAGTAACTTTTAAATTTATTTCATTTACATATTAATATTATCTTTTCACATTATTCAATTAGGTTTGTTGTTACAAAATTTTAATTTTAACATTAAAGAGCCAAATTCTAATATAACATAACTCAACTAAGAAGGAATTACAAATATCAAGATTTTTTGTGATGCTAACAAGTCATCTACTTATTGTATTCCTTATCAAGCCAGCACAAGCTACATCTCTTATATTGTTTCATAAAGCTCTTATTGGTATTTCAACTTCACCTATCCATTTAGAGGGTGTCCCACTTTAATGGTACATCTTAGATGTGAGCTATTAATTTCCTTGATTGCATCAAAAGCCATTTCAAATTCCCTTGCATATACTATTATAATCTTTTATGCATTAGAAGGAAAGTTAAAATATGAAGAGAAAATGGGTTAGTTCCTCCAAGATTAGATAAACCAAACTATGATACCATATAACAAAGGTCATTTGATTCCCTCTATAGTAATAGAAGACATTTCAATGTTCTACTCCACCTAATCGATTAGCTTTTCAATAAAGAGCCTTATTTTAAACCTAAAAGCCACCATGGTCAGCTATGTATTCTTAACTATCTCGTAATCTCTAAAAATATGAAATTATTATCTAACTTACCTCATTAGTAGTAGTTAAAACTACCCAAATGTTTTTATTTCCTTTGCTAATTATTTAATAAACCATTTTACATGGTTTTCCATGTAAAGAACTTAATTCACTTTGGTCCTCGCTAGTTCCAAACTAAATGTCATATCTTTTAGGAATTGGGTTATTTTGGATGACTCAATATCGCATAAGCGCTCTAACTATGAAAACACCCGACTTCTCTTGCTTCCAAATCTGTCAATATTTCCTATAGTCATTATTAGAAGGATTTTCAACATATAGCCATTGGATGAAATTATTTGACAATATATATGTAGAAATTCTTTAACTGGTCAGTTTTCCACAAGCCATGAACAAATATATAATCTAACACTTTAGTAGTAAGCTGATATTGAAAGATTGGTTGTGAGCTAATAGTATTTAAAAAAGTACCCCTTAACTATTCATCTATCCAGAAATTTATCAATCAGCCATTTCTGGCCTTTCCTCATCTAACGCCAAATATTAGTCTTATTTTTCCACAATTTTAAATTAAGTTTTGATTGAAAACAACCAATTGTTATCTCTTTTATACTTTCTTCTTAATATCTTAACCTAAAGATCATCATTATCAAAATTGATCTTCGAAGCAATCTTTATAAAGGTAGGTAGAATTCATAGACTTAAGGTCCTTAATATCATAAAGGCTTCATAAATCTTTAAATTGATTAATCTTATTCCAAGAGTTAGTATGTAATTTTCTTTTAGAAGTTTCATATTCCCAAATAAAACTTCTTTGAATTTTTTTCAATTTCTTAATAGGTAGTTATAGGAAAAGTAGCCACCTGCATGGCATACATTGGAATAGCACTTATGACTAGCTTTGCTTGCATATGGCCCCACTAACTATAGATAGGCAATTAGTCTTTCAATGGGCTAACTTGTATTGAACTTTTTTGATAATGTAGTGAAAGTAGATTAGGGAACTCTCTTATGAATACAAGGAATTCCTAAATATAGGCCCAGATTTAAGGTAGGAGTGAATCCACATTTTTTTGTAATCTTTTGCTACATGTTTGGTTGGCCATATAAAGTTATTTTACATTCGTCTCAAAAGTTATTATTAGATCAGGACTTATATAACATGATTCAATAAGGTTTGTTCTACATGAAAATTTTCTAGAATTAATTTTATTTTATTTCAATAAAATTGATTTCAAGTGATTTATAAATAAATTTTATTATTTGGAAACTATGCCAAAAGTAATTATTTTAATTCATTTACAAATAAATTCTTTTATTTGAAATGTATAAAAAATATATGTAATTTAATTAAAAAGTAAATTTTAATGATATTATAGTAAATATAATATTAAAAAAGGTAAAACTTTTGATATAATATGTATTTTAAGTTAAATGATATAAATATTAATGAAATCCATAATAAGTTTAATGAATTTTATGATGGTATAAATGTAATTATAAATAAAAAAATCTTATTTTTAACAATTTCAAATAAATAAAAGGTAATTCAGAATAATATTGTACAAATAATTTTTTTCTCCTCTACTTAGGGTCATTCTATAATTATAACATATAGAATTTAAACTTTATCGCTGAAGCCCGCTCTTTTTTTCATAATTTTGGATAAAGTATACATCATATTTAAAGATATTTTTATAAAGTTGACACAATAATCAAAGAAAATGAACCATAGTAATTACCTAATTTTACTAAATCATACTATCTAACAATTCACAATAACACTCATAAGCTTAATTTTTAGTCACATAACAATTCACAATTCATCCAAATTTTTATTTTTATCTTTTTAATTTGAAATTAACTTTCTCTTACTTCAAATTTATGACATTTAAAATGAAATAATTACTTACTAACACTTTGATGATATATACTATGGTATACTTTGTGCAAAAACTTTTGTATAGTTCAATTACAAAATATGCCTTTATCATTATTCAAAAATGAGAAGAATACAAAATATGCCCATTAACTTTAGAACGGTTGTATTTTACCCTCATAAATTTTATAAACCTACAAATCAAATCTTTTAATTATATAAAACTTGTATTTAACTCCTAATATTTACTTAATTAATCATTTTATTAAATTACATAATCTGTTCAAGAAATTTTTAAGCATGAATCATAATATTATGGTATCTTAGTTCACGATATCAACTTTTTATATAATTTTTATGCTATATAATTAATAGAAACTAAGTTAGATAAATATAATTTCAATTAAATTCCTAAAAATGAACTACTAAATTATGTACAAAAATGATATAATAAAATAACATGCAACAACAATGTGATTCTTATTGAAAAAATCAATGAAAAATATTACATAATTTAATAAAATAGTTAATTAAGTGAATATTGAGTGCTAATTACAAATTTTACATAGTTAAAAAGTTTAATTTCTAAGTTTTCAAATTTTGTGGGGTAAAATGCAACCATCATAAAATTGATAGGATATTTAAAATTTTTCTCTTTAAAAATTAATTGTTAATTTTGACTTTTATACATTAATTTTATAAATGTCACAAATATTAAAATTTTCATTTTTTATTTTAAGGATATGAAAAATAATAGAAATTAAGAATTGAATCTATTTCATTGGCTAAAATAAATATTTTCTTTGTTACATTGGCAAAGAAGTTTGAATCTAGGATTTCTAACTTGCTAGTCAAGTCTCTCATTGTAATACTTCAAAATAATATTTAAAATTTTATTATTTTTTATTTGGTCAATATTTGGTTTCAAAATTTCATCTAAATAATTATTTTGGTCAGTGTGAAAATTTATGAGAACATGTGTATAATTTAATAAAATGATCTTTCCAAGGTTTCTAGAATTCTTTTAATCTTTATTTTTGAATTTCTAAACCAAGTAAGTTATTATAAAATATTAGGAAAGATGAAGAATATGTAAGTTAGGATTTAAAAAAGAATAATAATAGAAGTTTTATGGAAATGAGTTTTTTAAAAATAGATGAATGATTATTTATTTTAAAATAAAAAGGTTGAGATTTAAAATGGATTTTAACTTGTGGTGCATCGAGAAGCACCGAATTATAGCCTTTAACTTCTTTTTTTTCCTTCTTTTCTCTCTTATTCCTTCTTACTTTTTCCATATCACTTTTTCTTTTTCTTCTTTCACTTTATCCCTCATTACGCCTCCTTTTTATGTCGTAGATCCTTCACTCATGCTTTCATTGTCCCATTAGTTATTGTATATTGTTGCTACCTCTATAAGTCATCTTTAGTTGGCTTTGGTTTCAAAGTGTGAAGAAAGAAGAGCTACTTGACCAGCAAAGCAGTTCCATTAGTGCTCTTTTTAGATGCTATTGTGCCATTACTTTTTTAGCCAACGAATAATAGTGCTCCTCCTTTATCCTCCTTTCTATTGTTGCCAGAACATATGAGAAGCCATTGGGTAATGGCTTAGACAACCTCCACATAGTTGCTACTCTTTTTGCCTTTACCAGAGTTCCAATGGCATTTATATTGCCATCAAGCCTTGGTTGGCTCCAAGGAAAATGGATAAGTTGTTTTAGCTATTAAACCTTAATACTTTTACTATTTTGAGTTTAATCTAAGAAAATTCATTTGTACATTTTTTATATATATGATAAAACTTATGAAAAATATGATTTTTATGTTGTAAAATATTGGAATAATATAATTAGAGTATATGTGAAATATTACATTCTAATATTTTGAAAGATTTAAGCCTGATTGAAGAAATCCCTTAAAATGTGAAGATATGTTTAGGTGACTTATTAGGATGGAGGTAAAATATTAGGAATAAATGAATGGTTTTATATAATGCTATGATTAAAGCATTATTACAGCATAAAGTATTATTGTTTTAATTATTTTAAGTTTGGTTTTAAAAAAATCCTATTTTATAATCTTATTTTATTTACTTGATATAGAATCAATGAAATAAGGATTTTATACTCTAAAGTATTAGAATAACATACTTAAAGCATATTTAGATCATTAAATTTAATATTTTTAGTGTTTGGAGCTTGATTTGAAAAAAGTCCTTATTCATGAACATATCCAATTTCTTTATGACAACCTTAAAAATATAAGAAAGTGATGATATAGGATGTTAAAGTGATATGAATAGAGTTTGTTAAGAGCATCACATTTTAATATTTTAATTGTATAAGATTGATACAAAAATTACTATATAATGAGATATTTTGATTTTATAAGTTAATATTTGAAAATATAAAAAGTTGATGATCTTGAATGTAAGATTGTCATAAATTAAAATTGAAATTGTAATAATTGAAAAGAAAATAAGCAATATTCATACACTTATAAGTTATCATTATGAATTACCAAATAGAAAAAAGTAAAAGAATGAATATGGATATTTTGAAATTTTTAAATGGATTTTTAAGGATGCTAAACATCTCCGGGTCAGTATATGACTTCGTTTTACGCAAGTAGCTGATAAGCTAATTAATAGCTAATAAGTTAGCTGATAACTTATAATTGATAGTTGATAACTAATAAGTTAGTTAAAGTGTTTCATAAAATAAGTTGTTAAAGTAGTTGAAATTGCAAAATAACATAAAAGAATATATTAATAAAATTAGATATATAAATAAAATAATTTATATTTATCTAAAAATTAAATTATATTAACATAATTAAAAATTTAAAATAAAAATATAATATTTAATATTTTATTAATTATATTTTATAGACTTATGTATTTATTTACTTAGATAATTTTAATTTTATTATTTATTATAAAATTATAATTACTTAAAATATAATTAATTATATTTTATGATATTATTTATTTACATATATATTTTGATATATTTATAATTTAAAACTAGGATATAACTGTGTTAAAATTAAATTAACAAAAAATTATTAGATTTATATTACAAAGGATATGAGTTGTAAATTAATAAAAAGAATAAAAATAGATTTTGAAAGATTTTGAAAAAGTAGTAGTTTATAAGTTATAAATTACTCTAGATAACTTATTAAATTAGAACTTATAAATTACTTTAAGTAACTTATAAGCTAATGTGAGAAACACTTCTAGAGGTTAGTTTATAACTTATTAATCAGATTAATAAGTTATAAATTAACTTATTTGTTACGTGAAACGAAGCCTATATGTTACTCCAAAACTTATATATTACTTATATTGGTTGATTATTATATTTTATAATTCCTTTATTAACTATATGGATCACAAATACATTCATACATAAAATTGAATCTATCATGATTAAAGAGCTTTAATCTTAATAGCTATAATTGTTTACTTGATCGATATATTACTAAAATAATAAGTACATTAATATGTATATATATATATATATATATATACATATATACATATGGTTATTTCATAAGACATGACTATTTCTCATTTTGAAATCTTGAGATGAAAGTAAAGTACTGTTGTTACTTAGTATCACTTGGTGGAATTTATGCTTGACAGAACAATAGACTATGAATATAATGTATATTGAGTGAATATGGATTGACCATGCTTAATGGGCAAGGTGATGCTATTATCTATTATTACTTAATTATGAATGACTAGAGATGTTAAATTATATATCTTATTTTTTGATTAGATTGGACTCGTAATGTATAAAGATTAAGCTTTAATATTTAAATTATATTGTGAATTATGCCACAAGTGACATTTGAAATAAGAAATATGATAGGGATGATATTGTGAAAATTGAATGGAAAAATTTTGATAAAAAAGTGGATAAGGTATAAGATTATATTGGAAGTCAAAAGGTAGATGTATGTGTTATATTTGAAAATTTTTATGTATTGTGTTACAATATTAGTATCTAGTTGTTTGAGTAACACTATTTAATGTGATTGTGATAATTAAATATGATTGGGGTTTGTTGGCTACTTATAAGTTAGATGACTATCCAAAATAACACGTGTGTGATATTATAATGATATTATGAAAATTAAATGGTTGTAACTATAATGAATTATGATGTGAAATAGGAAAATTGAATTATATGCAGGTAAATATGTCAACCCAAGAATTTATATTGTGAGTTATAGAATTTAGAACTTTAGTTTACAACTGTTTTCTATTTTAAAACTTATTTAGCATTTGGGCGACTTATATAGTTAATTTTAAGTACAGTGGTAGTAGATATATACTTACTGAATTCTTGCAACTCATTTCTTTTTACTTTCAATGTTTTTGGTTAATAAGTACAGTAGATCCTTGTTATATCTATAGATAATCAAATATCACCTTATTAGGAGATTGTAACAGTTGGATTAAGAAAAAAGGGGTTAAATGGTGTTTATGTAATTTAAATGTCAAAATTATTTGATTATTGTGTGTGATTTTCGCTGTCGAATTTGTAAAATTCATAGCTTGTGCCTAAGGGAGGCTTTATCCATTTTTCTGTAAAATTTATAATAAATTTTCAGATGTCATAAAAATTAAGATTTTTATTAGATAAAATTAGTGTAAACATTGTTAAAGGTGCTGGAAATTAAGTAGCAAGATCCACACTTATCACGATTGGATTTAGGTCATGACACTCATCATCTACTACCTAATTATTTTAAACTAAGAATGACTCATATAGTTACAAAATGTTAAAATTTCCTCTCTCATTAGTTATTAGTTACTATTATTTTTAGATTTTTTTGTCATTAAATAATTTTTTGAGAGGTGTAATATAGAAAAAAATACAAAATACCTTTATTAATTTTGAAATAATTATATTTTACCCTTATAAATTTTAAAAATTTGTAAATCAAATATCTTAATTGTATAAAACTTGCATTCAAAATCCAATATTTATTTCATTAATCATTTTATTAAATTACATAATATTTTCAAAAAAAATTTTTAACATGAATTATAATATCATGGTATGTTAATTCATTACAAATTTTCTTTCACATAATTTTTATGTTATATGATTAATAAAAATTAAACTAAATAAATATAATTTTAATTAAATACTTGAAAATAAATTACAACATTATGCATGAAAATGATATAATAAAATAACATACAATAAAAGTGTGGTTCTTATTGAAAAAGTCAATTAAAACATTACATAATTTAATAAAATAGTTAACTAAATGAATATTGAGTATTAATTATAAGTTTTATATAATTAAAGGAATTAAGTTGCAAGTTTTCAAAGTTTATGAGGGTAAAATTTAACTATTTCAAAGTTGGTGGGGTATTTTACAATTTTCTCAAAAAAGGATATTAGTTGGGCCTATTGAGGACCCCTATTCGATTTTGGAAACCCGCATTCCCTGTAACACAGATTGAGCCCAAATGCTAAACCCTAGCATTTTGTTTCTCCCCGCTCGTTGTCTCCTTCCTAGTGCTGTTATCCTCGCGCGCCTTGTCGGGGGGCGGTGAACCAACTGAATCGAAGCTCCTTCCAAACATGGCGGCGAGCGATCGCACAGTATTGCAGTTCTCTAGCTCTTCTCAGAGCTTGTCGGCAAAGATTCACCCTCTGGTTGTCTTCAACATCTGCGACTGCTATGTCCGCCGCCCTGATCAAGCGGAGCGCGTCATCGGCACACTACTTGGCTCTAACTTACCCGATGGAACTGTTGATATCCGCAATTCCTATGCCGTTCCCCACAATGAGTCCCTTGATCAGGTCTTAATCTACATTAACCCTCTTTTTCTAAGTCACTGTTGGCTTTGTTAATTGTTCAGGACTTATCATTTCCCGTCGTTTGAATTCCGGAACTGTAAATTTGTGAACTGTGGTTGTCAAGTAGTAGGGTTTAGAAGGTAGTGATATTGAAGGCACTGTGTGTTGCTCCGTTTTGTGAACAAGTTAATGGGGTGTTTCTTTTGTCCAGAACTGACCTGGTTGGCATGGAGATGGATGACTAATGAACTTAGGTGGCTATAGATTGTTATGTGAAAAGTATCAAACCACCTGACTTTACCACACCTCGTTGCCATAGAATTGTCTGCAAGCCTATTCCATATTTTTGGATAGGATTAAACATTAACTAGAGAAAAACGTAACTGAACAATTGAGCTTAATACCTTCCTAGGTCTCTTGTCAATTCTTGTGAATCCCTGAAACGATACATATAGCCTGCCCATGTAGTAGACTATATCAATTTTTTTTTTTAGAGTATTGCTGTCTCAAATTCTCAATAGTTTTAGCTCTGTTTATGGTATCATCTTCTTCTCCATTAGCAAAATGAAAACTCTTTCCACTCTTACTATATTATATGTTTCAGGTTGCTTTGGATATTGAGTACCATCACAATATGTTAATGTCCCACCAAAAAGTGAACCCAAAGGAAGTCATTGTCGGATGGTAAGTCCATTTTTTTTCCCTTTTAACATTATTAGTTTGTAAAGTCCTTGCTCAAGTGCTACGTGTATCTTCGTTGGGAGTCTTCAACATTACCTGGCAATAGTTAGGATTTTAGAAGTTTGTGTCATCAAAACTTGGAAAGCCTATATATTTGTGAGGATAAAAAAGCTTAATTTTGTTTTGGAGGAACTATGCTCTAATTGATGTGGTGTGGTGCATTTGAATGGAAGGAAGAATTTCAGCTGAATTTGTTTTTAACCTTCACAACTTTTACGGGATAGGGTTGTTGATTTTGCTTCTTTGTGGTTCAGATTAGTGTTTATTTTAAAAGAAAGGGTTTTCTCTATCTGATATGAGAAGAAACTGGATAGTTATGAGCTATATTATATCTTTTCCCCGCCTCCTTTGAAGTATATCTTATGTTCAGTTTTTGTTTGCCTTCTTCACAAAAATGCTAAATATTGCTGATTCATGCAGGTATTCAACTGGTCTTGGAGTGACTGGTGGCAGTGCATTGATCCATGAATTTTATTCTCGTGAAGTGCCCAACCCTATACATTTAACAGTTGATACGGGATTCACTAATGGAGAGGGTACAATAAAAGCATATGTCTCGAACAGTTTATCTCTTGGAGAGCAACAAATAGCTGCACAGTTTCAAGAAATTCCTTTGGATCTTCGTATGGTTGAAGCTGAGCGGATTGGATGTATGTATCAATTCATGCATACACCTGTATTGTAATATGTTTCTAAATTCAAACTATGTCTGCTTTTACTTAACCAGCGGCTCCTATTACTCTGACAGGAAATCATAAAAAAAAAAATCTTGACTGACTAATATGAAGCATTTCAAAATGATCAAGGCTAAGGATTTGATGAGATGTCCATTTAGTTTACTAAAAAGACTATCCAAACTCGTCATTGCTTTATCGCCTCTTTTTTTACTGTTTTTTCTCAAGTTGTTGCTGATTTCATATTTGTGCACAGTCTAGAGCTCCTTCAACACTCATGCTGCTAGTACTACTCTAATCATGAAGTGATTTAAAAAATATCTGTATCTGGGATACTGATACATGACTTTTGCCCTGGATAATGTGAAGTATTTCTCCCAAAATCTGAAGCTTTTACCTTTTTTACTGCATTGGTTCCTTGTCCATGACTTTAGCAGAACATAAAGTGGTCTTTACTTGTGCACACACTGAAAGGAAATGCTTATAAACATATATGTGTGATTTTCACTTCTACACTGCACAATCTATTATCAGAGATGTTGAGGTTGATTGATTTTAGTTTTAATGGAAATTTGATTGATCGGATGTTTTCTGCTGATTGTAGTTGATGTTTTGAAGGCAACCAATGCTGACAAAATCCCAACTGATTTAGAAGGGATGGAAGCATCAATGGAACGTCTACTAGCCCTGATTGATGACATCTACAAATATGTTAACGATGTTGTGGTAGATTGGCATTACCTTACCTAGTCTTTCTATCCTGTTTTCTGTCAGAATTTTAAATTATTTTTCATCTCAGGAAGGGCGAAGTGAACCAGACAACACTGTTGGGAGATTTATAATGGATGCTGTAGGATCCCTGCCAAAATTACCGCCTTCTGCTTTTGATAAGCTTGTTAATGATAGTTTGCAGGTAAGATTTGGGTTTTTTATGGTCTTACCATCTTAGTACGAGTTTATAGTTTTCCAAATGTCGATAAAAGAAATTCATGGGATTTTATTGAGACTACTGATACAAAATTGAAATATTAATTAAAAAAAAATTATAAAAATGAAATGTTGGAAGTTTAAGTAGATTTTTAAGCTGTTGCTTTAAGATCGCATTCTCAGCTGTTCAATTTTTCTGACGTGGTTTTTCTACTTTTTCCTTTGCTTCAGGATCATTTGCTATTGCTATATTTATCAAGCCTTACCAGGACGCAGCTTAGCTTGGCTGAAAAATTGAACACAGCTGCTCAGATTCTGTGATTTTTTTTTTTTTTTGGGGGGGGGGGTTGCCAATGAACGCTTCCTTTTTGTCTTTACTGTCAAAGATATGCGGAATGTCAGTGTTCTGTATTTGATTTTTTTCCTTCTTTCTTTTTCTTGATGCTGAATAGCTAGGATTTCGTAATTTTCATGACATCGAGTTGTAGTTGTTCACTTATCTTGTAATCTGTCGTCTTTGATAGAAAATGCCCCAAAGTCATTTCTGCATTGGCTTCTTAGGTCCTGTATATTTTGCTATTTTCTTTTTGCATAACCTATGCTCAGCCTACTCATTTAAGATTCAAATCTAATTCAACAGCTGTGGCTTCAATTGAGCCTTGAATTCTGAAATCCACAGTTTAGACGTCCAAATTTTCGATTTGAATCTGAAGTTCAAGGGGCGTAACCCGCAAGTTTGGCAATTAGAACATTGTTTTACAAGGAATAACAGTTATATGCTATATTTTTTCCTACTGAGGCGGTCGATTGCAGGTCCAATTTCAAGCCATCTTGGCTCAACTGGTATTTAAAGACTTAGAGATGATTCTGCCTTTTTTATTTTTTATTTTTGTAACTCAGATTCGATTTTGGATTTGTATAGAGTTAAGTGATTTTGTAACTCCTATTTAAAAGAAAATGGGAAGTATGATTGCAGGCTCCATTAACGTCAACTTTTATTGTCATAGTGGATTTTTGAACTGTATCTGCAAGGTGCTTTTTCCTGTGATTTTTGCCATGTCCTCCATACTAAACTAGAAGGAAGCCCCTTTTTTATGTAAACAATTTGAGAAAGAATACCAGGATAACATCCGGCTGCACATCTTTCTCATTAAGAGTCACATATATTGGAAGCTTCATGATCGAATCTTTCCCCTTTGACAATTATCTGTCTGCCCTAAGACTGAACAAGCAAGATAGCTAATGGAGTGCATGTAGTTTTTTCCACCGGACTAGACACTCATTGCTCCTTGGATTCTCTGTTCATAAATCTAGAGGCAGTTTAGACTATTCACAGTCATAATTACAACCTGCTTCTAAGATCTTAGATTTTTGAGCATTGTCTGCTTAATTTCATTCATAGTATGACATCGAGGGTTTTATTAACTTCAAACACATAGGCAACACAATTCCCCTAGGAAGTATTTTTCTTCGCAGAGCAACATGATATATGGGGAATGGCTACCATTTTTAATCCTTGACTGAACTAAGTTCCAAAGGTCCCCACAATTATCTAATTTTAGAACACAATGATGATTTTTTTTCATTTATTTTAAAGAATATGAGAGATTTTATTGAAATTCTAACACATTCTACACATCAATTAATAAGTAATAAACAATAAACTATTAGTTAAAGGATTCAATATTCATAGTGATGGTATAAAGGAGTTTTACATTGTTATTTAGTATTTATTTATGTATTATAATGTTATTAAAATAGTGTTTTACCTCAAATTTTGTTCTAATGACGTAGACACGTAGCCTCATTTGACAATATCATGTTTGACTAAATTCTAAATTTAAGGAACCATTTTTCTAACTTGATAAAAAACAATAGAAAAACACTGAAAATTTCAATTAAATATTACAGCAAGACTGGAATAAGACGTGGGAATGCACAGTAGAATAAAAATGGGAGTGTGGGGCCAGCTTCTTCCACTGATTGCAGTGCTCATTGGTAAGCATTGTTCCCATGATTGGTTCTGCAGAATGTTTCTAAATATTGTGTAGTTGGCACAAAATAAATGTAGGATTGTGGATGGAAGTAGAGGTAAATAGAAATATTCTAAGGTAAAGTGGAGCAATCTCTTTGTTCCGCATGATGGGTTGTTGTTCTTAGAAAAGGACCGACAAAGATAGCGGAGACATGAAAGTTGAAGACACAGATCATATGGCAGGCAGCGCCCTCTTCCTAGAT
This sequence comes from Sindora glabra, assembly GCA_020226215.1. Lineage (NCBI taxonomy): Eukaryota > Viridiplantae > Streptophyta > Magnoliopsida > Fabales > Fabaceae > Sindora > Sindora glabra. The sequence goes on along the minus strand of CM035230.1, from coordinate 58,680,546 downwards.
TTCACGCGTGCCCTAATTTTAGCGTTTCTTCAGAATTTAGTCTTCACACTTACCGTATCTCTCTTCTTATCTCCTTAATCCTCTCTCCTTCTCTCTCTCCTCCAACTAGGAGTGCCTCACACTTATCTCTTTCTTTTCTTCAATTAATTACCTTTTTTTAATGACCTGGGAAAATTTTGATTAAAATATTAATATAAATTATGAATAAATAAAAACATCGAATTAAAAGAGAAAGATACGTGATAGATTCCTCAAAAGTGAAACTTCTTGTATACTTTTTTTTAATCTATTTCTTATGCAGTGAAATAATCTTAATTTTCTCGTAGATATACATATATTAAAATCTTTCACTTTGGACAACAGAAAAAGACGGAGTCTTATATGACATTCCGGCTTGCTCTTCTTGTTGCCTCTTTACTTAGGAAAAGAGGTATATGCGCTTCACATGTAAAAGACTTAATATATTTTATTTCTATATTTTGTGCAAGAAAATGGTTTTACTCCGAGAGTAACGTAAAAGGCCTTTTGCCAATCTTTCTCATAAGTCTTAATAGAATAATATGATGCCTATATGTCTATTATTTACATTCTTTTGCATATGTAATTAATCCAATTATGGGATTCAATGCACAAAAAAGGATGTGCAAAATATACATTAAAAAATAATGAACTTAGGTTTATCATTTTTGTTCCTAGTAATAATTATAAACAGTCTTTCGAATGGAATTTTATGCATGGTAAATCGTACTTTGATCTTTTAACTGGTTGTTTCATTGACTAAGTTGATTTCTTGGTTGTGCTCTGGTCGGCTGCTACTATGATGTCCAAACCAAATCTCTGTAATTTCAATCTCTTTCTCTGTGCATATGTTAAGGTAGTATAGAATGACTTAAAATGTCATGATTTGATCACTTGGTGCCAACATATATTCTGAATCAATGCAGTACAAGATTTTGAACTTTGATTTATAACTGTGACATTGCCGTTGCAGCAGATATTACCACATTTATGATTTTTAGCAATTTTATATTGTAACAGTCATCTTTTTTTATATTTATCTGTAATTTTAGTAATTGCAATAAAATTATAACCTAATCGTAATTGTCATTTAGAACCATGATGCAGGATTTATAATATATATAAAGAGGTGGCTGATCTTAAATGGGGTATATTTGCCTACCAGCCAGACTCTGGACCTTGTTGATGTGAAGTTTTTTTATTTTTTATTTTTTTTTCCTTCCTTTAATCTATATACACACAGCAATGTATTTATCCTGTTTACTACTGCAAGGTATATTTTGATCTAAGCAGAGTAAATATATACAAGTTCAAAGAAACTTGATTAATTTTAGAAAGGGTGCTCCTAATGATCTCAAATGTTCCCAAAAGCAAAAAGAGACAGGGAGCAGAAAGAATGAGTTTATGTGAATACAGATTGAATGTCTTTCCTGCAGCATCTTTTTAGACATGAATTTAGTATCAGAATTCAATTATTTAAACACAAATTTGCATTCTCCTTGTATTGCTTCCTAACATGAATATTTGGGTTGGGTTAACAACTTCGGTCCAAAAGACCTAGAAGTTAGAGCAGGCAAACCCTAGTGCTAAGAATGAACAGACAAAATTACACTCTAAAACAGTACAATATCCTCGGGAATTGTAGAATGTGCACAGAACAAAGTGGCTCCTGTCCTTTCTCGACTTGCAAACTAGCGGTCATTAGTTTTTGTATGGGCTAATCTGGATAACTGAGATTAAGCTTTCTCAACTTGACTCATTTTTAAAAGTGGAGATACGTCTCTTATGATAACTGATATTTGTCGAGTTAGTGTTAGTTGTTAATTGTTTTATCAGATGAAAATTATTTTTTAAAAATTACAAGTTATTTTATGAACAAAAATACTATAAGTATGAAAAATAGGATTTGAATTAAATTTTAAATTTTTTATATTTATTGAATTGAATGTTATGTATTTATTTCATTATTTTAAATTTAATGGGAGTCTTTGATTTGCATTTGAAATTCAATTTCGAATGTTATTTTTTATACTAACAAATTTTTGAAAAATTTTCTCTCAAAAGTAAGAGAGTCTAGAGAATATGAGTGTAGTGGATGGTATTAAATAAACCGGAATTTTAAGGTATAGATACGAAATATTGTTGTTCAGAGCTACGGTTAGAAGAGAATAGCACATAATCTTTTCAGACATCATATTTAAATCCTAAATCTCGTGAAAATCCTTACAGCAACTGTTTTTAACGTATGGGCAGTTTACCTCATTCTCACAGCCACAACGTAAAAACTGAAGACTAAAGTCACAGTGATAGACACACCATAAAATTAATATCGAAGAGCCAGCCTTGAGCCCCTATCTGAAAGACAATAGAAAATGACATTAGAAAAGCCAATTTAGATGTTCTCCATTTTGTTGGTCATTAGTTGTCTCTCCAAATCTCCCGATTGGCTGGCTTTGCTTGTCTTTAGTTTATGTTTCCACACCCTTAAAAGAAGGTTTCTAGGAGCCCTAGTAGCTAGTCATCTAGCCTATTGTGATTTCAACCGTCCAACGCCGATCAGACAGCTACGGTTCAACTTTGACTTTCACTTCCGTTTGCCACTCAGAGAGAGAAGAGAGAGAGGGAGAGGGAGAGAGATTAAGAATTTTGTACTGTTCTATATGAATTTTAGCTGAAAACCACTCCGTTAAAAAACAAATTTTGGTTTAACTGGTGTGTCTTGTTGAAACTGGACTTATCTCATCAGTATGCTCTAAAACATTAACCCAATGTTAGGAAGAATAGAAAATGAGAAGAAGGAATGGAAAACTTTTAATTTTAGTTTAAGAAGAAAATAAAAAGAAGAGAAAATTTTGAAAATTTAATGTATAAAAATAATACAAATTCATCTTCCTTTCTCTTCTTTTTCTTTCCAATCAGACAAAGAAAATTTTTGAATTTTAAACTTTTTCTACTCTTAATTCTTTCTTTTCTTCACAACCAAACATAGGGTACCGAATCAATATATATATATATAGAGAGAGAGAGAGAGAGAAAGAGAGGGCACTACATACATAACATAAAATTTGACAATTGACATCCAAACTTACTTATAAGTGCAATTATACCTAAGCAAACATGAAATCGTGGAAAAAATATATTTTAATATTGAGTGTTTCATATAATTAAATCACCTCTAAGAATCATCACAAACTTTCAAAAAAATCGATAATATGTTTATTAATTTTAGAATAAAACAGTCTATCTTATTTTTAAGATTTTTATAATAAAAAAAAAAAACACTGCCATCTTACACACCTCTTTATAAGTTTTTTCTACACCACATAATAATATAACATATGCCGTGCATAAGTTTTGAGAAATACATAATTAAAAGTAAAGTCGGTATCTCATAAAATTTTGAAGTCATCAGCAGGATAACATGGATTCCTGGGGAGAGAGAGAGTAGTGTTTAATCCTAGAATATGCCAAGGTCCAATCACAAATAGTGGCTCAGAAACCAAGACGTTGAATAGTGGCTTCTTTTACGCATGTCTCTAAATTATTAAACGGATCAAATCCGCATGTGTAACTCAGTATCACACATTCTCTATATTCAAATACACAGAATAAACTATGAACATGGGGCCAGGTGATCTGGGAACCGTGATGCCCTCGGAAGAAGGAAAAACACGAAAAAGACAAGTATTTTGGTATTAGAATACTCAGTTATGGTATTATATATGCACAAAGACTCTGATCTTTATGGCTCAGAAGATCAGAAATAAGATTCTATCCAGAGAGACAGAACCACTGAGAGGCAGAATGGAAGAGAGAATGTCAGGCTTTTGTGCTAGGGCAGAAAGTGTCCCCAGTAAAAATAATGGTACGAGTGGCAGCGGTGGCAGTGGCACTAAGTGTGGGCGTTGGAATCCCACAAGTGAACAGGTTACGCTTCTGAGTGAGCTGTTTAAGGCAGGACTTCGAACCCCAAGCACCGATCAGATTCAGAAGATCTCTACTCAGTTGAGCTTTTATGGCAAGATTGAGAGCAAGAATGTCTTCTATTGGTTTCAGAACCACAAAGCCAGGGAGAGACAGAAGCGTCGCAGAGTCTCCTTTGATGATCTCAACAAGGATGTTATCATTTGCAGTCGAGAAAAAACTAACGTCGTTTCTTCTGCACAAAGTAAGAACAAATTAAGTTCTTTTTACATTTTATTTTTTTCAATGTCTAATTCTATCCATTTTTTTCCATCAAATTTTGTCATTTGCTCACTTTCATTCACTACTCACTGACTGGAGTTTGATTCAAACATCCACTGATTACAGATGTTTAAATATATCAAAATGTACTGTGACTGAAATTAAACGAATTATTGTGATTGAGCTTAACTAGTATTAATGTTTCCCACCTCGGAATATAACTCATGCATAAATGGGTATGTATAACACTCCATTTGTGACTTATTTACCAGTAAACCATTAAATTAGTCCTTAAAATATTGAGGTTAGATTAATCTTTTCCTGAAAGCTTCTTTTTAAATCAATTAATTACGATTTTTGGGGAAATTAGATGTAATATCTGTTTTTCAGAAAAAATTTTGATGTAGAAATGAGGAATGTATGTAATTATCTTATGTAAAATAAACTTTCAAAAAAAAAAAATCTAATGTAACCTTCATTTTTCATGAATAAATTTGGTGATTTTTACTTTTTATTTATAATAAACTAACATTCATGACAATATATTGAAAATTACAGTACAGTACTTAAATTTACTTCAACTCCCTTACTATATTTTTAATAGACTTTAATTTAAATTTATCACATTTATCCATAAATTATTCATACTATGTCAAATACACACCCATGAAATTGAGAGTGAACAAAAGGACTACAACTATATTACTGTTTCCAACATCCAAACGAACTCTTTTTTCGTTTTTTGGAGGGGGTGAGGCTTCTGAGTTTTGATTCTGACCTCTTTGATTCGATTTTGTTGTCTTGTAGCAGATTATGTAGACATAAATCAAGTTTGCGAGCCTGAGAGAGTGTTTGAGACACTCGAGCTTTTCCCTCTGAGCTCCTTTTGTGAATCAGAGTCAGAGAGGCTAAGGGTTCAAGCAAATGACCAGTGCCGGGAGAGTACTATGTTTTCATACACGATGGGAGAACAAATGGATCATCCACCATTGGATCTGTGCTTAAGTTCCCTCTAAACAAAGCTTAGATATTGGAATCTATCATCCACCATTGGATCTGCGCTTAAGCTCCCTCTAAACAAAGCTTAGATATTGGAATCTCTTTGTGTTGGAGATGCTCTTTTAATAGCTTCATTGTTGTTACTTACTAATGAACTTAGTTACAAATGAAAATATTAGAATTCAGAAAAAAATTGTAGCTTCCAAATCCAAATGAATATTTAGTAATCTTTCAGTGTTTTCTTACTTGAACATTCTTCTCCGCATGCCAATAAAACATTTTGTGGAACGCATGTAATTATTTCAAAAATAGTAAACAAGTGTATTGTTTGGTTAATCACGAATTAGTAGAATAGATATGTGAAATTTTAATAAAATATATGAAATTTCTTACCTACCTTTCTTATATAACAAGAATTTTGTGTAAAAAAGTTACTTTTTACTGTTACTTAATCAAATAACTTTATATTTTATTAAAAATTTATAAGAGAATTTAATTTACAAGAAATTTAACTTTTTGCAATAATTTACATTTTTTCCCCTTGAAGTAAACAACCCTAAATTTCTTCTTTCCGAGTATACTTTGCTAGATTATAGTTGGAAGTAATGAATGTTCGGGATTCTAACTCGCTTTTTCCTATGCGAGAAGTCTCCTCTGCATGTGTAAAGGGGTAACTTGAACCTTATGATATCAGCATGCATGCCTCTTTTTGCTGTCTTTGAATAGAATGAATCATTTCCACACACAAACAATAGTTTGAACATGGTTTTGGTTGAAAATGTCGCCCATTCTTGCTTTCTAAAATAAATGAGTTGTGAAACTAAATAAATGAGTTTTAAAGATACATTTGGATATGAGAAGCGTAATATTAAAATTTTGTTAAGAAAAATAATTGATTTGAATAACTGATAAATTAGCTCTTTTAAATAAGATTTAAGATTTAAGATTAAAAATTTAAGATATATTTTCTTTAAGTAAAGTTTTAAGTTCAAATCTTGTAAATAAAAAATTTATCATTAAAAAAAAAAATTTCCATGTTGAATTGAATTCAACTCAATCTAAATTAATTAAGACTTAGTACAACTATGGGATATTGAAAATTCTCGGATGAAGAAAACTTATTACAAAAAGATGCACTTGAATAAGGTAATCCAGTTAATCAAGTGCAAATGAAAATAATCCGAAGTTGCTCAAAGAAAAGAAGAAGGAATTTCGCATATTTATGGTTTTTGTTCTCCCAACATTTTGTGTCTTTGAAACCCATAAAATCAGCATTATCATTAATTAGTTCCACATGAAACATTGCTTTTCTTCTGCGAGATATTGGTAATAATAATGTTTATAAAGCAAACTTGGCCAACCCCAATCATGCATTCAAGTTGGGGTTTATGTAGGATTTCAGAGCAGATCATTCCAACTGTGGAGATCGCTTTGATTCTAGAGTAGAGCATCTCTTAATTTTCCATGCCTGTTTTGGGGTTTTATCACACTTTTCTTAATTTAATAACCATATTAAATCACTTTTCTTGTAGTTTTAATGAAATCATATATATATATATATATATATATATATATATATATATATATATATATATATATAAATTCTTTCCATATTTTTCATTTCATATCTTACTCCGAAACTTACTATTCTGCAAGAATTTTTTTTAACAGAATTTTAGTGTCGAATTTGTCCTCAAATCATTCATTTCTCTGTTCAATCAAGTCCCTTGAATGATTTTCATACTAATATAGTTATCCGACTGTCTCTAATCAAGTTGCCGTTAGAATTTTATTTGAACAATTGATGAAAGTCCATTGACATGGTAACTAATTTGTTACCCTGACAGTGACACAGTGAATACACAACTAGACTGGATTAGTACTACCCATTGTTAACAAATTATGTCATTTTAACAGTTTCGTTAAATATTTAAAGAATGTTTGGAACTTTTAATTTAAGTGTTGTATAATGTTCTTTAGATTTTACTTTCACTTGTATTGTGAGTTCCATATGTGTAGTTATTTAGAGAATAACTTAATAAATTTATATATATATGGATAAATCAAATAACAATTTTTTTTCCTTCACCAATGGCAACAAAGCTTAAATTTAAAATCTTTAACAAACTATCAAAAGTAGCGTAACATTAAATTACAACTGTTGTCTTAACTTAATTACTTAATTGATACTAAATTCTTTGAGAGATTAATTAATATAAACGCTTTGGTCTGATTAAATTGACATAATTAAATGGCTAAAATGCAAGTATTTAGATGAAGTCTTACATAAAATTTAGAATAACAAAAAGATAAAATTAGTGTGGAAGCATACTTTTATTGTAAATTTAATTTTTCTAAATATGATAGTATTCAAATAAATACTATAGATATAAGTATTCCTCTCCTTCTGCTCTCAATGGAAAGAGTCAATAACTGTAATTAGATTAGAAGTAGATAAGGGAACTAACCAATATAAATAAAATTTTATTAGGATATTTTATTATGGGCTAGTAAAAATATAGAACTATACTTTAATCACTAAATATACTAACTCATAATTAAGTATCTATAAGTTTAAATAATAGATCATTTTAACAAATTGAGTTTTAGAAAATAAAAAAATCTTGAATAATTATTCAATCAATTTTATTAAAAATAAAATACCTATGATTAATAATAATTCACATAAAAACTTTAATATAAAAAATCATAAAAAAAGGTAAATGCTATCCTTCATTTATTTTTATTTTTAATTTTCAAAAGAATCTTTTAGATAACATTAATCAATAATTTAACTTTTAAATATTATATATATTATAACTATTTTTAATAAATATTATCTCAAAAAAATTTCTTAAAAATTAAAAATAATAATAAATTAAAAATATTTACTCATCCTTAAGTATAAACCTAAATAGAATTCAAGGGAAAAAAAAAGGAACGTAGTGACAATAGTTTCGTAATCACCTCTTAAGGGCCCAAATAAAAAATCGTTCCTGGGTTATATTGATTGGGTCAATTAATGGGTTAATTTATTTGTATGTTTGATGGATGCCACATTTAGGCCCACAGGTATGGTGCTTGTACGAAGAATTTCCATTTCCTAATCCTTATCCTTCGCTTGGTTACAAGGAAGGAAAGAAATTGAAAAAAAAAATCCTTTTGATATTTAGGTGCGGAAAAAATAAATAAAATAAAATAAAAAATGAAAATTTATTTATTTATTTATTTAGATAGTAAAATGAAAAATTTTAATTTAATTATAAATTTCCTATTTAAATTGATAAGTTAATTTTTAGGTTAAATAAAATTATAATAAATTAATTTTCATATATACTAAAAAAATTTTTGGGTGAATTTCATTTCATTTTTTTTAATTATTTGCTCTTTCATCCCTTCTTACCCTACAATAAAATAAAAAAAATATTTTTTTATCTTTTTCTTTCTTTTTCATGATCTTTCTTTTCACTCATTTTTTATTAAAATTAAAAAAAAAATAGAATTGGCCGAAAGAAAAGTAGTTGAGAAGACTGCTAAGCTACAAGCATGGTGAACAAACCGTTCATTCACACCCTACCAGGTTGCCTATCGAAGAAGAAAACACGGAATTTTGAGTGGCAGATCGAAACTTTGCAATCGAAGTTGCAGGAATGGATGTGACAAAGGCGCAGCAAATCTCATCGAGACTGATAGAGAAGGTGATAGTTCATCCACTGGTATTGCTGAGCATAGCCGACAACTATAGCAGAGTTGCTAACGACACCCGCAAACGCGTCGTTGGTGTCTTGCTCGGCACATCTTTCAAAGGCACTGTTGATGTTACCAACAGCTACGCAGGTTTGTCTTACTCTCATGAAAATCTCTCCCCATCCACCTTTTCTGGGTCGTTCGGATCTAACATTTTACTTTCTGTCATTATTTCTTCATTAAAATGTAAAAAAATTTATGTGTTTCATGTTGAATGGATAGGGAAAAAAATTATAGTTCGGTTTTATTTTTTGGGGACAGTTGATTGATTATAATTGAAGTGTAGTTTTATAATCCTATCTAATGAAAAGTGGGAACTTGCATGCTTTATTTTTGAGAATTTTAGCACAGGACAAGCCAAAGTAGAAAAATTTATGACCGAATTCGCATTTGTTAGTTTAGGGATTATACATTGACTGTCAACCAAGATATTGCCTATCGAAAGTGGGAAATAGTGGCCTGGTGAGTACGGCCTAAGACTAAAGCTATATTTGTTTCATGGAAAGCCACATAATCGTAGAAAGTAGATTCATCATTTCCATTAAAATGATACATTACAATGTAACATTTTTTCTCCTAATTTGTCATTTGGTTGGTTTGTTAGTTTTTGTTGCTGTTGTTAATATTTGAACTTGATGCTCCCTTTTTCTTTACACTTTCAAACTAATTGGGTTGTTGTATGCCTCACTACTGGATTTGCTAATGAACAGTGCCATTTGAAGAAGATGACAAGGATCCAAGCATCTGGTTTCTTGACCACAATTATCATGAATCAATGTTTTCCATGTTTAAGAGAATAAATGGTACAAATCGGCAGATCTTTCTTTTCATCATATTTTGATTAACTACATGATCTGATAAAACTTGTCAAATAATATTTTCAACAAAAGAGCATGTTGTGGGATGGAAGAGGTTAAAGAGGTGGAACTGAATTATTTTATACAGACGATTTTATTGAATTGTTGCTGCAGGAGTTGAACACTTGCTTCAAGACGTCAAAGGATACAACCTTCAGCAAGCTTGTAACAGAGGTTTTCTTTTTGTTGATTGTACCTTCCACCTTAGAATTTCTCTCCTAAAATTTCATTTTTTTCTTTACAGCGATGAGATCATACATCTGAAGCATTTTAGAGGCTCTTGACAAATGATGAATTCTGACAATGTAGTCTATTGTTGTGTTATGTAGGTCAGTGCAAAACTGACAGCCTTTAAGGGTTTAGATGAAAGACTTAGAAAGATAAGGAGTTACCTTGACCTTGTTATTGATGGAAAGCTTCCCTTAAACCAGGAGATCTTGTACCATCTACAGGTTCATCTCTCTCTCTTAATTGATGTTCTGTTGGGAACTAGACTTCAAATAGTGCATTGATAATTAATAAATCATTTAACATCAATGAACAGAAAAATAACGGTTTGAAACTATCTGATTTTAACCTTCTCTGTATTTGATCTTCTTTCGGCTGGGAGACGGGGGGTGTTCCTCCACTGTTGTGCATGACAATCTTAGTTAATATGACTAAAACTTTCTCAGCATGTATTCAACCTCCTACCAAATCTTAGTGTCGCTGATCTTATGAAGAGTTTTTCAGGTAAAGATCATGATAAGTGTGATATTAAGGATTTTCTGTGGCTTTCCTTAATCCTTATAGCTAGATTGTTGATCCTTGTTCTCCATGTGCAGTGAAAACAAATGACATGATGCTAGTAATATACCTTTCATCTCTTATCAGAAGTGTTATTGCACTACACAACTTGATAAACAACAAGGTGAGACTGTGTCTTGAAATTTGCTGCAAGTATTAATTGTGGCTTAATTTTGTTATGAATTAAAGGATTGCCTATATCTTCTGGATGGAAAAAAAAATATTGGCAAGGTTAGGCTCCATTCATTTTATCAGAAGACATCTTTTATAGGAAAATGTCTTATTTGCATTTTTTTTGTAGTTACAAAAGCTTAAATTCATAGAAAATGTTCTGTTTGTTCACTCTCACATGTGAAAAATGTGGCAGAGAGCAACATTCACTACTCTAAAGTAGGGGCCTACAATGACACCATGTATTATTTTGTTAATCACAAAGCATATAAGTGGCATAAAAATCCTTTTTACTTTTACATAAGTAAATGAGATTTTCCTATGGAAGATTTCTTCTGATCAAGTCAAATGGAGCCACAGTGTTGTTGAATCAAGTTCAGCCTAGAGGGTTCACTAAGCATGCGGCAAAAGATGCTTTGGGTTCTGTTTCGAATTTGTAAATTTAGAGTATGCATGGATCAAATAATAGTTTATGCAATGCACTTGGTTTACCATTTTTGTGCTAATGATATGTGTGGCCTTTCTCAAGCTTCAACTGTCAATCGTCAAGCATAATCATGTCATCTAATGGTGAGATATTATTTCAGATGCTCAACAAAGAACATGAAAGGGGAGTAGACTCAAAACCAGTGGTTTTACGAGTTGCAGCTGGAAGTTGGCCAGGATGCTTGGACCTATAAAGGTGCCATTCCCTTATTCATCTTGGACTTGAGCTTTTCCGTGAGGGTTATGGGAATGCTAGTAGGGTGGCACAATGGTTCTTTTAACCTGTGGAACTGTCTATTGAATGATCAGCTGAATTCTTTTGCAATTTATGGTCATTGATTCTTAGTTTGATTACTATTGCTTTCTATAGTTTCACCCTCCGACACCCTGTTCAGGTTCTTCTAATCTTGTCATAAGCTTCATAGAAGGGATATTCCAATAACCTAATCATCCAAGCATTGGAAGCAAATTTCCATTTCCTCTAATTTTATTCAGTTTTCGTTGGTGGATGACAGCTTGAGTTTGTCAAGCCTTCATGGGGAGGCTGAACAACCATAAACATTGAAATATTAGGTACCCACGCGCATTAAGTTGCAGAGCAAAGCTGGGTCCACATGAAAATTCCCAGTTTCTACGCTGAATGGCATCTCTCATGGACAGTTTCGTATAATCTCTCTTTGGCATAAGGGATTATCTATAAGTTTGTGTGGTAACTAGTATTCCAAACGCAGCTCTACTTCTACCTGTTTGTGATCATCTACGTTGGAAAATGCACTGCATCAAAATTATCAATTACATCTTACGACAGACATAGTCGAGCTTCGAATGTTTATTCAAACATTATAATTGAACCAGAAACATTACAGCAAAAATATTTGTATAACAATATATTATGAGGTACAAGGTTATCAACAATTCTGTTAAGAGGGAAAAATGCCTTCCTACCTATACCTTAGAACTCGTTCGAAAGAGAAATACTACATACATTTTTATCAGCGATATAACGGCACAGACAAGACTAGCCTCATTTGAGTACAACGAAAATTCAAGCAAACGCCGTAGAGTCACTCTTCAGTATCATCTGATAGAACCGACAACTCAAAATCGGCATCCATAATTACTCCATCCATAATATGGATAACAATCTCCCTCTTTTTAACATCTACTACTTCTGATCTAATTCTGTTAACTACCAACATTTCATCTATATCTTTTGAGATGTATAACTTATACCCGGATAAAGAATCATAATTTACCAGTTCACCAAATGGCACATTGGCTGAGGAAATTGCACGAGGAACAGCTGAGAAACCCAGTATGCGAGTGATAATTGCATAGGTATCATTAAACTTGTCTGGCTTCAAGCTATCGGTTACTGATAAACGTAAATCACGCTTGAAAGCTTCCTCTGAAGGGACAAAAACGGTAAAAGCAAGATCTTGAGGCAACATTTCAACCATCATTTCCCCAAACTTGCCCAGCTTGACATTCCTGGGAATTTTTCTGGATTTTATCCCCGGATAAAACCCCATTTCCGTATTTTTGGTGGACGCATCTGGAAGCTTCAGAACTGAAACAATAACAATGAAAAGGCAACCAACAGTGATCACCATACCCACCAAAGCAATTGAATGCTTCAGGAATAGCTTCTTCCACATTTTCTGCAATAAGAAACCAGTATCCTTCTAGCTGTATACTTACTACTCCCCAAAAAAAGGGGGAAAAAATCTCAACTTTCACAATTTATGAACAACAAATTCAAAATTGAAGCATTAAGTTGAAGAATACAGAAAATTCATCTACTACACACGCATCAGCAGCCAGATCTGGAAAAGCAGGAATTGGGACACAGTTTTAGCCAATTCAATGCTTGTGTCTTGGCTTCTATGTTGCAGAGGATCAACTAAGAGAGACGCTAAATTACTATCATGGAAAACTGAATAAGAACAAACCACGGGCATTCAAATCAGGAAGTCAAGATTGCAGAATAAGAACTTTCAACCCCTGATTTTTCAAATCAAAACCAGGCGATCCAATGAGTCCCTCTGGGATTCTGATTTGAGCTAATAATAATCAGAAGACGATTAATAAGAAAAACTCACAGTATTTGAGGCGAAAATCACGGATTCGGGAAGGTGCATGACCACCAGAGAAACAGTAGCTCGACTCCAATTCTAGGGAGTTGGTATTTCGAGAAACTTGATTGGAAGGGAGTTACTTCTGCAAACGCGACGCCGTTTGATGAATTAAAGTTTTCCAAAGTACCAATTTTAACCCAATTTTAAATTTTGGTTACAAAAATACCACAACTTCAATGAAGCAAATATAATAAATTTATTTTTTTATCAGAAAGTGAAAGTAAAATGTAGAATATGAAATTAACAAGACTGAATCATTGAATGGGAAAAAAAATGCTTCTTGCATGCATTCCATCTGCGTCATGTAAAAAAAGGGGGAGAGTAAGAAGGATGAGTAATAAGAAGGATGTATCAATCTCTTTGACGTTTAAAAATGAGTGACAAAAAGATGATGACCTCCATGTAACAAGTTGATAGTAAGGTGTAAGAATATTCTAGAAAACACAAAATTAGAAAGTGCAGGGAGTAATACTTTGTTTGGATTTAGGTGAAAATGATAGAGGAGGAAATGAAGAGGAAAGTAATTTTACTTAAATTATTTAGAATAGGTGAAAATGGGAGGAGGTGAAAATAGGAGTGAAATTAATTTATTCTATTTGGAATGGATGAAATTTGGAGAAAGAAAATGGGATTGAGTCAAATTACTATAATATTCTTATAATATATTATTAATTTTTATAATAATATTAATTAAACAAACTCAATTGAAATATTTATAATACACTGATAAAATGCTATACATTTGATAATAGTTAATTTTTGTAAATAATTTAAATAATAACAGTATTTTTTATTTTCTCATCCACCTCTAATATTTTTATTGCATATTATTGGATTCAAATATGTTCAAATATTGACGCTTTAATGATGTACGTTTGTTTATCATATCTCAAATGAATAAAGTCTTGTAAACATGAATATTCGTTATTTTATATTTCTATCAATTTTTTTATTTGCCATATTTAGATAAATTTTTATTTTTTATATTAAATTTTTATTAAAATATTAAATATGTTTTCTAATTTTATTTTAATTAATAAATAGTTTATTACTTTATATTTTCAAACCATATACATTTATTCCATCATATTTTTTATTTTTAATTATTGTAAATTTTATATATAAAGAATAACTTTACATTTTAAATTTATTTTAACGAAGAAACATAAATTTATTGTAGAATCATTCTTAATAATATACGGATAAAATAATTTATGTCATATTAAGTTAAAATTGATGGTGAATTACATAAATTATAAAAATTAAAATAAAAAAATTAACATTGTTTTTAAATAAATGCATTCCATTATGCTCCTAGCGTTCAATTCACTAACATTCAGATGACCACACTCTATTTGGAATAAAATTATTTATTTATATCCTAAATTTTTGCTTAATAACTAATAATAATTTTCATACAGTATTTCCAAACAGAACATGCATTTATTCCTAACAATTCGATTTAATCCAATTATGAAAAGAGACAATTGATAAATTGAAGAATGACAATTTTACATATCATTGGGATATCTTTGGCAACATCTTATGTCTATCATTATGTATTTCAAAAGAAAGAAGGGAGGAGGAATTACTGAGAATTGAAAAAATTCATTGTATATTTATTATGAAGATTTTTTTTTAAAAAAAAAATCATGGTCCGGCTAGGACCGAATCCGGATATCAGATCTAGTCAAACCCGATTCAACCCGACCCAGATCAGGTTTCTTCCAAAACCGATAACCTTTCTCCCTCAGAGCTCCGCTGTGCAGCCTTTCATTTGTCCATCAGCAGATCGACGACAACTCCAACAGAAACTCGCCACAACCACTTCCAACAGTAGATTCCCACCACGACGAGTGGCCGTTTCACCAGAAAGCACAGATCTCCACCCCTGCTAACATCCACGAGCAATGATAGAGCAAAAGACAAATACATTAGGAAGGAAGAAAGCATACTTGATGGGAGGTCCGATAGGTGCAACCGACGATAGAGGAAGGTAAAAAAATCCAGATAGATCAGAGAGCGATGGGAGCGCTGCACAAACACACAAGGGCAACAATGGGAAATGAGAGCAAACGGTTTGCTTTCATCCAATTTCACCCTAAAATGGGGGGTGGACATTAGAACTAAGGCCCACGTCTTTTTCGTATTTCCATTTCACCCCTTCATGTTTTCGCCCCCAGGCAAACAGGTAAAATTCGCATTTTCACCCCCACACTTCCTCCTCCCTGATTCCGCTCTTTCCAAACAGCTCGTAATACTCCGTTAGAAGAGTGAACAGCTTTGATCCTTTTTTTTTACTACTCATACAAATATTGTAAAAACGTTGATTTTTGGATAATATTCGTGATTTATTAATCTAATATTTGTGATTAGGGTGTTCATGTTTGCTAAAAATAGACGCAATTTGTATCTTTTACATTAGGATTGAAACAATTTAGATTCTACAAATTATGAAATATATGTTTTGCATTGACTTGTTGATAGGTTTCAAAATTTTTATTTTTCCTTATTAATAGAATTTTTTTTTGGGCAACAAATTTCAAATGATTTTAATGCGTTTCCATATTGTCACTGGAAGTTGTTTGGAAGTTATCAAACAGAAGCGTTTCCCTACTCCCTAGTCAGATTGATAAAGCAGATGATTTGAAAAGCCTGTTATTTAAATTCAAAAAATCCTGCTACATAGGAATGAAAATTATAATTCCCTTCTTTTTTAACATATAAGAATTCCTGGTTTCGGTGTTTTAATGTCTCAGTGCCATTATTAACGTAATGGTTCAATGTCTGATTCGATTCTGGAAAATTTTAGTTCTGAGAAGTAAAAAATTAATAAATTATTGGATTGGCTATTAATTTAGGGTTTAGAATTTAGAATTTAGGAAAAAATAGAATTTTTTAAGAAATTCTACTTCTTATAAAATATGAGAAATTATTTATTCACATTTTTTCTAAATAAATTTTATTTTTCATATTATTTATCAATATAATAATAAAATTATTTTTATTAAATATAATTAATTACAACTAAATTTTATTATTTTATATTATAATAATATTAAAATATAATAATTATTTTAATAATATTTTTTAAAATTTAAAGTTGAACTAAATAAAATATAAAAATATTATATTTTTAAAAATATCACTTTTTATCTATCAATTAAATAATTTTAAATATTTTAAAAAAAATATTATATTAAAAATTAATTTTTAAAAAATTTAATTTCTCGCAGGAACGACTCCTAGGTATTCTTGCGTTGGAGGTGATATTCTCCAGAACAGCAGAGGCATCGGTAATGGCAGTGCGGGCTCTGTAAACTTGCTATTAAAGTACAGTTTAAATTTTCTTAGCTTGCTGTTGAAGAAAGATGTAGGAACTGACTAAACAAGGACAATATCAACTTGTGCAAGAAATATAACATCAGTATCAATCTCAGTTGCTTCATCTGAAGCCAAAGGTTGCTCACGAGATGTAATTTCACTGTCAAATTCTCCCTGTGCAATGGGGGGAAAAAAAGACAACACATGCAGCAATCTGAAAATGTCATAGAACTTGTGTCTTCCTTTTATCATGTTCCTAAATTTTCATGACCAATACGAATTAGAATTCTGTTTTTGGCTTTGTATTGTACAAATAATCGATAATAATTCATAAGTTACCCAATAATTAATAATTGATAAATTAATTTATTGAATTAAAAATGATAATTTATAAATTATCTCATTATAATTTTATTTTATATAATAAATAAATTAATTTATAACTTATTAACATGATCTATAAGTTATAAATTAGTTTTAAGGAATGTTTCACATATTAACTTATTTGAAAAAAAATGAATTCTAATTTAATAAATTACTTAAAGAAATTATTACCTATTCAAATTCTTTCTAAATATATTTTCATTTTTTAAATTAATTTATAACTCATATCTTTTATAACATAAATATATAAATTTTTTTATGAAATATCATTAACTTAATTTTAATATAATTATATTTCAATTTTAAATTATAAATATATAAAAATATATATGTAAATAAGTAAATAATATTATAAAATATAATTAATTATATTTTAAATAATTATAATTTTATTATAAAAATAATAAAATAAAAATTATATAAGTAAATAAATATATAGATTTATAAAATATAATTAATTAAATATTTTATTTTATTTTAAACTTCTTAAGTGCATTAATATAATTTAATTTTTAAATAAATATAAATTATTTTAATTATATATTAATTTATTAATATATCTTTTTATATAATTTTACAATTTCAAATAATTTAATAGTTAATTTTGCGAAATAGAATCTGTATAAAAAGTGTTTCAAAAAAATTAATCGTTCAACTAAATAAAATTATAAAATAATATGAAATATACATTAATAAAAATAAATATATAAATTAAAATAATTTATATTAATGAATAATATGAATTATAAATTAATAAAAAATAAAAATAGATTTAAAAAATTAAAAAGACTAACCTATATGTTATAAATTATTCAAAATAATTTATAAAATCAAATTTTATTTTTTTAATAAATTAATATACAAAATATTTTTAAAAACTAATTTATAATTTATTAATTAAATTAATAAATTATAAACTTATTCATTACATAAAATAAAACCTTTATATATAACAAAATTCATAAAAAATTATATATTTATGTCTTTCCAACATTAAAAAATGGGGAAAATACACAAAATCCCATTAAAATTTGCACTAGTATCAAATTTGGTATATAAATTTCAAAATGCAACGAATCACCCCCTAAACTTTAAGAAAATATGAAAAACATTATTCTCTCAATATTTAACGGTTGCAGCACGTGAGAGCAGTGTGCCTTATTCTATCATTACCATAATAATAGAATTGTATTGCTGAATATACATAATTTTATAATTGAATTTTTTTCTAAAAGTATTTGATGAGTCACTCCTTGATAGGAGAACCATAATGCCATCAATTTTTAGGATGTGGTTAACAAATTCAAGATCTTTAGAGTTGGACATGAACATAAAATTGCAAGTCTCATCTAAGAATGAGTCTTGTCTCTCCAAATCAGAATCCATAAATTTGTCTATTTTATTTTATTTTTCAATGGAATCACACCCCCAAGCTATAGGGAGGGCTCATAATGAGAGTCTTATCATACTTTCTAAGAAGGTCTTCCTTAACCAAATCATGGAAAACCAAATTCAATAACTCAACATTAACTAAACTATATGCAGTTTCAAACCCAAAATCAATAGCTTGATATAGCTCTTTTGAAAATAGATCCAAAAGGCAAGGTCAAAAGTACCATAGCTAGGAACAGAGACAAAGACATAATGCATAGGACCAGTGCATCAGGAAGCTTAATAACCAAATTAGTATTAGAATTGAAAAGTCTTCCTCCATGCTAATGTTTCATCTTACTTGTTTGGGCCTTCCTTTTACACTCACTAGTCAAGTCCATAATTTCCTTTGATTTAAGCCAAAAACTCATAGATAAATGGTACAAATAAGCGGCAAGGTTAACAATGACTCAACTAGTCAAATTGAAGATGAGCCGAATGACAAAAATTAAATATAACCACAATGAGGAAGATTAACAAGCTAAGAAATTGAAAAAAATGATAACTTTAGCTAGTGCAAAACTTGGCAATGGTATGGTTTCCACTCACAAGTGTTACACGAGTGCTTTGCTTTCTAAATAATAGGAGCATCACATCCTTATTCTCTCAACTTCCATTACTATGTCTCTATGTTCCTTCACCAATGCAGATAAAATCGATGGCATTCACCTTGTGCTCCTTTCATACCAAATCATTAAAAGAGAGCCACCAAAAGAGACTATGATAGAAGATGAAATTATCCAAAAAAATTAAGGGGAGAGTATATGTTATACCCAAGAAGAAGAGGAGAACATGTGATTTGTGAATTGATAGATGAGAGAGAGAGAGAGAGAGAGAGAGAGAGAAGGAATTTATCAAGTAATAGAAAATATGGTATGAGATGGATTAAGTTGTGCATTATGGATTAGAATTTGCTTCATTTAGCATTGTTTTTATGGAAGGTCGAAAAAAGCACGCCACGCCACTCTCACATGTTAATGCTGTTAAGTATTGATGAGAGGCAACATTTTCTTATTTTCTTAAAGTTCAAAGTAGTGATTTGTTGCATTTTGAAATTTATGTACTAAATTTAATATTAGTGCAAATTTTAAGGGAGTTATGTGTATTTTCCTGATAAAAATACAAGATCCAAATCATGCCAAGTCACACACAGCCTTTGAGAAAGGATTAGGTATCCAACGGTGCTTCTACGTATTCCTTTTGGGGGCACCTGCATATCTCCCCAAAAGAACAGAAAGCTAGAATCTCTACACACAGCAACAAGACTAGGCTTGGATTACCTTTGTAGGAATTCAATTGTGCCAACTTTTAGCTAATTTCCCTTTTTATCAAATGGAGTCATTTACTCATTTTCCTTCTACTCATAATGTGCTACCTTATTTTTTTCTACATAAAGAAATATCAATCTGACTTTGCAAAACATGTTTAAATGATCAAGATCATACTACGTGCAGTTTGAAAAAGCTCTTCTAATCTTTTCCTCACTAATGATTTACAACAGCAAGTTAAGATCCACAGAATACACACACATACACTACTCCATTAACATGTTTGACAAACCCTGCAATGCCAGAGCTAAGATATAAAAAGGAAAAGAAAAAAAAAAAACCAACTTCATTACTTTCTTCTAACATAAAAGAGACCTATCTCCATCAACATTAAGAGGTTATCAGCTTATGATATGATAAATCTCCGATAAATTAGTAGAGAAGCAGATAAAGCTCCAGAGATACATCAAGTCCAACTTTAAGATAAAATATATACATTTAAACCTCCAAATCCCAGAATAATATGCTGAATTAGCATTCAAACTATAGCAAAACCGCAATTAAAATTCAATAATCCCGGAATAATGTTCCAGCATCATCCCTTGAAAGGATATCGTTCTCAGCTCTTTCTGCAATTTTCTCCTCCTCATACTTCAGTCCCTCTTCCAGAGCAATTGCCCCCAAACCTCCAGCAACAGCACCAACTGCTAACCCGGTGCCCGTACCCATCCCAGTTTTCACACTCTTCGGTCTCTCATATGACGAATACTCAAGTGGAGCAGACGGTCCAGCGGGCCCACCATAGCTCGCCGGCGGCCGGTCCAAAAAAGGTCTTGGAGACGGCGGTGGAGGGGCGCTAGAGTGATACCCTGAATAGTATCCCGGGTACGCATCCGTGTACAAGCTGTAAGTATAAGGTTCGGGAGACGGTGAAGGTGAGTATCCCCTGTAGTCGCGTGCCGATGGTAGAAAAATCGGATTGGGTGGCAGATAACTGACCGATGAAGGGCAGGAGTTGACGTAATCAATACACGGTGGCGCTACTGCTGACGGCGGCACAGGGCGCCCAAGGAGACCCAATTTCAGGTGGATCTTCCCCTGCGGGCGCCCCGACGGGCGCGTAAGAGTGAATTTCCTGATGCGGGTTGAATCTTCGTGTTCATCAAGTTCCTTCAGCGGAATACGAAGTGAGCCCACTAGTGGTCTTGGAGTTTCAGAGGGTTTGGAATGGAAAATCTCAAAGGTGAGGAAGGAATCATGGAACGGGCGGGTGAGAGGGAGTGTGAAACGTTCGTTCCAAACGGGGCTGGTTGAGCCTGAGTCATCCGATTTGGTAGCAAGTCGCCGATCAGGGTCGACCCAGAAGATGACGTACGGTTTGAGATCACCGTTTTTCCAATTCACGTTCTTGAGGTGCTTCGCCGAGACGATTGTGAGGTCGATATCCAGAGACCTCGACGGCGGAGGGCGAGTCGACGTCATCGGAGCGGTGTAGTGCAGGCTTGTTGCTTGGGATGCGGGGACGAAGAAGCAGGAGGAGGGGGAGGGTGTGGAATGACGGTTTTGCTCTTGTAAATTGGAGTGATGTCTGAAGATGTACATAGCTAGCTAGTTACATGGTTTTGTTCCCTTCTTATGCAGAGAAATCCACAGTAAAGTTTTGGACAAGCTCGGATTAAGGCCCCAAAGCCAAGAGGGGTGGTAATTTGAATTTTGTGTCTCTAAAAACATTAGTTTGGGCCCAAAAATTTTACCTCACTTCCAAGTCGGACGAGAATTCCCCGTAATAGAAGCTGACAAGCTGCGAAACCTAGAGCAAAATCTAGTCTTTTTTTCAGTAAGAATGGAAATTAAAAGGTCAGAGTGACGTTGTTGAATTTAAAATTTGAAATTATAATGTAACATCTTGGGTTTCAACCCATGTTATTTATAGAGAAGTATATATATATATATATAACATCAAGTTTCATTGCATTGTTTAAAAACAAAAAAGCTAAGAACTTTGATATTATTTCCATGAAAGTTTAATATGATTTTTTTTATTTCACTTAAATAGTTGTGTGCCCTAATTTTTGACAATACAATAGGTTTGTAATTGGAGATATAAAAATAATTTGAAGTTCATGCTGCAACAACAGAACCAACATGTTATTACTCTACTTGAAAGAAAAGAAAGAAAGAGGTATTTTAACTCAATTGATTTAATGCAGTACTTCGACATACTAATTGCACCAATATGTCTAACTATATTAAATTTTATTTATTTGTGTAGTACTATGTAATATGAATAAAATTTAATACTTGGATTTATTAATACACTAGTACAATTGATACGTCTTAGTCATTTCCTTTTATGTAATTTAATATATAGATTTCCTAATCTACTATTGGTTCCTTGTGACTTATATAATGAAATTATCTTTTTTTTAAATAAATAGAAATATTTTGTGTTTCTATCTCTTTTATTAAGCCACTTAAATATTGATTTTTTATGCTAAAGTATCTCTTCCTACTTTAAAATTTTTTATAATTCAGCTTATAACCTTTTTTTTGAACATGATAAATAGAAATTATTATTCCACTCCAAAGCTCTCTAAATTCTTGTAACACGAGCTAAAATTTTTTATTTTTTTCTTGATATGTCCAAACATATTTTCATTCTAATCACAAAAAGCAATAACTAAGTTTATCAAAACTTTATTGGTATTTACATCAACTACCCAATTTTCCTTCAAGAAATTTTTAAAATTTCCATGAATTAATTAAACATCTTCAAATTTGAATGGATGATTGTACATATATATAGGTCTCCTATAAACATTTATTAATATTGAGGATGCTTTGAGTATATCTAAGGCAATATCTTAACATAAACCATGTTATACAAAGCACAAACTAAATTTTCAAACAAAGGATCATAATTTCTTCTAACGGGGCCCATTCAAGTAAACCTTCTTCTTTATGCCTTCACTTTTATTAGATTACAATTGTTAATTCTTTTATTAAAAATTTGAGCTTTGTGCCAATTAAAAGAATCCTTTCTTTTTTTATTATTATTATTACTAAGATCTCTAATATCATGAAAATTATCAACTACAAGCTAAGCACCCTTCATTTGCTAACTTAAACCTTTTAAATTCCTCCAAAGCTCAAATTTAATTTTATTGACCAAATTGACATAAATCATAGTTAAAAATCATGAACAATTATTATTAGGAATAATTTTGACATGAGTAAATAAAAAATTCTCCATTAAAATCTCAATATTAACCCTTTGTCTCCTTTATCCTAACTATATGCCACTAGAAAAACCATTCCTTGAAACTAAACACTAATTATCAAAACCTACTTATTTTAAATTATTATCCCCTTCTCGACATGAACTTTAGTTTCCATAAAGATCAAAAGATTAAGAATATTGCCTCTTATTATAGTCATAATATGGGATATAAATTCCTTATGTTGAGCTCTATAATAATTCCAAAGAATTTTCTTATCATCATAACTAAAAGATAGGTAAATGAACAAAGCACAAATAAATATTGATAAAATTCCGTACTTCTTAAACGTATCTCATGGTTCGTTATTATTGACTGGACTTCTTTTATAACATAATAAATTGCTCTTCATCTAGAATCTTGCATATCATTCTTGATGTTTAAAGGTTTTGGATTCGAAGGTGTTACTATTTCTATTTCACCATATATCATATTCACTACAATAGTATTCAATGATACACCACATTAATTTGGAGTTTCTAGCACAAGAGAAACCTAAGTAGAGAAAAAAGGATTAAGTGTTAAATGGAAACTTTCATTCATAGTGACCTTCTATTTATTAGCTACCAATGTCAAAAGTTCTTTCATGTTAATTTCCATGTTTTCCTTATTACTTCAAGCTGACTAACCCTTATTTCTATCATAATTCACCTCATTATTTATAAGTCCTACCTTAATGCAGAATTGCTTTTCTTTCTCTTTAACATTAAACTTACATCTTAAATTCATTTAGATCTCCATTAGCTATAGAAATATTGAGCTTCGAGCTTTTACTTCTTATTGTTCTCAATGGCTCCATTACCATCTAATACTTCATTGGATAAAATAGCAAATTGCAACTAAATTCACCTGCTTCCATTTTTAGTTTAGACATACATTGAACACCCTCTATTAGATTTTAAATTTTAAGAATATGATGTTTTTTCCAAGAGATCATTCACTCCTTATATATAAATTAATGCATTTGATCATTGATATAATTCTTTTGTATCTCTATCTATTTTCTAGCTGTCACTAACATATTATTTAGATAATCAAGTTCAAAAGGATAGTTGTTTGTATAATGGCCATAAATGCCATATTGAAAGCAAATCGTATGAATATTCTTGCATTTTATATAATAATTCTTTCTCTTAATAGAAAATTCATACAGTAACTATTTTTTAAAATCTATTTCTACACACATACACTTGTATATCTACCATGCACTTGATCAATCATTGTATCATTTACCTTTAGAGTTTTTTCCACCCTGTTACCTAGAAAGATTAAAAAATTCTCATTACAAAACCTAATTTCAAGGCTAAGAATTCGAATCCATATTTCCACATGTTCAATCTTAACATTTTTTGACTTAAAATCAAAATCCTATTAATGTATGGTTAGATAATGATTATAAATAAGCGTTACGGGCTTAAAGTTGGGTTATAACCTAACTTTGGGCATATAACCGATGTTGGGTCATGACAATAAGCCATGGTCCCTTTATTAAAGCAAGCTCATAATCTAAATAAATATTAAATTTCACTATGAAGAAATCATTTATCTAGGCAATGATATCAAGTAACCAATCCCTTGCTTAGAAATAGTGTAATTTATTCTTCAAAGCCTTAAACCCTATTTTTCACCTAAGTAGTTTAATAATTAAAGTTTATTTCTATTAACCTTAAGATTTCATGTGATGAGTTTTGATGATGATAAATAAATATTATAATAGTATTGTATATCTTATGTTAAAGTGATATATGTTAATAGATATATTATATTATGGTTGATGCATATGCATGATATAATGATTGTGCTTATTCTTGTATATGCATGATGACAACTAAGTATTTGTAATAGCATTGCGTGTCTTCATACCGAAATATTATAAAATCTTCAATAGACATGTTAGATTATAGTTACAATGCAAATGCTTGATTATGTGCTAAAAGAATGATATTTTATACAAGCATCATTAAAATGCAATTGATCAAGATACATAATATGATGATTATATATATTTTTATGCTAATTTATTTTATATAAGAATCATGCATCAATATCTTGATATATTAGATTGAACTAACTATATGATTTGCAAAGTTTATGAATTTGTATATAGAAAAGTTCAAGATAAAAAAGAATAAGTATAGAATCAAAGAAATGGAAGATCATATATTGCTCAACTCTAGAACAAGGAAGAAAGATAAGAAAAGAGATGTGATCCAAGTATTGAAGGTTAAAAAGATTAAAGTATTTGAAAGCTTAGAAGCATCAAGAAAAGCATAAGAATGTGATTGGTATTATTTTTCATCTTAAAGCTTAGACTTTCTTATAAAATAGAGTATTTTATGATATAGAACTCAAACATATTTTCATAATCTTAACTTGATTAAAATGTTTTAAAAACATAGCATACAATTATGTTTTTACAAGATAGCCTATGGGGACATTTTAAAAATCAATGAAATATGAGGATTTAATCTTTTCAATTTTAACATTTGGTCACTATTTTAATCATATATCATAAAATACTCATGATTTAATTGTCAAACATTTTTCATATAAAAATAGACTCAAAGATCTTTCCATAGACATATCATTTGCTTAAAATGATTAATATATGAAAGAGATATAATTCTCTCAAGTTAAGTCTAGAAATTAGTTTTCTGCAATCTGGTCTTTTCTGACCTTTGCTCATTACTTTAACTGTATCTCAAAAATTATAAACGATATGAACATGAAATTATTTTTATGTGGAAAAAAACTCAAAGAGCTTTCCATGCATTCGTCATTTGCTTAAAATTATTAATATATGAAAGAATTATGAATTTTACAATTTAAGTCTCAAAATTAGATTTTTACAAATTCACTATTTCTAACCTTTACTCTTTTTTTAAACATATCTAGAAAATGACATTAGATATAAGCATGAAACTAGTCCTATTTAAAAATAAACTCAACTATCTTTTCAATGATATGTCATTTGTTTAAAACAGACTTAAAATGAAGAAGTTATGACCTTTTAAAGTTGAGTCTATATTTTTATCTGGATGAATCGATTCACCAATTAATTCTGACTATCTTGGTACATGAATAACAGCTCGTAATGGCCAATTTTCATTCCTAACAACCTCAAATAGCTATATTACTTCACGTGCTTCTTATATAAGGCAAGAAACATAAAATACAATAAAGAGAGAGCCTGAACTTCACTTGTTAATATTATTTTACACATTCTTTCATCAAATCATGAATTGAGCTTTAGTTTATAAAATTCTTCTATTCTAAGTACTTCATTTGTTCTATCCACTCTTTAAGAGACTTTTTATGAATTGATATTCCTCTTTTATTATTTTCAAATTGTAAAAGGTAAGGTATTCCTTAGAAAAACTTGTAAATGGTGAGGTATCCCTTTGGAATTCTTTGAGAGGGTGAGGTATTCTTTGTAAAGAGAATTTTTGCTCAAGGAAGGGTAAGAAATTATAAAGCTTTTTCAAGTGTCAATTGCAACTTGAAGGGATAGTGGATTAAAACATAAACTTGAAGAGTTTGGAGAGTAGATGTACACCTTGTTAAGGATATCCAAGGGACAAACTACTATAAATCTTTGTGTTTGATTTCTCTACCCTATCTCTTTATTATTTTTGCAACATTGCTTTGTTTTTCTACGATATATACTTTGTTTTGCTGTTATTATTTGATGGACATATTTGTGCTATAATGCTTATAATGTTATTTGGATAATTGAATAATTAAAAGATAAATTCATCTCTATATTGCTATTATTGTTTGTTGAGATATAGCGTTATATGCTTTGTTCTTGATGTTGTTAATTATTAAATACATTATGCATTAATATTGATCTTGATCTTTAAATAATTGAATGGTTGAAAAAAAAATTTATTTATGCATTAGCTTCTTGATTTTTATCTATGCATAATTGAATTAATTGTTTTGCACTTGTTCTTTAAATTATCATATCTTAAGTGCAAATATATTCATAAATATTTCTTGAAAATGTTTAAATCAAAATCATTCTTATGACTTCCCAAAATTAAAAAATTTTTAAAAGGAATTTTGAAAATAAAAAAAATTTTAAAAATACCTAATTCACCCTTCCTCTTGGATATGGATTGCCAAGGCCAACAATTTTCATGGCCTTTTTAAGCAATCTTCCTCATTTTGTGAGATAAGAAACATTAGGCATAACCTATTTTTATTCTATTGCTCAAATATCTTAAAGCTACTATAATCCTCTCTTTTTTATATCCTTAAAGTAATCTTTTGTCATTTTTTTTCTCAAGCCACCATTCTATTTTCCCCCTAACAAATACCCCTTGTAAGACACCGAAACCCTAACCTTATCAAAAATAGCATCCACTAGCAACAAACTCTTTGAGATTCTATTACTTTCTTCCCTTATATCAAAAGCATATTTATTACTTTTAACTTTTTTAATGCTTTTATTCATCAAATCCACTTCTTTTTTCATTACTTCCATTCCATCCATGGTTTAAAACCCTAGTAAAGTGTTCATAAGCAATAACTTAAAGGGTTTTAATAATGCAATAAGTGATTTTTTAAAACTTTGTTCCTTCTTTATGGTACCTTAACCCTAGTTTAAGCATTATTGTACCTTTACCTTAATGCTTCTTATTGGAAAAGACTTATTTTTTCCATTTAATTATAGCTTAGTATAAAAAAAAGGAATTAAAAAGTTCTCTAATTTCTAATAAAAAAGTTCTTTATTTTTTCATTCAATTACTTTACAATATAATAAGAAAGTTTAATACTCAAGGTTTTATGTGTATTGCTTTACGCTTAATGTTGATACACTGATTTAGTGATCTAAATTGCAATTTTGATGCTAAAATGACTATAAAGTAGTAAGGATTGTAAATTGTTTCTAGAAAATAATATGTAAGACATAAATTTACAATCTTAAAACAATTTGTTTTCTTCTTTTATGCTCCTTACAGACATATAATGGAGGCTAAGAATCATGATTTTAGTGATATATGTGTATTTGAATATATGTTTCATTATTGTGTGAATTCTATCCAAATAGAAAAATTAATGGTTTATAAATTTAATTTGTTTATTTTTGTTAGGTGTGGTCCTTAGTAAGGAGATTTGATTAACCTAGAAATATAAACCTTTTGTTAGTAGGTATATCATGAAAGGGAATCTTGGTGTTAAAAGTGTTAGATAGGTTAATATTATATCTAGCCTCTTAGCTACAACTGACACTAAGAGGTTAAAATAACTTAATGATGAAAAACACATTCATGGAATAAAAATTGTAAGTGGTGACCATAGACTAAAGGCATGTCAAATTTTTCTTCACTACTTTTGTTTTATTGTCATAAATAATTTTCTTTGCAAAAATAATTAGAAGGAGATAAGGAAAAGGAGGAAAAAGGTTTATAGTTGAATAAAAAATAAAAATTGAGCTTAACACTTATCATTTTGTTGTGTTTTTAAATTACTTGCTTAATTTTGAACTCAACTGATGAAAAGGCATAGTAATGCTTCAAACCTTTTAGTTTTAGAGTGCATTGTTGGATGCTATAGTTTTGTTATGCTTAATAGAGCATTCTATGCCTTTTACAAATTTAAAATTCATTGTTTCTAGTTTTCTATCTTATCACTCATTATGCTTAGTTTAATTCGAAAAATCTCATATGAAATTTTTTTATAATTATTTCTATGGTCTATCTTTATAATTATCTTTCTACAATTCTTCAGTAATGAGAGTTTTAACTTCCATAAAGCATTATGGAGAAAAGATAATTTTATTGTTTCTTGATTTGTATTCTATTATATTAGTAGCTGTAACGTATATCTAACCTTAATTAGTAAGTTAATTGTAGTTTATTACAATGCCATTCAATTAGCATGATAAACTTGCTATTTTGCATAAATCTTAGAAATTTAATTCTATCATTTTAACTTTTTTAGGTGTTAAGTAAAGATAAGAAGTCAGTACAAAGATTATGATTTTTTTCCATTTTGTTTAACACTTGTAAGCATTCATGGTCTCAAGTTGTAGGAGATGTTTTCTTATAGGATGCATAAATTACTAGGCCACTAGTATTTGTCTTTGCATGACATACTTTTAGTATAAGTTATCTTGTTATGTACTTTTCCATTATGTTACACCTTAATGTATTATTTAAAGATGTTTTTGTGATATCATTTTGCTTGAGATATAATACCAAGTACTTACCTAATTTCACAATATGAGATCTGTAAAATTACTCTTTCACTATCATTATCCATCATGTAGTCATTGAAGCGATCATCAAAGGTAATATATACATTATCCATCATGCCATCATTGAAGCGATCATCAAAGGTAATATATACATTATACATCAATCCTTTTTTATCATTAACATGACTTTTTGGAATCTAAACTAGTTTATAGATACAAAGAAAGTGGTTTTTCTTTTGATATAATACTCTAGAATATCTAAAAAAGCCACTTTTCCAACCTATGATATCAAATTTAGCTCACATAATTGATGGCTTTTTTTTAGTATTAAGAAGTTTTTATTTATGTAATTTTAATTATAAATGTGATTTATAATAATCTACATTAAAATAATAGATAAAGGTATTTTTTGAAAAATTTTCAAAAATATTAAACTAGAACTAAACATGAGAATATAACATATTTAGAAATTTGACAAAATATTTTTCAATATATTTATAATAAACTAAATATAAAAATATTATATTCCCTGAAATTATATTTTTAGAAATGTGTACTTTTCTAAAAATATAACATTCTGCAAACCAAATGCCATTAGAATTTACCCATCTAACTATCACAATCTCCATTTCTTATTAACAACTACTACACAACCAACTCCAATTCATGATTGATTTATAATTTGACTCATTAAAGTTCTGATTTCCTTTATTTATTTAATTAAACAAAATTAGACCAAGACTAATATGTTGACTTATTTATCAAACAAATATAGCCTATTTAATTTTAGGCTTGATTTATTACCATATTAAGCTAGCCTATTTAAATATGTTACCCTAATTTAATATTCTTATATTAATTGATATAGTTACATTATAGTTATCACCTTTTTGTCATTGTATTTTTTTCTTCTTCTTTTTCTTCAATTCAATTACCAATTTTCTCACAAAAAGTTTTTGAATGATAAATTTAATCTTTTTTTATATAAATATGACCTTATTTAAGAAAATTATAATTCTATTCCTTTTAAAACTAAAGGACCTATTAATGAAATATATACTTATATTTATAATTCCAACAATGTCATATTTAAACTTTAATAGTTAGGTTTAAATAGACTAACAAATTAAGTCAAATTGTTTAAATTTTATAATCAAGTCAGTATAGAACAAAATTTTTGACCTATATATAATTCACAAATTCCAAATCAAAAAAAATTTAGAAAAGACCTAATTATTAAAATTTGCCTCGCCTTGAATTGTTTCCGCCCTAATCAACCTACCACCCTGCCACTCTTGGTTATTCGAACACCATTCCAAACATTGTACACTCTTTTACCTTCCATTATTATGTGACATCAGCATATTCTTTATTGTCTATTATTATTCAACACCATCCGTTATTGTGTTTTTTTTATAGCTATCATAATTTTGTCCATCTCTCTAAAATTTAAGTAAAATTTTATAGCTTGTCAATTATATTAATATATTATTAAAATAAATTTTCTAATTTAATTTGTTTAGTAATAAAAAGATCAACAAATCTAAATTTTCGGTTTTGGTGTTATGTCCAATAAGTGCACCATAGACGCACTCCCGAAAACAAACCCTCCAAATGAACAATTTTTTGCGGTCCACTTTTCTGCAGATTACTTCCTTATTTTTACTCTTCAAAGCAATCCCATTCTAGTCATGGGCGAAGTCAATATAGGTAGATTGACCGGGTAAGATTAAAGAGAAATATAATACTGTATGTTAGACTGAATAAAAGAGTGTACACAACCGAAAAGAAAATTTTAAATATCCATCCATTATTAAATTTAATTATTAATATATTATTATATAATATATTTTAAAAGATCATGAGATATGATTAAATTTGATTGTGTTAATGCATCATAAACTCTCTTCGGAAGAATTGTTTACCAAACGAAGTGCAGCGGTCAAAGACAACACCAGCAACTCTCATTCGTCATCTTTGCAACGCCCGCCGCCATCCATCTCCATTAAGCTAGCTTACTGTGCCACCCAAAAATGTCATATCCATTTCAAAAAGATTCCTATTGACATTCCTTCTAAAATTGTTTCATAAAGCCAATGATATTGTCTTTGACATTGATTTGACCTTCTAAAATTGTTTCATAAAGCCAATGAAATTGTCTTTGAAATTGATTTGACCAATAAAATTTTCTATCAAACTTATTCCTCCCAAATGATGCCAAATGATATAAATAAAATGAAGTCCACGCTCAGCCACGAAACAAACTCAACAACAATCCGTAGAGTTTCTCATCAATGTTTGAAAACTTTGACCATTCCAACAAATTAACTCTCCCATAAAACATGGAGAAAGATTCACATAATCAGACTTCTAGAATTCTCCAGAAACCCAACTACATTCTAGCAGCATATAATTGTATCAAGAGGTCTCTCAATCACTTTTTTTTTTCTATGCCTATATCTATCCATTTCCTCCTTGCTTGAGATAACATGACCAGACCAAGTACCCTGGTTTAAGATCTATCCCCCCAAAGGAAGAGGGAAACTAAAGGGCAGCAAATATTACTATAACATTAAGCATCGACAGTAATATCAGCCTACATCCCATGAATCAGCATTTAGCATTCAACCACATAAATGGGTTGTGGCCTGGGTATCAACCTCTTCAGCCCCAAGGACAGAATAATGAACCCTTCAGGTTTTACGCCTTCCTCAGTGAGCCTCACAAGGGCGTAGCGTCCGCCCTTCTCCCGGTCCATATCCCTTGGCAAGGGCACCTTGGCCCTGCCCACAACCACCTGCCCCTCCGAAGGACCTGGATCGGTGCTGGAATAGATCTTCACAACCTCAACGTTCAGACAAGCAAAGTCATCGGGATAGCCCAGATGAGAGTGGTTTTCTCGTTCCAATGTCGGTTCAGAAGACCTTCGACGGCGTAGACGTAGGTGTTGTATATTTTGTGAGGCTCCACCCAGAAGACGACGGCGTAACGTCTCCGGTGAACGTAAGGGCTGCGAAGAGGGTCGTCAATGCCTTCAGCACATCGGATTTTGATGTGCAAAGCCACTGCATTTCTGTCGCAGACAACCATCTTGTTTTTGATAAATCTTACTTCGTCGATCTCATAATTGTTGCAATAATAGTAGGGCAATACTGAGTTGTTTTCCATTCCAGCCTGCATAGCTTTGACTAAAACTCATGCTAAATCTGATAGGGAGAGGAAAAAAAAGTGTAAAAACAAAATTAGAAATCAAGGAGATAAAAACCTAAAAAATCATGAGATTGGGAGAAAATCAAATTGGGGAGAGAATGATAATCATGTAATTTTAAATGAAAGCTTTAATCTTAAAACCAGATTGAACAGAAAGCTTACCTGAGGCTCGCTTGCTGATGACTGAATGGGGTAAAATTGGTCTCTACACTTTGACTCTAATTCACTTCTTTTGGAAATAGCCAATTAGGGATTTATATAAGGGGAATTCTCAATTTAAAAGAAAAGAACAGCACCTTAATTAACTCAACTTCAAATCCTCAACAAGTTTCCTAAAATCCTGAAAGAGTTGAATGTAGGCAAAAAATTTTGGCCTGAATTTAAGTTTTGCGTGAAAAATTGATTTACTCGTACCTAGTTTGAAATCAAATAAAATAATAACCTGGTGTTTTTTTGTTAAATTTAAATTTGATACAATGACAATATAAAAGTATAAAATATTTTACATTATTAATAAATAAAAATATATCATAAAAATAATAATAATTAAAATTTTATAATGATAGTAAATAAATTTTAATAGTTTTTATTATTATTATAATAATAATATATAATGATATAAAATTAATTTACTCAATGAATCAAATTTAAATTTCATCTCATTATTCTTTTCAAAAAAGAAAGTGTCAATAAGGTGTGAATCTGGATGGGAAATAATGATAAAAAATTCGTATAAAAATGAAATAAATTAATGATTAATATTGTCTTAAATTTTAAAAATAATATATGTTGATAATAAATGATAAAAAAATTGGTATCTGCTATATCATATAGAATGTTTTAAAAACGTGGTAACCGGCTTCGATTTGCTCACAGAAGAATGACATATAAATTAAATTTTAAATTTTTTAAATGAAAATAATAAAAGTCAGAGGACGTGATCTTGTGCGTGTGTGTTTTCATTTTTTTTCTTTTATAATTCCAAGAGACCTAAGCCGAAACAGAAAGGTGATCTTCTGTTTTAACTATTATCCTTTCAAAAAGGGTTCAAATTTCATTTTTATCATTAATGTAAATTAATTATTATTATTATTATTATTATTCCACATCAATAAAATAAAATTTGATAAGATCTTCTTATATAATTGGTGAAAAACTAAGGACAAACATATATTTTTTTTCTAAGAAGGATACCACTATGACAATTTATTTATGAAAAAAAGAAACACTTCAACTCAAAAGGAAAGAGATATCGTGGAGTATAAAAGATTTCAACATAAAAGAAAGTTGGGACATTTGAATAGTGCCACTTCTAATTGAGTGACTAACTCATTTGGCACTATGGTGTACCAACATCATTTGAATGTAATGCCTTGATTACCACAACATTACAAACACGAGGCATTACATTATTTCAATATTTTGAATAATTAATCAAAAGATTCATCATTACGTTGAAGGTTGGTTTAATTTTCCAGGAGCATTCAATCCTATTATTTAAGGCCTTGATTACCACCTTACATTTAATCTCAATTTGGGTTATGTAGTTTGGAAATTTGAAGGCAATCAGGAGTGCTTTGTGGATAGCTAAAAGTTCTGCAAATTCAAGGTTGCGATACGACTTCTCCTTCAGAATAACATGCTATCATCGCCATAGATGCAAAGCCATGATTCTAAGTTGCATTCATGGAGGGCGTCTCCAAAATGGGCCTTTTTTAATCAGCTGGGCTTGAATTCCGTGGCCCACAACCGGATCCATTTACCTGTCTAGCCCCGAACCCGTACTTTGAAGTAAAAGTATGCTTTATCTACATGTAACATAATACTATTTATAATATGTTCACTTATGGTTTGAAGTATGTGACTTGCATTATTAAAAGTTGTCTATTTTTACTTATTTTCCGTCTAAATATAATAGAATTTGACACCTACCTCAAGTGCTCTCCTCCCTCCTTTATTATATCGAAATTAATTTTCAAATTTTAAATTTGTCTTATCTCTTCTTCTTCTTCTTCTTCTTCTTTTTTTAACCAATCTCAATCCTAACATCTCAATTTAAAAATAAAAAACTAAGAAAAATGAATAAAATTATGAATAAATTAAAATTAAATTAAATTAAAATTAATATTGAAATACGCAACTTGTACATAATAATTTTTCAAATGTAAACATACGACATAGTTGGCAAAGTGAGAAACAGTGCAAGTTTCTCTTTTTTTCAACATTTCAAGATATATCTAAACTAATTATAAATAAGATCATACCACATATATAGTAAAATGTATTTTTTTTTAAAAATGATTATTATTATTATTATTTCTTAATGATTTATTATCTTCTAATACCTTAATTATTGATTATGTAAAACGTTTTACGGCAAATCAATTTTAAACCTTTAAAAAAATAGTTTATACAGTGTAACTTGAGAAATGATTGGTGTGCTAGTTGTTTTTGTCGTAAAAAATCTAAGATTGAGAAAAATTATTTCTGTTCAAGGATTTTTTAAGTCAATGTCTTAATTGAAATTGAAACTGTGAAGGAGCGGTTAAGGGTATTAGTCACTTTAACCGTAAGATAAGGAACTATTTTGAAACTATTATCCGATCACACAACCTAAATATCAAATAATTTTTTGAGTCAAATGACTTATTTCATAAATTTTAAAAAAAATTATATAATAATAATAATAACACCACTACCATTAAACAAGAATCTCCATGGGTCTATCTGTCGTATAGATTATGAAGGAAATGAAAAAAATTCTGAGAAGTAAAAATTTGAAATAAAAATTTTTTATATCATTTTTGTGATATAAATAGCAAATTTAAAATTAACTTATTAAACACAATATTTAATCTTTCATTTATAAAAGTAATAACTATTACATTCCTCAAATCTTATAACTAGCATTATTAGTCTCTTATTTTTATTTTTATTATAATTATCTATCCCTCTATTCACTTGTAATGTTAATATAAATAAAAATTATTGAAATTCATTATTAAATCTTTTTTTAGTAATGTCAAATATATGCTTAATTTTTATTATTTTTTATCATTTATTTTAATATTATGTGCGAAGAAAATGACGAATAATAATAATAAAATAAAAATAAAAAATTAATTATATTATTTATAAAATTTTAAAAATATAATAATTATCACTCTTATAAATAAAAAAATAAATATTATATTTATTTTATTAATTATTTTATATTATCAATAAACGCACATTATAAAAAAATAATAGCAACTATTTTAAAGATATAGGAACATATAATTGAATAATAATATAAAATTAATTTATCCAACTAATCAAATTTAAAGTCATAAAAAAAACAGAACACCACATTGTATTGGAACTGCGGGTGACAGTTGAATGGCTCGTTAAATTTTCAGATGGGCTAACGTGTAAAATGAAAAAGATTTGGCTTAATTACATTATTGTCCCACCATAATTAAAATTGATATCTCTCTTAAGAAGAATACCTATTTTAATTCCGAGCTAAATTAGGTCCAATTTTTTAAGTTCCGCCTACTAGCAAACAGAAGAGCAACTAATTCAAGGTGGCAATAGAGATAGAAAAATACTATCTATCACATCATCCTTAAACATTATTATTCAATTATTATTAATTTGTAATGCATAAATTTATTTTATTTAGAAATTAATTATAAATTAATTTAACTTTATCTTCTATTATAATTAATAATAAATTATTATTAATTTATTATTTATATTTAAATAATTACAGACAAAATGAAATCATATATTATTAATTGGTAATATATGAATGATAATGTAAATAGATAATGCCAACGTATTTGAGAGTGTGTTGGACAATTCACATTGCGACATCACTTTCTGTGATTTTAAGGTGCCATAATGGGAAAAGAATGTCTATAAAAACTGAACAGAAACTCCACAATGTCACAACGTGAGATATCAAAGAGATTGCTCTTCGATATCTTCCCTCCCACGTGTTTCGGAGCCTTGGATATGAACTTATCATCTTCCTCACCTGTTGATGTCAACATATTTGCCGGAATGCCTAAAGCATTTAGCTCCATCACAAACGCCTGCTTAAATTTATTATGAAAAAAAAGAGAGATTTGGGCTAGATTTTAAAATAGTGAAAATTACTTTAGCTTGAATTAAGGAAAGCAAAGGACCGACGACGACGACGATCGCGATGAACGACCACGAAATTGTAGCAAAGGATCTTACGACCACCTGCTGTCATAATCTCTTTGATCCAAGTTTTCGGTTCATTTTCACGGACAATCTCTTCAAATTAGGGAACACACAACATAAGTTAAAGCCGCAGATGCTGAAGTGCGGGAGACAGGTCACGTAAGATGCACAAGATAGCCAGGTAGCAACGCGGGTCCAACGTATTCTCTTCTTTATGTGCCACCGCAGGTGCCAACCTCGATTAGCAATTGCCATATGTAATTCTCCGTCTGCTTGTTGATGGAAGTTAAGACATTGGCCCTGATTTGATTTATTTTATATTTTAAGAGAACTAAAATAAAATTTTATTTTTTAATGATATCATTTTTCAATTTTAAGGAATAAAAAATATAATTAAACTAGAAGATCTAAGTAAATATTTTATTTAAATAAATTGTTAAAAGAACATATTTCTCAAATATGTTATATCTTTAACATAATACTAAAATAAATTTAACATATTATATATTTATATAAATATTTAATTGGAATGTTAAGATGCTTATCCTTATTATGTCCTTTTTAGAATATAACAATTTGAAATTTATTTTAGTATAAGAATAATAAAAAGAATCAGTATGTTCTTATTTGAAAAAAAACTTGCATATGTATGAGAAAATTTTTTTAGTGAATAATTATAAATGAATTATTGAGAAAAATAATAATTAATATTTTAGTATGTTTTAAAATGGAAATTTTGCAACATCAAATGAAGAAAAATAAGAAGAATGCTAAAACTTAAGATTTTAAGTTATTATAGGCAAATATATAAATAAAAAAAGTGATTTAGAAAATATCTTCAAAAATGTTCTTGAGTGCTATTCCTTATTTTATAACAACTTCTCATCTTTTCTCATTTCATTCAAACTCTTCTACTCCTCTCATCCTTCCTTCTTCATCCTTATTTCCTCTTCAAGATTAACATAGGAAACATCAATCTCCCTTAAATTCTTCACCAAATTAAAGTAAGAATATCATTATTATTAAAATTTCTCTTCATCTCCCTCTATTTTGATGAGGATTAAAGTTGTATTGGTTCCAAAGGAAAATTGGAACCCTAACTAAGAAATATTTGATTTTTCATATAATTAAGATTAAGAAGTACTAAACCTACCATTTAGCATCCTCCTTTAAACTATTTGAGTATATACTCTATCTCAAATTGTTGGGTTCCAAGAAATCGAACATTTGATTGTATGTTTTGGTTTTTTCTTGAAAATGACTATAAATATTTGATTGATGTGTTAGTTGATGAATTTAGCTTGATCAAATGATGAAAATGGCCTTAATGAAGACCTATTAAGATGTATTAGTGATTTGTTATGAATTGATAGCATGATAAATATATTAAAAAGATCAAAACATTGAGTGAACAATAAAATTTGTGAGGAATCTAATGAAAATCAAGTTATAATCAAGTATAAACCTTCAAACAATTTTTAGGTCCTGATAATCAACTATATAGTTGATTGTGCTAGAGAAATTTATCATGTTAACTTTAAAGAGCCATAACTCAATAGTCTTAAACCTATTATTGAAATATCCATAAAATAGTGAGTAAATGTCAAAAATCTAAAATTATGAAAAATTAAATTTTTGGGATTAACTTATAAAAGGCATAACTTCATCATATTCTAACCATTTTAAATAAATAATCAATTTATGGAAAATCATTTGACTCTATTCTCATATAAAATAAGTTTCATAAATAATAAATTTATAATTTTTAAATTACTCAAAAAACATTATCGAAAAGTTAAAACTAAGATGATTATGCAACGAATTATACCAAATCTCCATCATATTATCATCATATATAATGATCCAAGGTGGGATGTATGATTCCTAAATACATAACCAATCTATGGTAAATCAATTGACTCTATTTTCATATAAAATAAGTTTTATGAATAATAAATTTATAATTTTTAAGTTACTTAAAAAATATCATTCAAAAGTCAAAATTAAATTGATCATGTAATGAACTATACCAAATCTATATCATATTATCGTCATATATAATGGTCCAATATGGGATATATGATTCCTAAATACTAAGATAAAATGGTTTGTGATAATTATGATATAATTAGATGTATTGGTGACCATGAAATGAGAAATTGAGATATTGTACAATATGATACATGAAATAAACAAACTTATAATATTGTTATGTAATGGAATGCATTATGTGACTATGCATTGAGGCATGATGTTATTTAACTAATATGATAGGTATGGCTTAAGAAATATGTTGGAAATGATGTGAACATTGGATGATTAATTTCCAATAATATGCTTGTGAAAGGTATAAGGTTGACCTTAAAAAAAATAATGATGGAAAGCTTACGAAGAGTATAAGGTTGACCTGGATGTGATAAGGTA
Organism: Sindora glabra; assembly: GCA_020226215.1. NCBI lineage: Eukaryota > Viridiplantae > Streptophyta > Magnoliopsida > Fabales > Fabaceae > Sindora > Sindora glabra. The sequence goes on along the minus strand of CM035230.1, from coordinate 58,641,441 downwards.
GATTTATGTCTTTTATCATTAATAGTTGTATATTATATTATAAATTTGGAACCTGATTGTTATTGATTATTTTTATATGTTATAATTATGTTGGTATGATTATGGTTGAGCCTTTTAGGATTATTTTGAAATTGAATTGGTATACTTAGATAAGAAGATGGTTTGGTTAGTAAGTTATTACATTGTTATATTTGTTTATATTGGATTATTTACTTACCAAGTTTCAAACTCACTCCTTCGTAATTTATTTTACAAATACACAACTAAAGCCTTTATTGCCACCTTCTTAAAGTTAATTCCATTGGGAGTTCTTTCAATATGGTTTTAGTAGCACAAATATTTGATAGATTGAAATATTATAGATTTTACTCTGAATTTTACTCTGTATAAATATTGGATAAAGGATATATGAATTAAATCTTTTAAAGTTACTTAGAAGAGTTTATCCTTGGTTTGAAAGCATTACAAGCAAATTTTAATTTTTCTTATTTTGAAAGCCTTGTTTTTAATGATGAATGGAATAATTCATCATTTTAAAGATTACTTTTCTGTTTTTATTATGATTTTGGTTAGATGACTAGGGTTGTAAGGAATGAATGTGATTAGATTGAAATGAATTAAAATGTGAATTTTATGCAGGTCACGATTAGGTTAAGATTATGATATTCCATTGATATAAACAAATTCATTTAGTAATAGCTACAAAGGGTACAAGTTAAGTGGTCTATTTGAAATTTATGGCCTAACTTAGTCTAGTTTATTTATCTAAACAAATTAGATTAAGGCTAATAAATAAATTTATTTAGATAAATAAACTAGGCCTATCTTTTTTAGGTTTGGCTTATGGGCTTATTAAAATTACCTATTTAATTATTAATATATTTAAAAATAATATAATATAATATATACATATGTACATACACACATACATAAATTATATAATATATACTAATTCATCTCCTATGCAATGCAGGAGATTCAATTTTTAGTCAAAATTAATATCTATACATATACATATTTCATAAATATATTATCAAAAAATTATTATAAAGTTAATATAACTTGTACAGTTGAAAAATCACATTAAAAACATAAAGACATATACATATGATATATGTAAATACACACATTATTTTCATTCTCTAAATTTTCTATGAAAATATTTTATTTTATAAAAATTTTAATGTAAAATGCTGAAATTAGTAATCAAATGAAAAATAAAGTTTGAAATAGTAGATATTCAATATCATCAGACTTACATATTTTAGAATCAATTTAAAAATATAATAGTCACTATTTTTACTAATAAATACATTGTGACTTATTATGTATGGGCATTATAATGATTTATAATATGAACATATATAAATAATTCATTAAAAATATAAAATATATTTAGATAAAAAATTATTTTACATCATACAAATATTCTACTTAGAAATGACATTAAAATGTCAAACTAAAAAGAATATTAATAAAACTATAAAATTAACAATATAAATTTTAATATAATTTAAAATGTAGTGAAAATTTTATTATAATAATTATTAAATTTAATTAATAGTAAAAAAGGATAATATTGCAAATAAAATATTTGAAATATATTTATAATATGAAATTTAAATATATGTATTTACTATGAATTAAATTAATTTTATTAAATTAGATGGTAATAAATATAAAATATATGCTTATATAAGCATTATAATTATAATAATATTAGATGAATATGAAAAAATACTATAATGATTTACAATATGAACATATACAAATAATTCATTATGAATATAAAATATATTTAAACAAAAATAAATAATTATAAAATTTTTAAAATAAATATTAAATATGATTTATTTATAGATTGTGAAAATTTTTATTTATTTAAAAGAGGATATAATATTGATTAATTATAATATATTAAATTTATAAAAATAAATTAGACAAATAAAATATGAAAATGACAAACATTCTATTAAATGCTCTTTAACATGAATTTTTTTGAGGTAGTTTGGGAAGGGAAATTTTTTGTTTTGGAAGAGAAATTTGCAAATGAAAGAATTATAGAGAGCAATATAGATAGATTTTAATACATAAATTTATATATATAGACATGATTAGGCTATTGAATAATTTTAGACTTAAAGAAGGCCTTAAGCTACTGATATATTTTTACACTTATTTGTACAAGTAAGCTTTTAAATAAATTAACACATTATGTTAAGTTTCTTTAATAGATCAAGTTGAATCTAAATTTTGACTTTACATAAATTAACATATTGTTTGAACCAATGTTTTAAAAAGCAGGCTTAACCTATTTATGATTAATCTTAATTTAACTTATCTTATTTATACTCCTAATAATAACCACTAAACCAGCCACTATTATTATTTAATGCCTATAATTTTTTAAATTTAATATAAATACAATAAATCATGTTATTATTTTTTTCCTACAAATAACTAATTATTAATTTTCCTTCCGATTTATACAACATTTTTAAAGATTAATGGTTGTTACAATCATCTAAAATTAAAATATTTGTGAAAAATAATAAATTAATATAAATAAATATTAAATAAATTAATAAAAATAATAAATATCTTATTAAATAATTTAACATTATAAAATTATGATATAATTAATAATAAATTTTTTCACAATTTAGATTTTATTATCAAGATTATAATTAACAAAATATTTTTATAGTTAAAATATAAAAATTATAATTTACTAAATTTTTGAATTAAATTATAAATATTATAAAGGTCATATTTTAAATTGCATTATTAAAAATATAAGTTTTAAAATATTTGAATTGATAAATATTCAAAAATTAATTCATAAATAATAAAATAATACATTTTATTACTTTTATTATAAAATAAAAATTTTATTATTTAATAACATTTTCATTTTATATCACACAACAAACAACTGTTTTTAATTATTTTTATTTTCATTCCCATTCTTATTTCTTTCCAAATTCTTAATAGTCTCACCGAAGGCACGAACGTCTTTCGGCGGAAGTTTCTGTCACGTGCAAGCTGTTTTTCCCAGTAGCATTTGCTACGTACATTTGATTCTCCCTCTCAAGGTTTGAGAACTTAGGGCGCTAATCGATTTTCCGGAGAAACAATCATGTGCGACGTTCTGATGAATGGTTTGGCCGGAGCTGAGGCAGGCATCATTGCTCAACTCATCACATATCCTCTGCAAACTGGAGGATCTCTAATTTTATTTTGTTTTTTTATTTTCAATTTGGGTTGTCTTTAGTTGTAATCTTCTAAGCTGATCTCCAGGGGAAAAATCGTCAACAAACTGAGCGTCAACCCAAGAAAGACAGGAGGAATCTAGGAACTCTTGCACAAATGTGTCGGGTCTCTATCGCTCTGGCGGACCATACGATTGTTTACTTGAATTTGTTTGTTAGTTTTTCTCAGTTAAGAAAAGAAGCTGTGCACTTTCTATTGGGTTTCTCAGAAAGAAAAGGTGTAAACTGTTGAGTTGACTAAAATTCTAACACGTGAGATGGCGAGCCTTGTGTCCAAAGGCATAATGAGAAGTGGCCCTAAAATGGTGTTCTAGCCATTTCAAGTTGAGCCTACCCACCCCTCCCTGTAAGACGGAACCATGTCAGAAGGCAGTCGCTGAATAATCTGTTGTGGCTTCTGCCATTGAAGCAATCTTGAGATCTTTAAAATTTTCATTTTGAGTAGGATTGTGAGTGATTGCCAAGGATATATTTTTGGTTATAAATATTTAGACGGCATGAGTACGAGAGAAACCTGTCATCAATTCCAACAATGGTCAGGAAGCTGTGAGACTATGGTTAAGAACCTTATTATATAGTATTGATTTATAGTGTATCTTTTCTTCTAAAGTTTGGGGTTTTTCCGCCTTAAATTATTTGTGTTGACGTGTTACCCTAATTGTTATGATTGCTTGATGCTTCTTTATTTGAAGAAATATATATATATATATATATATATTGGTAATTAAGAAGGGATATATTTTATAATGTGAACTTGCTGTATTTACAAGCCAGGGGTTGGTAATCCCTTTTAATGGGGAGCTAGTAGGTTGTAAAACATGAGGGATGGGGCCCGCTGTATCGAGGCTTGATGCCATCACTTGTGGTAACAGCTGCGTCTCAGGTGAGTGCAATTTAGCTTAGCTTTGGTGATATTGCTGCTTTGTACTAGATGTACTTTCAAGTCATGATTTTACCGTGAGAATACCTTCATTTTCTTGTTGAATCAGTGGGAATATAAAATTATGCTGTAGCATTACTTTGGCATGAGCCAAAGTTCAGTTGGAAAAACTACTTTGCCCTTAACTCAATGAACCTGATGCAGATTCAATTTTGGAAAGAATGAATGTGACTTACCTCCTGATAATTCATGAACCATGAATCATGGCCTACTAGACTCCTTTGTTTAATGTTAGACAGTCTAAATTGTTACCTTTTTTTCCTTTTTTCCTGGGAAAATGAATAAACTTTCTGAGTAGCCAAGTCCCTGCATGATAATTCTTATAAGACCTGTTTAATATTTTTTAGTCGTCCCAGTTCTTCTATTCTCATAATTTTATGGTACAGGGTGTTTACTACTACTTCTATCAAATATTCAGGAACAAGGCAGAAACAGCTACATTAGAACAAGAAAGGAAAGGCATTGGTGATGGATCAGCAGGGATGCTCTCCTCATTCTTTGCTGCTGCTTTATCTGGGTAATTTATTTTGTCTGTATTTTGGTTATGATTCTAAACTTCTATTTTGTTTTCATCCCTCAAAATCAAAAGTGTTAGAGAATAATGTTCCTTATATTAATTATTTTTTAATTCAAACATGCTTGTTGGTGTAATCGTTTAGTTACTCTATATCTTAACATTTGGTTTTGCAAAAATTATTGTTGCAGTGACATTTCTTTAAGCATGTACAGTTAACATCTAATTTAAAAACAAATTGTTTTATTTTTCTGTAATTGTGTTTTATAACTCGATTTGTTGTGCAAATCCTTCTTGTAGGTGTGTTAATGTGGTTTTGAAAAATCCCATTTGTTAGTTGTCAATCGAATGCAGGTAGAATGATAGTCCTGTTGTTGTCTTACAATTTGGATTTAGTTCTTTTGATAACAAAAAAAATTCCAATGGTTAAGTCCCTATACTGCTATGCCTGGTCAAGGGTTGTCTATTGTCCCTGAACAACCAGTTCTTTCTACTATTGAGCCTCTTCCTTATGAAACTAGTCATGCAGTAGGTAAATTGTAATTTTCTTTATATAAATATCGACAGGATATGGTGATTATGCCTATTCACACGACTCATGAGAGATCTGTGGCCAATTGAACAAGCTTTGATTAGTTCACTAATCTGGTACTCTTTTATTCCAGTTGGACTAGATCATATGAAGTTATATGAATACTTTGACTGATAATATTATAATATATATTTCTCCATTGCTGTTGTAGAGTGCTTCCCCCTCTTCCCTGGTGTAGTGATGAAGCATTGAAATTTGCAAATAAATTTGTCTGATCAGTATCTTCATCTTTAGTTATTATCAATTGGCAAACAAGAAAAAGAATGAGAGGAAGACAACATTTTGAGCTTCAACCTCAGAGGTTTCCTTTTCCTATTTGTTTCTGACTCTAATACAAATTAACAGATTCGAGAAGTCTATGATGGGGGAGGTGTATGTGGTTTCTGGAAAGGTGTATTACCAATATTGATTATGGTATGTTAGGAATTTTTCTCTTGCATGCTAAGGTAGCATCACTGATTCTGTTACTTATCTCAGGTAAGCAATCTTTTCATACAGTTTATGCTGTATGAAGCCATGCTGACAAAGTTGACCAATGGGGTGACTGCTCTAGAGGTATAGTCTCATTTGACTGTTACCATTACTTTTTAGGAATGTTCTATTCACACTTTTATATTTTCTCTTATGCTTCATTTTCATCATTCTGAACATCCTAAGACTCAGACTGCCTGATATCACTAGTTCTTTCTTCTTGGAGCTTTGGCTAAAGTCGGAGCAACTGTTGTGACTTATCCTTTATTAGTTGTGAAGGTATGTCAAAATAGTGATCTCAAGGGGATGGTTTAGCTGCCTATGTGTGAACCTTAGCAGAATAAGGTATTTTCTTACTGTCAGAGATGGAGGATATTAGCAGAAACTACTGTGCACCATAGAAAACGGCAGTCATTTACTTGTGAAACTCCAGGGAAAAAGGTTGAGCTGGTCAGTTTTGTGCATATTCTAATGTTCAATAAAATGGAGCTTTGATCAATTTGACAATCTGACGGACCAATTATTTACTTGAAAAGGAATATTTATGATTAAAATTCTAGAATATGTCAGATAATTGATATTCAATGGGATCTTTGGAAGGTGGAGATATGGTCATCTCTCTTTCCCTGCATTAAATCAATGCAACAGATTTTTGTTCTTAGTAATATCTTTCTCATCATGTCAAACAACTTCGGTTTTGGATATGGCTTGCTTGACTTCCCATTCATTATCAATTTTTAAAATTTTAATTTTAACATTTGGTAATTGTCATTAATGTTCACGCTTTGTTATTCTCTCATTATTATGTTTCAGTAGTTGTATATCTCAATGTGTCATATTCTGCTTAAGTGTTACATTGATGTCAGTGATTGAGAACTTGAAAGATTATCTATTTGCAAAACCCATTTTGCCTTGCCTATTGTTGCTATTGCTGGCAAGGCTCCAAGCAAGACAGGTTAAAACTGGAGACAAGAGGCACCATTATAAAGGTTTATGTTGTTATGATAATCTTTCCTCGTCCCATCCCATGCATACGAGTTATAATGCAATTGCCGTGGGTTTCATACACATTTTAATATTGTTTGTCAACAAAGAGTTTATTTATAAATTTCCAGAATGCTCTTATTAACCTGAGGGTGATTGTAAATGTTTCTTTCAGTATTTGTTGATAACCATGCCACTTATCCTTGATTGTTTTGTTTGGAAGTAGTGTTTGTTTGCGGGGTCTGGAAATTCTGATAGGTGAAAATCATTTTAACACCAAACTTAGCCTCGAAGTCTTGGGAGTTCTTAATCTATTCCTGGATTTCTGTCCTTTCTGAAGGTGCAAGTTATTCATGAATATTCAGGGACACGGGATGCTATAATCAAAATGATCTGCAGTGGAGGGTTTTGATAGTTCCTGATTTTTGTTTGGAAGGAACTCTGGTCTTCAAGATAACTTACAAGACATGGAAACACTGTCAGAGAGCAGCAGACAGGGTCCACCATAGCCCGTCCGGTAGTTAAAGTCAGTATTTTGCGGGAGAAAATGGGAAAATAGTGTAAAATGAGAAGGAGAGTGAATAATCCTTTATAGGGTGCATACCTAGTGTTTATATAGGGAGGTAACCACAATTGATGTGTTAAAAGTTAACTTGGTAATTAATTAGTATAACAGTTATTGAGGTTTGTATAGGTCGATTAGTCATATAACTGGACTTGATAGCCGTTGGGTTGTCAATGTGAGATATGGCCAATCATGGATTGGCTTGATTAACTTTAGGCTAGTCGGATATAAGTTATGCCGAAGACTAGACTTAGGCTGGTTGAAAATTTAGGATATTATCAGATTTTATGGATTTTACAAGGGCATGAGCACTAAAATTGCAGCGTGCTGGCTGCCGCTGTTTTGTTCATGGTGAAGGAAGAACACATTAGGATTAGGGGTACTCGTTTCTTGCCAACTAAGGATGTCAGGGACTCTGTAAAGGCAAAGCCCGGATGATGGGAGATTAATTGCTCGATTTTGCCTCATGGCAGGAGTTCATGAACCATCTTCAATTGGTAAAAATCCATTCAAAATATTGGAAATAGATTATGGCATTGAAAAGTTTGTAACTTTAGATAAACTGGATATTAGAACATGATTATTGACCAATAGTTTGTGTTGATCATTTTCTAGGGATTAGTTTCCTAATGAATATTATTTGTGTTTGAAATTATACGTTGAAGTCATATTTATTTGAGTCCTTGTGTTCTGACTCTTCTTATGGAAGCAAATATTATTCTATAGACAAAAATCCTATTTTGATTATCAAACTATTTAAGTTTTTATCAATTTTGTTCCTAAAGTAAGGTTTGTATTAATTTGATTTTTGAAGATTTAAGTTCAAATCAAATTTTAATCTTTATCCTAAATGGTTAATATTTGCTAAAGGAATTAGAATTTTATATGGGTTTAAATTTTTAGGAATCAAATTAATGCAAACTTTAGCTCAGGGACAAAATTAGTAAAAATCTCATATTTCAAGAATCAAAATAGAATTGTAATCTATTTTATAATATCATCGTACCTTTATGATTTGTTGAGAGTAAGGACCGAAGAGGAAGGAAGGGAAATATTTGGTCATGTTTCTTTTTCCATGTTTTAGGATAGTCCTCCTTCCCATTTTCATTCCATCTTACCATCCGGACAATTCTCTCTCCTAAAGGTAACTTTCACCAGTATTGGTTTGGATGTTTCAAAATTGCCTAGATTTTCCGACATGTACACCCTTAAATTGGCAATTGTGGATCCAAATTCAGTTTCTGCAAAATGAAGCAGTATCACCAAAATTTTGTTTGGTAAATGAGTACGATGGATGATCACTTTTGAAATTAAAGTATTAACAAGTTTTATCCTTTTCCTAATAAGTGTTATATTCAGGATTTGAACCTCTACTTATATAGATAAAATCTATTTAGGGTCAACATATTTTATTTACTAAATGAAAGCCTTATTGGTGTATGTCGCCAAAATTTAATCACACGTGGCACTGGGAGCACTAGAAATGATGATGGAATAATTGCACTGAGTGTTGGAGTAAGAAATTGATCGGTGTATTTTCGGATTGATGGCAGGTTCACAAAGGATGGTACTTTTGTAGAGGGCTTTTCCAGGAAAGATGTTAATGCATTAGTAGATCAATATATGGAACCAAACAAGACGGAGACGACATGACGACATTCAGGCCTGGTTTTGAGGGTCCATTTTTTTTTTTTTTTGGGCAACGACATCTTTTGTCTGAATATGGGTACTGACATGCTCATTGAAGTTTGCACCAATCTGGGTAAGGCTTACCGGATGATATTGAAACTTTTGATAAGATTATAACAATGTATAAAATGATTTCACAATCAACTACATTTTTCTATAAATTTTACGTATGCTTGGTAAACAAAAAAAATTGCAACTTTATCGATTAATGGTGGGGTTGGGGCACACTCAAAACTCTCGCTCTTGGACGCGAGACATTATCTCATTTTTTTTAAAAAAAAATAGTTTTTTTGTCAATAAACACAAGAATGCAAGAGGATTCATACATATTTAAGAAAATTTTACGGTACCCTAAGGGGTTCCAAATCCGGGGTGACATGGCACATTCTAAGTCGTCGGATGAGATTCCGACGGCTTGTATTATGCCACTTCATCCTAGGGTCCCGGTTTTGGAACCTTGGAATGCCGTAACAAGGCTCACATATTTATTAAATACTTGCTGATAAATTCAAATACGCTTTAAACTTTTTTTCTTTTTATGATAGGGATAATTAAATTATTGGATATATATATATATATATATATATATATATATATATGAGTTAGGAATTTAATTATGGGAGGTATAAAATTTTCAAAAAACATTGGATGTTTTGAATATTTTTAATCAACAAGAGTTGCATCATAAGATTTATGAAATTTTTATTATGATTAGAGCTGCCTTCAAAAAGTTATATAACAACTATGAAAACCTTTGTATAGAAGTCCCCAAATTTTAATACATTTCTAACTTTTAGAAGGGTAAATTAAGAGATAGATCCAATCGAAATAGAATTGGTTTATACATAATTAATGGGTGGAGAGGACGATTGAGTGAGAGACCCAATTGGCCTAAGGACCTGAGGGCCTACCCCCGTTTTGGCGTTATTTGTTTATTGTTCGGTACTTGCTCACCCTGGCCCCACCGTCGCAGCCAGTAACAGTTAGTGATGGCCACAACTGAGATTACGTCAAAATTTTAATATAAAATAATAAAATATTATATATAACAATTAAATATCACATAAAATTAAATTTATATTTATAAATAAAAAAAACTTATGTAAAATTTTATAAATATTTATTGTGAAATTTATTATTATAATTTTAGATATATATTATTTTTTTAATTTATTATTAATAATTATAAATCAATAAATATAATTATTAATTAATTTCTTGATTAGTCAAAAACTGAATACTCATATAAAATTATAATTAAAAATTTTATAGTAAATAGTTACTAAATTTTATACGAATTTTTTCCTGTAAAATATAAAAATATCAGAAAACGGTCAAATAATTTTATATTTTTACAAGTTTATAATTTAAATTATCATAATAAATTAATACTAGACTCGATTTTCGGGTTCTTCATATGACTTTCTTGTGTAGAAATGAAATTATATTTTTCTTATAATTATTTTTCTCTCTCTTCATTATACAATATTAAAATAAATAATTAAAAATAAAATAAATAAAAATTAAGCATATATTTAATATTATTAAGATGTTATTTAACGATCAATTTTAATATTTTTTATTTATTTTAATATTTCAAATAAATGAAGAGATGAGAAATTATAATAAAAATAAAAAATTAATAATATTAATTATAAAATTTTAAAAATGTAATAGTTATTACACTTTTATCAATAAGAAATTACATATTATGTATACTTTTTTGTAATTATTCAATATGTATTAAAAGAATGTATCGATATGAATCTTGTCGAAAGAAAATTCTTCTTTTCCCAACTTTTTCATTTAAAATTATAATTTTTGAAGAATTTATTGATATGCACTTATCCACAAAATCTATATACACATAATATTTTATGAAAAAATTACAAAATCTTTTTAAAAGGTTTACAACTTTTAGAATTTTATGTTAAATTTTATTAAATGTTTACAAAACTTTCATTCCCGTACTGAAATATTTCTTTCATTTCATCAGTGAAATAATATTCATATTAATTTTTATATATTTCAACTAAATCATTTCTTAAAGCGAACCAAAGGTAGTCATCTACTCTAAAAAATTGTATTTATCCAAAATTAAACATTTTTATAATTTATAATTTATACAAATGATACTTGTAAATTTGTAATGCAGAAATAATCATATATTTTGTGAAACCAACTCGTCTTAAAAGTTATTTTTCAAATCTTAATAATGGATGATAATCTTTAAATTAAAATAAGTCAATTTCAAATCTTAAATGTATCTTCTGTCCTGTTAAAATATAAATTATATAATTTTGATTTCATAATTTTAAAATAATTTATTTTAATTATTTAGATTTTAAATTACTATAATTTTGATCTTTTTTTTATTTTCATCAATTTCTGTCCGTTTGTATCAACTTTTATTTATTTGATCTTTAAGTTTCATTGTATTATTTTTTAAGTAAATTATATTTTTAAAGATTATATAGATAATTAAATTTTAAAATAATTCAATTTTTGATATATAATTTATTAATTTTGCTTAAAATTTTTGAAATTCAGATATAATTTTTCTTTCATGTATATATAAAGCTATTTTAGATTAGTACAAAGAATGGTATAGGTATAAATAGTTGTGTGCGATTAAAAAATTGATAAAAATTAAATAAAGGGGTTAAAATTATATTAAGAATCAAAATGACATAATCTATAATTTAAGAGTCTTCGGAAAAAAAAAAAAACGAGGAAGACATTATTTAATACCAGCGTGCCCTGTCTCCGGTGAGGGAGCATGAGTAAGGTAGAGTTGTTAACATTCCAACCGGCAAGCATTGATTGACCATTATAATCCTTCGTAAGTAGCAGTTAATTTATAGGTAAGTTTACCAAAATAGAATTTTAACAATTTCATAACTGGGTATTTCATTCGAGACAATTTAATTATATTGTTACTTAATTTATTAAATTAATAATGAAAAGTTGACATAATTAAAAGAAATTGTCACATTAGTATTACAAGATGATATATAAAAAAATACATAAATTTAAAAATGTACTAACTAATATAAAGAAAACCCTTTTGTTTTTGTCTAGGAAGCTGAAAAAGATAAATAAATAACAAATCAAATTGTGTTTCTTGTTGCAATGCATACAATACAATGCAGCTTAAGGATTTATTTTCATATGCTTTTTGCTCTAATTTTGCAATATATATAGATATATCAATTTTTTATCTCAAAAAAGGCATGTAAATTATACTAAGAGTTTAACTAACAAAGTAAAAATTTAGTGATTATCCTCATGTCCAATGTCAGTTTTTCTTTAGATTCTAAATACGCTTATTATTAAACAATTTTCAATATGATCTCAAACTTTTATAACAAGAAAATATAATCATTTAGATGAAATATATATATATATATATATATATATATATATATATATATATATATATATATTGATTTTGTTTATATTGAGAAAAGAAAATTTTTAATTTATGTTCTTGTTTTTAATTTGATATCCGACAACTCTGAAGAAATATAAAATTGAAGAATATTATATATATTAAAAGTGAGATTCAAAATTAGATTTCAAATTGTTTATATTTATTAAATTAGATTTTACTATTTACTTAATATTATGTATTAATTGATAACTTGTTACCTAATTTTGAATTTTATTTTCAATATATATAACATTATTGAATAAAATTTATAAAATCTAAAGATTTTATTTTTTGAATTTAAACCTTTATTTTAAATAAAATTTATTTATTTTTCACATTATCTTTTAATGATTAAGTAGTAATTCTATTAATTCATATCAGTCTTTTTCTTACTGATCTAATAGAATTTCGTAACGATGTGATTAAATATACTTACATTAGAGTATTAAATGATAAAATTGAAAAATTCGAGAGTGGTTTGATTTACATAAGAAATGAATTCTTGTAAAAAATTAAATTTTTTAAAAAATAATTTTTTACTTAAATTGTTTAAAAAAATACTTAAAATTATTTAATTGATATATAGGAAATTATACTTCATAAAAAAGTAACTTTTTATATTTTATTTTATTTAATTTTAAATATTATAGAATATGTTAATAAAATAATTATTATATTCTTAATTATTATTATAATAAAAAATTAATATATTTTAATTATTATTAATTAAATTTAATGAGAATAATTTAATTATTATATTTATAAATATTATAAGATGTAGAACTTACTTATTAAAAAGGTGGATAAGTATTTTTTCATATTACGTGAGAAGTATGACTTTTTAAAAAATTTTATTTTTCTTAATTTGTTAAATAATAATTAATTAAATAATTCATCTTTTTTCTATTTCTTAGAAAATAAAAATTTTTACATTATTAAGCCAAACATTTCTTGATCTTTAAAATAATAAATCATTTTTAAAAATGAACGTTTAGTAAATTACTTTCGCTGTCACAAGGTTGGGCATATGATCAACTAGCATGTCTATAGCTCTTAACTTGTTTAGTATTATTATCTCTAATCTTTAATATTCCGATAAAAATGAAAAAATTATTCTTTTTTCTCTCCCCCTTTTTTTTAGATAAAATTTTCATTTATCATTTTTAAAAATAAAAAGGGTATTATATTTTTTTAATTTTGTCTCTTTTACTTCTATTACGATTTAACTACTCCACATGCTAATTAATTTTAATAAAAATAATATATTAAAATGTAACTATTTCCGCTAATATAATTGAAATTATTTAATATTTTTTAATCTTTATACACTCGCGACAGTTAAAAAAAAAGTGAAAAAGTAACATTCAAGTCACTTCTTTGATTTGTCAATAGGATTTAATTTTTTTTCGGCTTAAAAAGATTTAAGTTTAGTTTATTATAAATGTAAAGATAGTATTAGATTAATTTTTAAATAGTATTACACTGTTATTTATTTATACTGCCACATTATTTAGATACTACTAAGCCTTTTAATTATTAGTTAAAATTATAAATCACTTTATTATTTTAAAAACTTGATATTTTTTATTAACTTATGTTATAAAAGGTCTTGTGATTGGTTTAAGTTTAAATTCGTCTTAAAATATATACAAAAAGGTAAATCACATTTCTCCCAGTGGGTGACTTAGTGTTTTTTCACTTAACTTATTTTATTTTTAAGTATTAAAATTTATCCATATATACGTTCAATTACTAATAATCTGTTTACACAAATTATTTTTCATTCAAAATATAATGAAAGACATGCAAAAAAAAAAAAAAATGGACATAATTTTATTTTCCTAAATTTGGCCTAATTTATACTCATTCCCAAAATCATCTATTCCAAAAAGAAAAAAATAATTCTACACACATACAATTTACATATTTTCTATTTCTTTAAATTTAACCTGAGTAATAATACTAAATTTAGATAGACAAATATTGCGTACATTTTCTATCTGTCTTCAATTAAATTCTAAATAGAAAGTATTTTAAACAAATAAAATATCAACAACTAAAAATATAAATCGGCGAATCTTGACATTTCAAATTATAAATAAATTAAATGAAAGATGGCGAACCATTATTTATCCTGTATGCCTGCAGTGTTTTTCGGCTACGCATGTGATTTCGCATATATAGGTAACTGATGTATCATTTAAAAAATTATTGTTTATTTTAATAAAAATATAATTATAAAATATTAAAATTATAAAAAATATTTTATTTATTTAATATTAAATATAAAATTTTAAAAAAAATAAAATTTTTAAATAAATTATTCAATTCAATTATTATAATTTTAGATACCATTTATTTAACAATCAATACATATAATTTATGATGTGTTATTTTTTTAATATATTCTTGACAGAAAATATTTTCATAGAATAAATTTATAAAATATTAAAATATATTTTTAAGGAGAAATGTATTTTTTATTATTATGATTTAACTATCAATAAATATAGTATATTAGTTTTATTAATATATATAAATAAAATTATTTTATAAAAAATATTTTTAATAAAATAAAAAGATTAAATTTGACATAATTTTTTGTGCGTACAGTCTTTTCAAAAAAATTTTAAGATATCCTCATAATTTTTAAATTTTAAGTAATTTTAATAATCTCATTTATTTCATACAACTCAGGATTTAATACTTTTAGGTACCGTAATCTTCCCCGTCTTTTCATCATCTCTCTAAAATTTGCCATCTGTGTCCAAAATTATAAATTATAAATTAATTCATTGCGTTACTTCAAAAAGGTATTTGGCTTGATTGGTTCCAGCCGTCATTATGAAGGACTACAAATTGCTATCATGATGTGCATCTGCAATACTCTAATTGGTTGGATTGGTTCCAGCAGTCATATGGCAAAGGATCAAAGAGGCCGGGTTCATGGTACTGTCAATTTCTTTCGCTTTCTCGCGAATGTCCTTTCTTTCAAAACTTACACAATTTTTCTTTCGATTAGGATGTGATACATATTTTAAAAAATATATCAAATAAATTTTAAAGCGAGATAAATATAATTTTTTAAAAATTTTAAATTTACGTATAGAAAATTAATGAATCTTAAATTAAAAATTATATTTTTATCTTTTCAAAATTAATAAAAAATTGACAATAAAATTAAGAGAATCCAGATTCCTTTTCTTTTAATTAAAATTCATTATTATAATAAAAAATTATATTTATTTTTATTACAAAAATTATATCTAAAGAAATTGAAAGGTTGATGGCATCAAAGTGTCGCACTCTAAAATTTAGGTTTAATTTATTCTTTCAATAAGTAACGTGAAATTTTCATTTACTTATATATAAATAAAAAAAGTATATCTATATTTTATGATGAAAAAAAAAGTAATACAAGACATTATAGTAGTAAAAAAATTTTTTATTAAAATAAAAAATGTTATTTTCAATTTTATTCATTATATTTAATATTAAATAAATAATGTATTTTTAGTCTAAATATTTTATAACCATAATCACAGAGAAAATAAGAGAATTTTTTTAAAGAAATTTTTTTCTTATCAATAATTATCAGCTAAAATACGATGTGTTCTAGAAGCAGTCCCCACAATAATGAATATAGTTAGTTATTGCTTTATGATGATTATGTGATTCATTTTTCAAGCGGAGCCATCATGTTGTGAAATGTTGCAGTCAGCACCGAACCGCTATAATTGATTTCTTTGGAATGTGATGGCCATTCACTCCTTTCCCTATTTCTTCCCCGTGTTTTCTTCTATTTCATTTTTGTTTGGTACGGGAGTGCAAATATGGCATTAAAAAGTTATTATTTACGTGGCTAAAAAAATTACATTCACTCTTCAGATTTTTTAAATTAGACGAAAATTTTCTCTAATTCCAATTATACTTACATGGACTTTTTTTAAATTATAAAAAGTGTCACACTTTCTTTATTCTTGTGTGTGAAAACTTATAGCATCTTCACTACTATGTAAGGATTTTAGATGATTAACATTAGCATTTATATTATATGTAGGAAATTTTAATCTTTAACAAAATTTTTATATCAAATCTAAAATTACTAAAAATAAATAAAATTAAGAAAAATAAGATTACATACTTCTAAATTTACTCATAATAATTTTTAAAAGAAATTATAAAAAGTGTCAGATCTACAATTAGAAATTAAATACCTCCAATTCCAATTATACTTGCGTGGACTTTTTTGAATTATAAAAAGTGTCACACTTTACTTTATTTAAAACTACTAAAAATAAATAAAATTAAAAAAATAAGATTATATACTTCTAGATCTACTTGTAATGATCTTTAAAAGAAATTAACAATACACAAGTATAAGCTCAGAAATCCATATCTTTCATTTTTTTATATCCAACAATACATGACAATTCCAATAAAAATAGTAAACCTTTATTAAATCCACCTATAGGCCCAATAATAAGTATTATACCAATCTTATCTTAACAAGCTCAATCATAAAAGAAGTAAATTAAAATATATTAAATTATTTAATAATAAATTAATTTATTAAATTAAGTTACATATTAATTTGTTTTTTATAAGAAAATAAGAAAAACCCAATTAATATTGTTGAATTAAGAAAATACATAAGAAATTGAGAAAGTAAAACTTCCCTTTCTGCATAACATTGGAAGGGGGGTTGCTTGGCCTCATATTTTTTTATGAAAAGAACCATTTGTATTATCCATGAATAAAAATACAAAATACTCTCATTTTAATTTAACTAAGATTCACCGTATCCTTCTATCCTTAATATGAAATTCAAGGTATGTCTATTATATATACGTTATCTAATTTTTTTATGTAAATTTTTATTTTTATAAAAATTTTAAAAAATGAAATTATAAGTTTAAAAATTATGATAAAAAAGGAAATAGATACATAATTTTAAAGAAAGAGAGCTTATATTTATAATTTTTTATTATAATTCTAATTTTATTTTTTATAATAAATGTAAAATAAAAAATATAAATTAGAAAAAGTTACCTTAATCGAAATCTACCGAAAGATGACAATTCCACGGGGACCGCATGTGGCAGAACATGGGAGGGAGATGTACAGATTAAACAACCAAAAGAATCCCTGTTTGGGAAATTGACCGGAGAATTTGAAAGAACCCGTAGACTGAGTGAGTGGGGAATGCTAAATATCATAATTATGTTTCATCTCATTTCTCACACCAAATGATGCAAGAGACGATTACGAGATATAATAATATATTATTGAATTTAATTGTAGTATATTATTATATAATATAGTAAATTTAATTTTATAAAATAATAAATTTCACATATATTTATATTTATTAGTTCATTAATATATTATTATATTATATTAATAATATATCATAACCTCTCTCAATAGTATTCCTCCGCAGAAAAATAGCAGACACCCCCCCCCCAACAACTAATTAGCGCTGCAGATGTATCCTTCTGTTAAAATCACCCGAAGGGTAAATGCTAAAATTAATCTCTAAATTCGATTTTTATTATTTCGTTATTTATATAGAATCAAGCAATGTTCGTATATTTT
The DNA here is from genome assembly GCA_020226215.1 of Sindora glabra. Lineage (NCBI taxonomy): Eukaryota > Viridiplantae > Streptophyta > Magnoliopsida > Fabales > Fabaceae > Sindora > Sindora glabra. The sequence goes on along the minus strand of CM035230.1, from coordinate 58,623,383 downwards.
AATTATTTCTACTTGTCCTCCGTAATTAAAAAAATAATGACTAAAATATACCATTTTATAATATAGTAATAATTTTATATTATTAGCTTTTATTTATTTTATATAATGTTATATAAATTAATAAATTTAAACCATTAAATTTAGTGGTGTCCTCCACATCTAAAGTATAAAGTTCCTATTGAAATTTGCCTCTCAACTGTTATTTATACTTTGTTGTCCTGTAAGTGGAGGACCACTTAGTAATGTCCCCGTGTAACCCCCACTTGGCTGTTTGGTGCTCCAAAAACCTATGTGCCTGTAGCTATACGGATAGATATGAAATCACACCCTGGCCTTATAATTACCCCCATTTCAGGACTTAATGGCATCCAATTCAACTCCTTCGTCGGCTCATTCATGTTGTACATCCCTCCCATATCGACCAACGACAAAAGCACAGCTGTGGGCTAAGTTGTACATTTCGTAAGCCTGACTACCTCACAAATAAAAATCATATTTAAAAATGTTGTAAAATACACTTATTTTTAACAATTTTAATCTAATTATATTTATAATATTTTTATTTTTAAAAATATATACTCACCTCTTTTAATTTTTAAAAATAAGTGAGGTTAATGTATAATTATAAAAATAAAAAAATTGAATATAATTATATTAATTTTTAAATGAGACTAATGTGATTTGTTCATATAAAAATCAACAAAATTATTTTTACTGTTTTATTTTCTCCCACCTACAGTTTTTTACAAAAGAGAATTGGATTAAGAAAAAAATAATAATATATTACTGATACAATAATATATTAATATATTATTAATTTTAATTATATATTAAATTTATTTTTTAACTTTAATAATATACTATAATTATCTCTCCTTCCCGACCAGCTTTGCACCATTTGGGAAAGGGTCTGTACCACCACTTAGGATATAATCAAATGTTTTTTTGTTGAAAATAAAAAGATAAATTACATTAATATTTCTAGAATGGGTGAAGTATTTTGTACAATCACATCCCTTTTATTTTGATAAATATATATTGTATTCATTTTTTTTATATAGTTGCATCTATTTAAAAAATATATATATTGATTTTTCTTATTTTAAAAAATAAGACAGTTAAATGTATATTTTTAAAAATAAAAAATGAGCATATATAATTAGGTTAAATTAGACATTAAATGTAATTTATTTATATAGATATGAGTTTCGTATTTACCTTTGGATTTGGAAACCCATATTTCTTTGCACAGAGGTGTAGCGGAGTCTGAAAATTTTTGGGTTTTATATATTTGCGAGAAAAAGATAGATAAACATAAGACAATAAAAGTTTGACTAAAATCTTATTTGGTTTTTGTAAGATGGATTGAATTTATATTAATTTTGTCCCCTTGTTAAAAGTTTGAATTAATTTAATTTTTGTAGGACTAATTTTATATTAAGTTTTACTTTTTTTATAATAATTTAATTATTTCATTTCATATATGAGAAATTAAAATTTAATATAAAATTAAATTTATAAAAATTAAATAAATATAACTTTTTTATAATAATTAAATCACTACAAATTCAATCTTATAATCTATAAATAGAATTTTAACATAAAAATATCTGTCATACCTTGTAAAACAAGAAATAGGAAAGAAAGAAAGAAACGTTAACCCAACGGCCGCTGTTTGGGGAGTCACGCTGCTAATATAAAATAAGGTTAGGGATCGCAAGCATTTTGTGTTTAAGACGGCTTAAATACCATTTTACTGTTATTTATGAAACTTTTTTTCGTTTTACCATTTTTCAAAAACTTATTACCAAAATACGCACGGTGGAGGCGGAGGCGCCATTTGGGATGGCGTGTTTGGGGCGGAAGTGCCATCTTGGATGGTGCCTCTGGCAGTGTTGAGGGCGCCATTCAAGATAGCGCCCTCGGTCCTATTTTTTACAATTTTTTCATTCAAAAATAATTAATTTTGATATCACTTAAAAATAAAAATTTTAAAAAATTAATTTTGATATTATTTAAAAATAAAAATTTTAAAAATAAATAATATATGATTGTGGCTGAAAATATATTTTTAAAAATAAATGACTCATTTTATAATTATATTTGATGTCATATAAAAATATGTTAACTCCACTTTGATATCTAATATATAAATTTATTATAGGAATTAAATAAGAAAGTAGTTAATGATAATAATATAATGAATAAAAATAAAAAATATTTAGTAAATAATTAAATATTATTTAAAAAATATAGGATCAATAAAGAATAATTACGTAATTTATATTAATGTCTCTCAAAATTTAATCCAATGACACTTAATGTTTTTCAATTTTTGAAATTTTAAACTTCCAACGCTTGGAATTGGAATTGTATTATTACAGGTAATTATTTAATATGTTATTATACATAAGATAACTGAAAATTTAAAAAAATGTGATTATTTCGTTATAACAATTTTTTCATTTTGTAATGAAATTAAAATTGTAACATGAAGTAGTTATTTTTTATTTCGTCACAATGATAAAATTTTTTGGCAATGAGAGGGAAAAGTACCTTTTAACTATTTTTTAAGAAACTATTATTCGTTTTATCATTCCTTCGAAACATTTTGTCGAAATAAGGACAGAAGATACGCACAGTGGTGGCGAGACGCCAAATGGCGTGTAGAGGTAAGTCAGACGAAATGGCGTCATTGGCGCTGAAGGGAAGGGACGGCAGGCAATATGGCGCCTCTGGCCTACGATACCCTTGCTCCTCATTTCTAAGTTAATTAGCGGGTGACCTGTGTCGACTGTGAATCAGTTAAAAAACTAAAATACAGCTATTTCATAATCTATTTTCCGCTTTACCACAGTTTTGAAAGTATTCACAAAAATACCCAAGGCGCCACACTGGATGGCGTCATCGTGGGATCGCTGACGCCATTTAGCATGGCGCCCTGCGTATTTTGGTAAATACTTTCGAAACTGCGATAGAGCGGAAAATAGTTTATGAAATAACCGTATTTTGGTATTTTAACCCTGTGAATCCAAGAGACTTGAATCTTGGTACCGTACATGAGCAACATCCCCATGTACGCTGACAATTGTGTTACGTATTTTTATTCTGAAATGTTTAGTGAACTCAACTTATAACGTATTGAATAAACACAATATTTAATGTCATTTACAAGGATGATGGTTATTTATCCTTCAAATATTATAGTTAATATTATTAATTATAATATATTTAAATAAATAATGAGAAAAAATTTAATTAACAAAAAAAAATATATTTCATATGGTAAATAAAAAGAGTAGTTATTAATTATCAAAATAATTTAGTATTATTTATTTATTTTCACATGGTAAATAAAAAGAGTAGATAATTATAATAATTGTAAAAGTATGATAATTAATAATGTTAGTTATTATATTGGGAGGTGTTATTATCATCATTTGTAAAAAAAACTAAAGATTGCAATGATTTTGAACTTTATTATTATTTATAATTGTTCGTACGCAAGCAATTAAAAATGTGATAGTTATTAAAATCATCCTAACTGTTTATGTTTGACAATAGAGTAGTAAAATTATCCTAAATGTTGATGTTTGACAATAAAGTAGTAAGATAAATGTACATAAATATACAATAAACATGGAAAAGATAGCTAATGTCTACGCAGGAGATGTCCAGTCCCACATCCAGGGTCGGTAATGTGGCGGCCGTATCTACTAACTCTCTGCGCAGGCTCGGGAGTCACATCCCCAGTGTCTGTGTCTCATCTACCTCTAGATCCCGCTCTGCCTCTGCCCCTGGCTCCCGCCCTGCCTCCACCTCCACCTCTATCTACAAGCCCTGAGTCACCTGTCATCATGCCAGCAAGTGTTGATCCCTGATCCTGAGTATGAAAATCAAATGCAGGACGATACGGCTGTGATGGACCAGCATCACTAGAAGGAAAGGCATGGAATGAAGATGAAACTCCTGGTATCTATGGAAATGCTTGGAATGAGGATGGAACACCAGAAGTAAACGAGTACATCTGGGGTGATGACGACCCAAATAGCACGACCGAGAACATGATGGAGGATGAAGGATCCTCAGGTGCAGTAGGATACATATGAGATGATCCAGTAATATCAGGCATCGTCGTCATGGTCTCCTGTGCAGTCGATGGTGGAATCTGCTGCACTGTCGAAGTGGCCGGAACATCACCCTGCGACGTATGTCGTGGAGCAGTGCGACGTCGTCGACACGAGCTAGGTTGATCATGGTCACCCTCCGTAGGATCTGGGATATGATGGGCATGAGGTGTTGGCTCCGCATGTGAGTCAATAATTACATGATCTACAGCCTGAATGGCATGAAAGATGGACTCCGTCGCTGATCTAAGCGCATCGAAGGTGAACCTAGCCTGCCCCTCAGGTGTAGTGTAGTCCTGTAGCGTGGATACCTCATCTAGCTGTGCAAATTTTTAACATTAAAGTTAGTTACAATACTAATGCATTAAAAAAAATCAGATACAGAAAACTAGCATGCAGTATTACCACAAGGTCTAGCGCTCCCCCAATGGGTGTAATACATCGCTTGGTAACCCGTCTGTACCATGTCATGTAATCGAATCGTGGTCCTAGAACCAGGCGTGTGGTCGGGTCGGCGATAACGCACAAGTCTCGTCGGATATCCCAGAGTGCAATATATGGCTGATGGCGGATGTGCCACTCCTCATCATGGCAACCGGACAAATGAAGGCAATGGACCTCCGCCACCTGCTTGGGTGGCTCTGGAATAGCTTGACGTAGTCCAAACTGCCGCAATACCCTATCAGGTTGGTGCCACTCGACAATCTGAAAGTGAATGAGCGGCACCACTGCTGTCCACGTGTCGCTCCCGTCAAAACAGTACTGAGGCAGTGATGCGGTGACCTCCTCAGTGTACGGGGTCCAGGTGATCTGAAGTTGTAATTTTAGGTTGTCATTTATATGCAATAATGGAATGGATAAACCCTGGAAATAAAATAATCCATTATCCCTGCATACCTGGTCAAGTTGAAGACGGTCCAGCGTGTATCTGTAATAGGGTAGGCTGTGTGCCGGACTATCCTGGAACGTCTTCTGATAGTGCCATCTGCCAAGCACAATAACAAAGTTAAACAGTATCGTAGTAAACTTAAATAAAAGTGAGATTTGAAAAATTTTCTAACCTGCGTGCTAAGGGGTCAATCCCTGCATCCCCCTCTGGTATGTCTAAAACAGCTATCGCGGGGGCGATAGTGGGAAATCTATCCCACGCCCAGAGCTGCAGTAGTAGGCAGCACCCTCCTATCTCCTTATAATCCGGATCGATGGCCTTACAGAGCTTTCTGTACAGATAGGCCAGGCAAGCAGATCCCCAACTGTTCGTCCCAACCTCCTGTAAGTGGCCGATCAAGGCTAAGTGCATGAGATGTACATATGTGCCGGAATGGTCTGGAAATAATGTTCCGCCAATGAGCCGTAAAATGTAAGCCCGTGCGAATCTCTGCACTGTCACCTCATCCGCATCATCTGGAAGATGAGTGAAATGTCTCTCCAGTCAACTCATCCTCAATCGCCCCCCTCTGATGACATTCTCATCCACCGGTAACTAGAGTCCCAAATACTCCTCTATGAGCTCTCCCTATCCCCATACAGTGGGTCCCGTCACTACTCGACCGTCAATGGGTAAGTCGAGCTGAAAAGCAACATCCTGCAGGGTAATAGTCGTCTTTCCCTGTGGCATATGAAAGGTATGTGTCTCCGGCCTCCACCTCTCTACAAATGCACTGATCAACTGATGGTCGATCGGCACAAACTCGCACATCGCCAGGCCGTAAAAGCCTGCCTCTCGTAAAAAGGGGACAATCAACTCTGGCGGCTGCTGGTGATGGTAGTGATGAGCTCGTCGAATCCTGAGCACGCGGTCAGACTGCAAATGATAAAAAAATCACCAATTACCACGTCTGACAATTTAGAAATGATATAACCAACTTTACAAAGATCTAACTATTTCCATACATGGCCTGCCCAGATCGACTGGGATATGTGTGAGGCCTGAGCCGTCAACAATGAAGGATCCCGTGGTCTAGGATCAATACGTCGGGATGTGGATGCCATCTGTCACGGCAAGCATTGCATTAGATTGAAATTCAAACACACAATAAGTTAACAGACTTGTGCAATTTAAGTATAAAGTTCAACACAAGAATTTGTATGGTTAAAATACAATTTGAAATACAAATATTTTATAAACGTTTTCCCGCTTGACTGCGATTTTGAATGTATTATGGTTAGTTCGCATGGCGCCTCCCCCCACCCCATTTAAAATATCATATGTATAAAATAATTAATTGAATTCTATAAATTTATATATTTATTTAGATAATTATTATTTTATTTTTATTTTTAATATAATTATATTTTTTATAATATCATTAATTAAATTTTATGATATTATTTGTATATATTATAATTTAAAATTATAATATCACAATAACAAAATTAAATTGTTTATGTTTTATAAAAAATATCGGTTAAAATACCAAAATACATTTATTTCATGCACTATTTTTCGCTTTACCGTAGTTTCGAAATGATTTACCGGAATACGCAGGGCGCCAGATTGTATGGCGTCATCGGCCGCGCTGAAGGCGCCCTTCAACATTATATCGTGATTTGTATACCAAATATCCTTGTATTTTTTTTTAATTTAGAATCTGCACTAGTTATAACAAAATTGATTGAATGCTTTATTTCACCGAGTGACCATATATGTACATAATGGCGTGCAATTTTACTATAAAAAGCTACATCATCCGACCACTACACTTACGATATTGGTTAACATACTTCATAAGATATATGTGAAAGTAAATAACAAAAATTAAGGTGTGGAAGGGCCTTCTTCCCTATACAACAATGGGTAGTGCTTACGATTATGTCCTTCCATCTTACAATGACCGCATTTTTGCTTTAGGCCGCTCTCTTGGGGCCAATCCATCTCATTTCTGATCCGGGTCAACTTTGGGCGTCCCCTTGCAGGCAATCTTCCATAATCTGGAACTAGGACAGGAAACGGTGGTAGGTTATTCCATTGCGACCAGTCCCCAATAGGCCACCACTCAAATTTGTAGCAATTGAGAAGTGTGTTAAGCCTGTATACAGCATCGACATATGGTTCCTATGATACGTTGATTGAGGCACAAACAGCAATAATATGTGCGCAAGGATACCTATATGCTTGGAACTGTCCACATGCACATTGCCCTTTGTCTAATAACACTTGGACGACCTTTCCACGTGTCCCCCTGGCCATATCAGGGCCCTCCACCATCTCAAACCTAGTTCCTTCTCTATTGTAAGCACGAACGTGGTAAGAAGAAGCGCGTGACTGGATAGCCGCAAGCTCGTGTCTGAATCTGCTTACGTATGTGTGACCTTGTTGTAGTTCAGCATGTGCTTCTTTTGCCCTTTCCACAAAGTACTTGACACATCTATAGTATGTTTGTTGAACAAGGCCTGTGATTGGTAGCTTCCTCAATCCTTTGAAGAGGCTATTGATGCACTCTACAATGTTAGTCGTCATATGCACTCTACAGCTTTCCTCACATTGTCATCCCTGCACTTCTTGCGAACGTTGCTGGCAATGTGTCTGATACAGTACCGGTGAAAAGCATGCGGAGGCTGCCATCCCAGACCTTCGGTGGCTACAGCATCTTTTATAGCTCGGTGCCGATCTGATATCAAGCATATTCCTTGCTTGTTTGTAACATTTACCCGCAGTAATGCCAAGAACCAACTCCAGTTTTCATAGTTCTCCCTGTCGACAATGGCAAAGGCAAGAGGAACAGGACATTTGTTACCGTCCTAGGGTCGCAGCAACCAGTAGCACGCCCCTGAACTTGCCATATAGATGCGTTCCATCAACTTGTATGAATTGCTTGCAGTAAGGAAATGCGGCAAGTGCATGGCTTGAAAGCCCAGAAAACGCGTCTGAAAACATGTTTCTGCGGATCAACACGGTTGTCAACTGTGACAAATTCTCCTGACTCCAACTTGAACAGCGCCTGGTCACAGTAGCCTAAAATGTCCAACCATTTGGGAAGCACTTCATACGATTTATCCCAATCACCGTACACCCTGACAATTGCCTTTTGTTTTGCCTTCCATGCTTTTCTGTACGAAATCTTATACCCGTACATGCCCTCCACCCTCTCTTGTATAAGCGAGATTGGAAACATCTTGCTTCACTTTAATCATCTCCAGTATCAAGGAACTGATATACTCGGAGTCAAGAGACTTGTGGTCCTGTGTCAAACTGGCATTAACACATGTGTGAGGCCCTGAAAATCTAGTTATTGTCCAAGTGTTACACCTCTTCAGTTTAGTCGCTCTGAGGTGGAAATTGCATTGGTCCCCGTAATTATCACACTTCACACTTAATCTTCTGGTATCCGACTCCTCCACATGATAACTGTGGTGCCTTCTGATGTGGTAATCCTTGGTTGCAGCAATTAAAGCATCCTTACAATCGAACTCTTGCCCAACCTGTAAGTCCTCCATGTTGTTATCGTAGGTTGGTTTCATTATTTTCAAAAATTCGTTCTGACTCCATATGACATCCCAATCAATGTGAGAGAAGACAGCAGCTTGAGGGACACCTCCTAATGTTTGTGCAGCATTGTCATTCCTCACCTGCCGCGTTGCAACACTGGCTCCATGTGTGGTGGCGCATTCTTCATCATCAGTGTCACGATCGTCATCACTACTGCAAGACACCTCATCGTCCTCAAAACCAGACTCAAGGTAGGCATCCACCAATATAGGATCAGCTGAATCTTCCTCTACGACTGGTAAGGCACTTGATGATCCCAACATGGTATGTGATATATTTCTCGAGAAAACACCGGCAACAGATGAGTCCAATGCAGGAGTATAACTATCAAAAATGTGGAACTCGACTCCACCCGTGTAAGGAAGGCCTTCCCGCACCATCAAACAACCAGTACTGAGATTAGCCGCTGGAACCATAGGTGATCTAGTCGTTGGAACTCTTTCTTGTGAACCCAGGTTGGCAACGTGTAGTTCGGATGTGATCACCTCCGTGTACAACTCCATTGCTGTCATCGTCGGATGTTGTTCGTAGCTTGCTATGGCACATGACAAGTCTTCATCGTCGTCCAGTTCGTATGCCATGTATCGAGCCTCTGTTTGATGCTGTGGAAACCTGTAAACAATCTTCCCCACAGCTTGATTTCCGTGAAGCTTCAGGCGGGCATGAATTCTCTCGCGCAAAACATCCATAGTGCTGCATCCTCTTAATTTCAATGCCTTTGGGGGAGGTCCATCGTACATTACCCCCATTGATCCCTCGATAATTGTACCATTTGAATATATAAAAGCAATTAAATTTTTTTTCATCTTCTTACTTTTAGCTGCAAAATACTCGTTGCACCCCACAACTGACAGATGGTCTCATATATAAATTTTGTTCGCATAAACAAGTATACTAGTATTTAATACTATAATTACAAATGAAGGGGATGTAAAACGCGGCTGCAAGGTATTCTATTAATACTACGTAATAATAGGAGTATTTTTTCGGCCTTGCAAATGTGTTTTCTTCTCCAAAACTAATATAATATTTAGCTATATAATCTTATCTAAGGTTTAGCTTATCTCTCGCAATTATCATTTTTCTTAGTTATTTTCCTCTGTTCACAGCTACTACCAAATATTAATCAAAATTATGTACACATTATTATTGTCAATACCTCCATATATATTTTAATTCTTCCTGAATAAACCTATACATAGTATATTTTTTTCAAGTACGTATACTATTCTTGCATTTTTAATATCTACTATTTAAATACAAAAAAGTTCAAATTTTCAATAACAATATCCTATTTTTTAAAGGCTTTTGGTTACATTCACATATCCTAGAATTTTTTTTGTACCTATCTTATGATATATTAAGATTCCGCATGAAAAAATTTTCTAAATATAACTTTCACCTAGGTCGTAAGACCTATATTAGAACACCCTTCTTTATCTCGTTTGTTGTTCTTTTAATAACGCAACCTATTACATTACATATAAATTCCTACAAAATTTCCATAAATCATAACTTCACATCTTAAATAATAATTTCACATCATAAATCATAGCAATCAATATAAAATTAACAAATCTATATTATTTATATCATAACATTCTAAATAAATTTATCTACCAATATAAAAATTATTTTTAATATGAATAATAAAAACTATAATATAAGCATAAAATTCCTAAAAATACTAACCGGTAAGTATTCAAAGAAGCAAATACAAAAAAGCCTCTGCATGAAAGAAAATGTTATTAGATAATTTAATAACTTTAACCTCTAAGTAAAAGTTACTAGATATTATTGTATCAATTACAAAATTATGCAAAAAACACGCTAAATTAAATATATTTTGTAAGATAATATATTAAAGGAATAAAAATAACAATATATATAAAATTTTATTGATGTATATTCAACTTAAAATATAATGTTTGAATTTTTATATCAAGAAAATATTAATAAATTTTAAAAGATAATTATTTTTTATTCTTAACTACTATCATTAAATCTAAAATATATAGTTAGTTATTTTAATTAGCATTTTTCATAACATGAATTTTTAAAAAAAATATATTTGATCACTAAAAATAATTTTATGTCAAAAAATATGAAATTATATTAATATTATTCAATATATTGCATTTCAACTTTTACTCGAATGATTGAAGAAATAAAGAAGAAAAAATTCACCAAAGTACATGAAATGAAGAATAAATTATGTACGAACTGTAAACCCTCTGAGTATTTTTAGTTTATATATTTTAAATTTAAAATATAATATTTAAAAATTATCATCAACAAAAATTTAAAGTTATTTATATACATAATATTTAATTTAATCACTAACTTTTTTTATACAATATAATATGAAATCATTTATTTTTGTCAAAAAAATGTATATTAAAGCTTCAATTTATTTAAAATGTTGTAATAAATTAAAAAATATAATTAATAGTTGTAAAAAAAATATTATCAATAACATGTTAGATTTTTAAGAAAAATATAGTATGTTAAAGCTTCAATTTCTTTTAAATCCTAGAACATCATTTCCCACCATAAATCATAATAATCAACATAAAATAAAAATTATAACATAAATATAAAAAATATACAAATAATAATCCCTAAAAAATACAAACTTTCACAAATCACACAAATTTATATCATCTTTTTCTAAATCCTAAATCATCATTTCCCATCATAAATCATAATAACCAACATGAAATACAAATTATAATATACATATAAAAACTATGAAAATACTAACCAATAAAAAATATAAACTATCACATTATATAAATTTGTACAAATCTTTCATAAATCCTAGATCACTATTCCACATCATAAATCATAATAATCAACATAAAATAAATATTTTAATATAAATATAAAAATTATCAAAATATAAACATGTAAAAATTATAAACTATAACAGATCATATAAATTTGTATAAATTTCTTCTAAATCCTAAATCATTATTTCATATCATGAATCATAATAATTAATTTAAAAAAATATAATATAAATTTAAAAATTATAAATATACTAACCAAGTAAGAATTGGAAGAAGATCTCCAAAGCAGAAAATGCTTCTGAATGAAAAGAAGAAGAACAAGAACAGCGGCTCCGAAAAATTTCTGTGAAAGGGTTTAGGAAGTGTGAAGTGCGGCTGAGAAATACGAAATGGTTTGGAAAGGGGTTGGGGAGGCGGAGGGTATTTGTAGAGGGGGGAGGCGCCTAATGAAATGGCGCCTCCCAGTTTGAATTTTGAAACCAGAATTTTAAAAAAAATTGCGCCCCCCCCGAGGGCGCCTAATGAAATGGCGCCTCCTTAGGGAGGACTGCCAATTTGAATGGCGCCTCCTTAAGGAGGGCGCCAGTTGGAATGGCGCTTTCTGCAAGCCTTGCGGGCGGAGGACGCCACTTTGAATGGCGCCTCCAAGCCCCTCGTACGTATTCTAGTAAATTATTTATGAATTACGGTAAAACGATAAATTATTTATAAAATTTGCGTAATCCGGTATTTAAGCCGTTTAAGACCAGGATATGTAATTGGAGTTGGAAAAAAATTTGAGAATATATAGGTGGATTTTACGTATGTTGCGAACACTGTTAAATAATTATAATAATCATGTCAAAGCAGATTAAATAAATATTTTAATATTTATTTGTCTTTATAAATTATAAAGTAATCATATAAATTGAAAATAAATTTATAAAGAGTATAATAAAACATAAAGGTTAGAACAGATATTTCCTGCTCTTATTTTTTTTGTTGTTATAATGTTAGTATTAGGTGATGAGGGTAATGATTAAAAATGCATCATTAATCTTAAATCATAACATTTTATTCAATTTAGATAATATTATACAAATCAATGAATTTAAATCATTAAGTTTCTCACGTGATGAGAAATATAACTTATATTTGATTTATGGTGTTAGTAAGTAATAGTGAGTGGCTGGGATGACAATTCGTAATATTCAAATCACTTTATTTATTAAATATATTTAAATAAGTTATCTTGTATAATTTGATTAATAATTTTAATTAATAAGATTTATATTATAAAATTATTTATTAAATTTAATTATTTATTATTTTTTTATAAAAATATTTTAAATTATTAATAAAATATTATTTTAATATTTTATTAAAATAATAATTTTATATTTTATTTTATATATTTATTTATAATTTAATTATTAATTATTTTTTAAATAATATTTTTAAAAATTTAATATAAATTGCTAAATGAATTAACATATCAATCTAAACTCATATAATAGAAAAAGAGGGATAAAAAATCTTTTTATATAGAACTTTAAATTACTCAATACGTCAAAGAATCATAACTTTTTAATTTCATTCATTAAATTAAAAAATTTTATTTCATTTTATTTCTCTTGTGATAGAAATATTAGTACCAACTAATTTTGTTTATAAGCATTAATCTATTTTATGATAATTTTATTATGAGTTACAGAATTATAATTATAATTATTCAATAAATAAATAATTTAATATATTAATAAATGATAATTATAATAATTAATAAAATTTAACCATAATCTTAACATGTAATAATTAAGATAATTAATAGAAATACGAACATGGGCCCATTAATTCAAAACGGGCTCGAAAGTCGCGGAACTACTTTGGATATAAATATAATAACGGCTAAAATTTGACATATTGACATTTTTGGCCAAGGCTGTCCAAGGTTATAAATTTAGATTCTTGTGTTTGTTAACCTTATGAATGGAGCTGAGTTACGGGTTGTTTGTCCGTTTAAAAATAAGGTTTTATTTTATTTTTGGATATTTTTAAATAATATTTAAATTTAATAAAATATTTTAAAATAATATTTAAATTAAATAAAGAGGTATTTTATTTATATAATTAAAAAATCCATTAAATTTATTAAAAACTTTATTAAAATTCTTTTCATTTATCTTAAAATATATGTTATATAAATTTTTTTATCTATTTTATTGGGGTCATAAATACAATCTTCAGTTCGAATTTTAAATACGATAAAAACAAAGCTTATAAGATAATAACTTTAGATGCTATTGTATACTAATGTATTATTTTAATATTATATTTATTATAATATATTATTATATTATATTTTTTAATATATTTTAAATAAATTATTTAATAATTTTAAATGAATTAAAATTATTTTTACTAAAATAAAATGAATTCAAATTATACAAAAATTGATTCGAAACCATGCTTTATAGGTTGAGCACTTACTCGAGACATGGGACGGCTCTTGCTTGGACAGCCGGTTCGGCACTTAGAATAGCACAGGCCATACATGGCTAAAGCGAAAAGGAAGGGGGGGGGGTATACTTTATCCAAATTGTTCTTCCTTTTTTTTTTTTTTTGAATATTTTATCCATATTGCTCAACTTTATAATTCGCTGATTTGTATTTCTTAATATTAATTCTTAATATATTTAATTTTTTATCTAATTTTTAATAAAAATGTTTTATAATAAATGAATTCAATAAAATCATATGAAAGAAAATTATAATTTTTTATATTTGGTATTTTTAATTGAAATTAAAAATATATATTAACTTTATTTTTTTAATTTGGATCTAAAAATTATATATTATTATAATTTGCTTTATAAAACTAATATATTTGAATTCCTATTGAAAATTCTTTTACATTAATTCAGATAAATATAAAAAATTATATTTTATTGATACGTGGTTTCATCCGTTTTGACTTGATTTACTTACTATAAAATTTTCTATTAAAAATTGAATATAAAAATTTAAATATAGACAAAATGTAAAGAATAGCAAATATAGGTAAATAAATTATAATGTTTGTAAATATAAGTAGGTAATGAAAAACTTTATTGAAAGGTTAATCATCTGAAAGATAAAGAGATATTTATTTATTTTCATTTTTTCAATTTGTGAACAAATACGCTCGTGTAAAAAGCCAAATGAGAAAAAGTTGAATGTCTTGCACTAGCAATCTATCTACACTACAGATAACATAAAATTAGAGAAGAGAACCAATATCTTTTGATAGGAATGAGTGGTGGTGCAGGCTGCATGAAGAAAAATCATATTTTGTTTGTGGATGGCGAAGAGAAAAGCCTTTACGCCATTGCCAGGCCCCTGCACACGTAGATGCCAGCGAGCACTGACACAACAAAAGACAACCCGACAGAATGGCAAACAAACTAACGAGTCGTTTAATTTTATGAGAAATAAATTTTTACGACAAATTTAACTTTTTATATAAAATTATTTAATAAATATTAAAATTTTAAAAATAATTTTTATATTTTATTTAATTTCATTTTAAAACTTTTAAAATATTAATAAAATAATTATTATAGTTTTAATATTATTATAATATAATTAATAAATTTTAATTATTATTAATTAAATTTTACAAATAATAATTTTATTTTTACATCTATAAATAATATAAAAATAAAATTTATCTTAAAAGTAATGGGTAAACAATTTTGTATACTCATAGAAAGAAAGCTTTTCGAAAAATTTTATTTCTTATAATTTATTAAATAATATTAAATCAAATAACTCAATTTTTTTATTTTTTAAAAAATAAAACTTTTTATGTTATTACCGCAAATACCTCTAATTAAATGGAGCTTTCTTCTTAATTCTGCCACTGCAACTTGCATTTATTTATTTAAATGTCAAGGCTTTAGTTGCAGACTTTTGATGATTTTTTTTTATAATTTACTAAATTAGTTTTCTAAATTAACTATTTATAATTTTTTTATATAATATTTATCTTTTAAAAACATATTCAATATACAAATTGGAAGTTTATAGATTTATGTAATATAGAATAAATTATCAAAAAAAAAAAAACTTATGTAATCTCTATCCCTAGGAATCAATTCGATGATTTACTCTCTTTTATTTTTATTTATTTCTATTGCAATTTATTCCAATGAGGATCTTGCTGGTAAAACGCTGAGTAAGGTGGCGGACCCGGTCTGAGAAGCAACTACAACTTTACTTCAGTGGCACAGAATCTAAGCATAGATTTTGTTTATATAAAGTGGACTTCAATGATATCACAAGATATTGATCAGCAACTTTGGCATATATAATTCTCAAAAACTAAAATTATATGTACATGTATATTATATATAGGGCCTATTAGAATACCTTTACATAAAAGAGGAATTTTTTTTCCTTAAAAAAAAAAGAAAGCAGGAATAATCCGAGTTCGCCATTCTTCCCAAGCCTCATAATGAAATATTATCTCATGATAAAATTAATAGGTAAAATCTTTTTGAAATTAGCATAATTTAAAAATATGCTATTCACTAAATTAATATCTTATTAATTATTTTTTATTAAATATTGATAAACAGAAGTTTCATTGCTCATTTCTGTTAATATATTTTAATATCTAATGTGGGAGAACTGAGTTGTAAGTCATGAGACACTGGTTTTGCATTTTTCAAAAGGAATCAGGTTTACATAATTCTATTAATTTTATTGAATTATAAATTGCCAATTGGTTGGGATGTAAGTTTTTTGAGGGTCAAAATATTGGGGAGGGAAAACTCCCGAGCTAACGTCAAGACTCTTGTCAGTGAACATAAAACGAACAGGCATTCTCTCGTATGATTTTCAAAGAGGCGAATAGATTTAAAATTATTTTTCTATCAAAATAATAAACATAAAATAAAGAGATCATTTAATTTAAATATTTCAAGTTTCATTCCAAAACTTTACATATATTTATATATTCTGATAACTTTTATTATTATAAAAAAATTGAATAAGTTTTAATAAAAAACAAATTCTAAAATAAAAATTACATTTTTCTTCCTTTATAAATAACAATCAAATGAGAGAAAAGAAAAATGAATACATTCGTGTGAATCATATCCTCTTATAATAGAGACCTCCTCGGTCTCTACGTTTGAATATTGAAAAATTCTAAGGTGCCTCGAGGGTTTTTAAACCTTGAATGGTGTGATACAATCTCATTTATTAGATGAGATTATCTAAATTTTTGGTAATCTCATCCAGTGGATGAGATTGTACCATATATCTAAGGTTTAGAAACTCTTAAGACACTGTAATCTTCCCCTTGAATATTACATATATATTAAAAAGGAAGAAGACTATGCAGCAATGAAGCCACATATACTTCAATATCGGGTTGTTTTTATTATACTTCTTGAAATTATACATATTGCTATTATACATATAATTTAAGATGTTCTTATTGAAATATTAAAACATATATTAATTATTTTTTATTATTTTATTGAATTTGATTATATTATTTTTAGTTCCGTTATCTTATTATGATCATTGAAAAATTTATTGACTAAAATAATAAATATATTTAAAACTAATGAAATCTAGTAAGATTAATTGCACATTTTTTTATCCTTTTCAAATGCAAATTGAGGCCTTAATTTTATATGTAGTTATAGAAATTATAGAAAAAAATGTTATTTTAATGAATATTATGAAAAATCAATAAAAACTACTTAGTTCCTTATATAAAAAAAAATTGATATACTTGGTAATAAATTGATCATATGATAATTTTAAAATGTGAAATTATTTCTAAGAAAACTGTTAATGTAACTACATTTTTTTAAGAAAATTTATAATATTTATAATTTAACATGTATTATAATTTAAATTTATATATTAATTAAAATAATATAAAATATTTTCAATTATATATATATTTTGGTGCCCCACTAACTTTTGAGTCTTCACTCCACCGCTAATATATTCAAATGACTATAAATATATTTCTCAAGTTACTTGTCTTTTAAACTTTTTAATTTTTTTGGCAATGGCATAATTCACTTAAAGCATTTATCTTAGATTTGAAGTGAAACCTTTTTTTCTTTTTTTTGGTAACGATACGTTTAAGAGTAGGATAAGTTGTTATATTTTAAATCAAGGCATACGGCTGAATTCTTTGAAGAATTACAATCAGGAACGAAGCTAGAAGATAGAATCTAGAAAGATCAAAATATATTATATTAAGAATTTTAATAAAATATATTATATTTTTAGGGGGCTAGACATAAATTCTCTTTAAAACATTAAAATTGGTAAGGGGAATTTGAAAACTGTCCCATTGTGTTCCCCCCTGCTTACAGTGGTGTGTATTTATATATTGTCTAATTTTTTAAGATTATTATAGATGGGAATCGAATCTAAGGTGATAGAAGATAACAAAACTGAACTAATTCAAAAAGTTTTCTTTCTTTCTTTGACGTTTTGAATTAAGTTATGTTGCATCTATCTTAAGTATCATGCTATTCTTTTGTTATATTAAAAAATTTTGTGGTGCTCATAACTTTTAGTTTCGATGATATTTAATATTATTTTTTTATTCATCATTCAATTTAACATTTTTGTATGTATGTATTTAAAGGTTTAGTCATTTTTATTATTAAAAAAATAGATTTTTGTAGCAAAACAAAGTAAAGAAGGGGAAGACTACAATGCTCTTAGAGATTTCCAAATCTTAGGTATGTGGTACAATCTCATTTATTGGATAAGATTGCCAAAGACTTAGATAATCTTATTCAATGGATGAAATTGTGATACACCACCCAGGATTTAGAAATCCCTGAGATATCTTAGAATTTCCCAGTAAAGAAACACACAAAATTAAAGACAATTTGTGTGTAACAAACAGTAAACGGTTCAATAATCTTCCTATCCCTGCTATTTTTGGCAGTTTGAACTTTGAATAGTCTCTTGTTTGATTTTAACACTGTAAAATTAGAGACTTGACTTGTGATTACAGTTGAGAGCGACAATTTTGGAGCCAAGCACCTTCCATAAATAGGTACATCCCCCCTAATTAAATGTTCCTTACTTCTACTAAAAGATAGGTAGGGAAGGATATTAAGGCTTAACAAATCTGGCATGATATACCATAGAACCTCGAAGGAAAGGGGACCATAGTGTAGAAATGGGGATAACCCAAAATTAATTCTCCTTCTCTTGCCCTATACGTTTAATTAACGGGAATAAAATATTAATTTGCAACATACTTCATTGTTGCAGGTAAGATTCGTCCATCCTACCAACTCGTCCTACTATAGGTATAATTATTTTCTCAAACCTCACTTGATTTTCTTCCCTTAATTTTTAAATAAGCTAATTTATATTTCTCTTCCAGCGAACTTATAATTCTCAAAATATTTTGATAGTAATTACTGAATTAAAAGATTCCAATTTAATTATGAACATATAGTTTAAGTGACAACTAAGGCTTTATCTTTTTTTTTAATACATTTTGAGTTTGAGTTTGAATCTTTCCGTGTGTAAATTTGGTATCACTATTATTATAAAAAATATAATTTAAAATGATTAATATTTTATTTTAATTATTTAGTGCCGTGAATGCTTAAGACTTTGTGTAAAGGAATAAGGTAATATAGGGATAAAAGATAATTTCACAGATTGGATTGTTTAATGCGATATAATATTTGAATGTTAAAATTAGGACACAAAAGGTTAAGGAGAAGAAAACACGAGTTTATAAATATTGAAAGATTTAATTTTCATTATGTATGGTAATTGAGAATACATAATTACCAAGGTTTGAGATGTTTAGAGAATGGTAAGGGAAGGAGAATTTAAATCATGGATGACAATCCCCTTGTTTTGGTTATTATGGAAATATGGAAATATATGCTTTTTATTCGGAAGGTAAACTAGTAAAAAAATACACATTTTTCTTTTTTTTCTTTTTTGAGTGATGCTAAATCACCCGAAAAATTGCACCTACAAAATGTCCCGAATACACTTCATCCGTTAGATTTACATTACAAATATGATTTATGATTAAATGAACGATAGATATATAATTTTATTAATTCTGAAACCAATTCGTGATCCATTTATCGGGACAAACGGTATTTTCCCCCCTTTTTTTTTTACCTATTTGAATACTTTGTATTTCAATTCTCTTTTCTTGACAAAGGTCAAATACTGGTAATTTAGTGATATAATAATATTTGATGTTATTTTTAGAGTTTTACTTCCCATTATATGTAAGGTTCAAATCTAGAATTACAAATATTTGCAATAAGTGAATTATTATTCTTATTATTACTAAAAAAATGATAGGGTAAAATGCATTATGCTTTTTTTAACTATGTTTTCATGATAATGTAATTACCTCAACTTTAAAATTCAACACTTAATGCTCTTGGAATGTATTTGACAAACAACTTTTTCATTAATTTTGAGTGGATTTGTGTTACTTTAACTAATAAATTAAGTCAATCAATTATTTTAAGTATTTGATAAATAATTTATTTAATTAATTGATTGGTTCTCAATCAACTAATTTAAAAAAAAATAACATTTCAAATACGTAATTCATAAAATGTCAACAAAAAGGCAAGGTTGCCTCTGTGTTGCACAGTTATTTTCCCCTATATACGCTTACGAAAAAAACTTGAGTTCCATCTTTGCTTTTTCCCTTTTCTCTTCGCCTATCAACATATAATTTATAGTTATAATTATTTATTTCTTAAAAATAATTAAATAAACACTACTAAATAATAAATCATAATAATATATCTTTTAAAACTATTTAATTTAATAAATATATAAAATATAATTAAAATAAAAAATATTTATATAGATCATAAAATATCTAAAGTTATTAAGCAAATTTATTTGATCCACTTGTAAAATGGTTCGCATGGATTGAATATCAATGGACCAAACAGGATCCGCTTTACAAAAATTGTGAACTCCTTGCATGAGAGTTCAAATCCTGAAGTTTGCAGATTGTGAACCTTTTTTTAAAATTAATTTTAAACCTAAAATAATAATTATAAATTTAAAAATCAAATATTTAATACATTCTTGATCTGTCAATAATTCAAAATTAAATAAAGTATAATAAAAATTAATCGACTTCTAAATTATTAATTTAGAAATAAAATTATTAATTTAAAAATAATTTATTTAGGTTGGATTGATTTGAAGATAAAAAATTGAATTTGAAAGTGAGTATTAGATTCACTTTGTGAAAATTTATATAGTATAAGTATATTTGTTTAGTGTGAAATTGTATTATAAAAAGAAAAGAATACGGATTCATTCGTAGACTATTAAGTCCACAAGAATTGCTTATCAAATCATTTTAAATTTACATTTAAATAAACTCACTTTTTATGAATTTTAGTCTATTTTTTTTTGCAAACTTCTATTTTAATAGCTCTACTTATATCTTTATATGTCATTTTATATATAAATAGTTAATAATAAATGATTGGTTTTACTAAATATCTTTATTCAAATAACTAATATTAGTTGATTAAATTAATTACTACATTCGATCATTAATTAATAATTAATTAACTAATTGTTAATATAATCAACTAATTATCAAATACGTTTTAGAGTTAGAGGGTGTTTAACAAATAGATTTGTTATTAACTTCCACTACCAGAAAAATCTATATTTGGTGATAGAATCTAGCAATAGATTGTGTGTGATGGAAAAAGCAATGGTTCACTTGTCAATAAATGGGTCTGTAGCTCATAATTCTAAAAATACTTCGTAATGAATTATGAGCTTAGGAATGGAATTAGTGATGGACATTTTAAAATTCATTGCTAATTTTATTGCTAAAGTTCTATCAAAATTTAATGATGAACTTCCTACCCAAAATTTGAAATTTTTTTGGTGCAATGATAAAATATTTTTAAAAATATGCCATGTAAATTCATTATTAAATGAAACTCATTGTTATAAGGAAAGAACTTATATCCATTGTTAATTCTGTCACTAACATGAAAATATATCTAGGTCATAATAGCACCCTCTATTTCCCACTTTTGCTTTTCTTTCTTCACTTCTTCGTCGTTGCAATCACTATCATATCCCAACTTGCTTTAGTGACCTCCTTATTGCTTGCCATCACTGTTTGTAGCCTCCAAAAACTTCATTGTCATTGTTCCTTACTTTTAATTGATGATTTTTTTTTGAAATGGTCTTGATTATTGTATTTTTTATTTTTAATATTCATTGGTTAAAATTAATTTTTGATGATTTTAAAGTGGAATTGATAGCCATTGATGATGAAATTGATAATATATAATGTTTACTAAGTTACTTTATTAATTAATTTGAGTGATGAGATTCACATAAATTATTTATGCTTTTTTATTTTTAGGCTTTTTTATTGATTAGAATTAGTTTTTATTGCTTTCAAAGTGGAATTGATAGTGAAATTGATAATTTGTGATACTCATTGAGTTGTTTTGTTGATTAATTTGAGTAATGAGATTCATATGAATTATTTAGGTTAATTTATGAGCTAAGAATGCATGTTTATATCACTTAATGATATCTACATCTAAGTCATAATTTTATGAAGATTTGCAAATAAAATGGTTAAATTTATGAAACCATTAGTTTAGGAATTTTTAGGATGTTTTGGTGAATAAATTTATATTGGCCTTAGTTTTAATTGTTGAATGGATAAAATTATTAGTTTTTAGGATTTGTTGATAATTTAATTTAACTTAGCTTTAGTGTGATTATTCAAATATGAAATTGCTAATTTTTAGGATGTTATAATGAATTAATTTATATTAGCCTTAGTTTTGATTTATTAGTGTATGAAATTGCTCACTTTTGGGATGCGTTAATGGTTTAATTTAACTTAACTTTATTTTTGATAATTTGAATGTGAAATTGCTAGTTTTTAGGATGTTATGATGAATTAGTTTACATTAGGCGTAGTTTTAATTAGTTAATATGTGAAACTGCTAGTTTTTAATGTGTTGATGATTTAATTTAACGTAGCATTAATTTTGATTATTTGAATGTGAAATTGCTAGTTTTTTAGGTAGTTTTAATTTAACCTTTAAGTAGCATTTGTAAATAACTTTTTATCCTTATTGCAACTTTTGTTTTCATTTGTTTAAGGTTACTATACATGTGTTTGGCACAATAAATAAACTAACATATAAAGGTGTATAGCATGTTGGCTTACATTAACTTATAAGTTTTGATTTGGTATGCTATCTAAAATATCTTATAACTTGTAATTGATAGTTGCTCAATTTTTTTTCAAATTTATCCTTTTATTTTTAATTAAATGATAGCTATATCTTATTCTCATAAACCTATGCTTCTTCCCTTTTTCTTTTAAAATGTCATTTACCACCCAATCATCTCCCTTAATAAACGTTTTCAAGTTGTTAAGACCACATTAAAACTCACTATAGCATTGCAACAATTACATTGTAAGTCTTCAACTATAAGTCTATTTTTCTTTCCTTTTATTTTATTTTATTTTAATTCTAGATAGATATTTTCCTTATTCATCATCTATTCGTAAGTAGCCTTAAAATTTTTTAATTCAAAAGGGCATGATCTTGTAGTAGTACATGTACTCATTTGTGATAAAGGCAGTTTTATCTTGATTTTCTAACCACATAATGATTTGATTGTATCTAGAAAAGGCATCATAAAAGCTTAATATTATGAATTTGAATGCTCCATCTACCAGGTTATCGATGTTAGGAAGAGGATATAAGTCTCTAGGGAAAGCTTTCTTTTATTGGTGTGTGTCCTAAGAGTCAATTATAAGATGATTATAATAATGCATAATGTATTATGTTTTATTTTAGACAATTCAATTATTATATTTTATTTCATTTTTTATAATTTATAACTTAATATAATAATTATCCATAAAATAGTTTACTATTTTCAAAATATCCATAGTCAAATATTATTACGGGATAGCAATAATATACCGAGACTATTATGTATAGTGATTGATAATTATGAATTATAGATATGTGATGTCAGGTTAATACATTGATACATTATTAGTGAGCAGATGTACTAAATTGACTCATCATGAGAATATTATATGGATTATCATGTGTCATTAGTTATTCTTATGTAATTGCAGTTTACGTAATCTTTTGACTTGAAGTCACTACAGTTCCCTATACGAGGAGTCATATACTTTGATATCATCTTATGTCACCTTTAATTGGGATGACATATAGGGCATTGATTGGGTGTGTCATGAATCATGCACAAAGATGTAAATGATGTAGATAGAACTTTGTTCTTTTTATATAAAAGGACTGATACCTTTGGGCTCCTTAATTGAGTGAGACTAAGAAATACATGGCCATATTCAAATATATTAATATGCAATATTAATTATTTGTTTAAATTAATCTACTTGATATAAAAAAATATGGGTTGAACATTAATGAGGATGATACACTCTATGCCTGTAACTCGATTTGGATATTATTATAAAAAAGACCATGTTGCAAAATGTTACTCATATATTAGGTAGATATCGAATCAAAGATATTCTTATTACTTAGGTAGCAGTGATGTATGCTAAATACAACTTATTATTTATAGTCTATTGATAGGTGATTACTAATGTAGTAAGAACCTATAGGATTACACAAAAGAAGTAAGAATGAGATAGTAATTAATTGTGTATTAATTAGGCTTGTTATTTATTGCATATATATATTATCAAAGTAATAATATATATATTCACGTAATATTAGTATATTATATGATATTATTTAATATTAAAGTAATATCAAATAATTATGCCATTTGATATTAGATAATATTATTATCTAATAATATTTAGTTATTAATATTAAGGTAATATTAGATAACTAATTGATAAGTCATATCTCTTCTCACTTTCACTATGATAATAATAAAATATTAGCTATTGAATGGGATTAAGATGGAGGTGGTTTCCTAGTAAGACTAAGAAAGTGGCATGCCTTTAGCTTTATAAAAGGTCATGAAGGTGTCACTTAAAATCGCATACTGCCACAAAAAAAAATCCTAAAACTGCACTAAAGCCTTAACCCTATATGAAAGAAATGGATCTTAGTAGATTTGTGGAAGCTTGAAAGGTTATCATTCACTTCATGTGGATACCGTAGAAGCACATTCACTTGACTGTACTTGTGATTCGTGGATTACACTCTAAGAGATAATTCTTATGATATTGATCAATGTCCCTGTGCATAGATTCTAGGAAGGTTTCATATAATAATTTTTGAAAATATATTTTTTTGCTATGTTATATTATACATGTGAAACCTAACATCTTTAAGTCAGTAAAATCAACGTACATCCTCCAAGAACTATTAGCTTTCTTAATTATAACTACATTTGAAATCCAGGTAGTGTGAGTTACTTTTTTGATAAAGCTAGCCTTCAATAGCTTATTGACTTTTACTTTGATTGCCTCAAACTTGGTTGAACCATGTTTTCTTTTTTTCTTTCTTTGTTAAATAAGGTTTGCCATTAGATTAGTAGTTAGTTTATAGCAAGTAACCTATAGATCAATACAAAGCATATTAACAATTATCTATACAAAAACTTTTATATTGTCTTTCAAAAGGTTTATTAATTTCTCTTTATATTCAGCAAGTACACTTTTCCCTATTTTGATTAATTTTTCATTGTCAAGGTTAAATATCCTTACTTCTTCTATCTTTGATTTGGGTTTCAAATTTTTCCCTTTCTTATCTTCTTTGAAACTTTAGGAATTAACCGTAATCATTTTACAATTGATATCTTTCTTGTTATACCTCTTAGTAAATTAGGACTTATTTTTATTTCTCTTATTATTACTTTTAAAATGTGGTAGTTAGTTAATTGTTGTAAATGTATTTAAGGTAAGGATTAAATTAAGAAAAATAAAGTTTTAAGATAAAATAAGGGAGAATTAAATTAAATTAAAATTAGTGTGAAATTAGATTTGAATAAGTACATATGGAGGAGATTTAAGAAATAATTTTTATTTTTACCCTTGAGGCCTTACAAAATTACTAAAATACCCTAAAAAAAATCCAAACCCACTTTATAACTTTTAACCATTTAGCACATTTCCATTTCTCCAAAAAAACCAATTAAGCTTCCCCCTCAATTCTCTCTACAAATTTTCACTTTAACTTTATCAAATTATAACAAGTTAAGTTGAGAAATTGCAAGAAATCTTAACTTCTTTCCCATCAAAGTAATTTCAAGCTAGCATATGGTTTTCATTATAAAATTTTCTTAAGTATTGTTGTGAATGGAAAATTAGAGGTTTGAGATTTTAAACCAAAACTGTATAACTTTTAGTGCTAAAGAGGACAAGCTAACCTTCCTTTAATTCTTTTCTCATTTCCTCCATCAATTTATAAGCAGATAATCTACTTAAATTTCATAATTTTGTATTATTTCTATTTTCTTTGAATGTTTGTAAAATGTGCATAACTATTGAATTTATGTTGGATCTAAGTATTATATGGGTATATAAGCTATATTAGGGAAAGAAATATCTATTTGTATAGTATTTTCATTGAAAATATGCCTTTTTACAGGTGATACTTAAATATATACTTGAGTATGACACTAGATTTCATTTCTGCATGCTAACACTCGAGTACATATTTCAGTAAAGTATTTATAAAAAGTTACTATTTGGATGATCTTACTCGAGTATGAAGGCACAAGTTCGTCTCTAGACCCTCCACACTTAAGTATTTCCTCTATTTGTCGAGTTTTATTTATTTTATGATATTTCAAGGTAATGTTTGCTTATATAGCTTTTATATTTATATATTAGACATATAAGCACTATTATTTGTGTTTCTATTAATGGAATTCCTAAAGAGAAATATATTTATATTTGAATGATATTGTGATTAAAAATATAAAAAAGGAAAATTATATATTAAGATGCGAAATAATACTAGATTCAGGGTAAAATGTCAGGAAAGGATAACATAAGATTCAGGAGGATTAAGGACGGATGTTCGTGAGAGGATAAAGTTAACTCAAGAAGCACAAGGAGATTTACTTGCTTTCTATTTAATATTATTTAAAGTTATTTCTTGTGACTGTAGATTCAATTATAATACTTATGTTATATGTGTCTTGACATGAATAAGTAAGGGTGTTATGATACCTTAAATACATGTTTTATAATTTTTCATTTAGGTAGATTATTTACTTATTGAGTCTCTAACTCATTATTTTAATTATTTTATTTTCTTTCAAATGTGCATATGGAAGCTTTTTCTCCACCACTAGCTCATCAGTAGAAAAATTCCCTAGTGTATAGTTATATGGATAATTATGGCTAATGGCAGACCATAAATAAAAATAATCTAGGCCTTATAGAAAGATAGTAACTTTAAAACAATGTAAATATTTTTATGTAAATAATATTAATAATACTTATAAAATTAAATGGTTGCTAATCACTATGTGATGATACTAAGGTTAGGATAGGAAGCACTAGTGGAAATTAAGAAACGAGTTCTATGCTAGTTACCTCTAGATTGGTTGTGACACTTTTAGTTAGTTTTTTCTTGGTCGTGATTTTTTTTTTACCTCTTAAGCATTCTTTATAGCTTAACTTATTCATATAAAATTACCTAGTGGCCTGTTGGTTAACCTTGACTTGTCTAACCCTATTTTTAGCAAGAAACTTTATTAATAGATGAAGGCTTAAGATAATAACTTTTATTTAATTAAGGAAAGTTCTTTCTAGGGTTGCATTATAAGCAAAGGTTAGGGCATTAACCATTAGGAAATCTATAGTGATGTTTGTAAAAGCAATCATGTTCCTAAAGTCTCTCTTAGTATAACAAACACTTTAATCAGTACTTACTTGCCTAAGAAGCTTATTAAATTACCTTAATAACGGGTATATTTTCTTTGAAAAGATAAAGACATTTGAAAGTGTCAAGGTAAAGGATATTAGTTAAACTTCCTTTATTGACTAATATTCATTATACAAAATAATTATGAATCATGGTCATGATGACCATAAGATCATCATAATTTTTCTTATAATTGTTAGGTAGCTATCCTCTATGAAAGATATCAGTATTGATATGGAAGGCTTTGGCTTTTTTACCTATATATTTAATACTAAATGTAAGTATCTTTTTTGTGTAGTCTTTAAGGTCTTATTATTAGTGAATCACCCCAACAATCACATTTATAACCTTGAATGGGCCTTGTGCTCTTTCTAGCTCTTTGCCTTTGTCATCTTGCCTTTTTAGGGGTGAATTAAACTATGTTAGAGATCAATTATATTTCTTGTTATTTGGCGATAATTATAGTCATCAATATGCTTATTGTAATCCCTTTTAATAGGTCATTTTTTACATACTGCCTCAAGTGAACCCTTCAAATTAATTTTGTAATTTCATTTTTTAAGGTGATATAGCCTTTGGTATCATAAGATTAGTGTTTATAGTGTTTGTAATAAGTTACGACCCTTGGTGGTGATGAGCTCTTGTTACCAAGTTTCTTTTTAGGTTTTTTTGTCCATGAACTTTACCATTTTCACATCATATAGGATTCTCTTTATAATTGTATTTAAAAGGGCATATTGGTTGTATTTAGGTTTTAGTGGTCTTTTGTCCTCCTTTCATCTAGTTTCATCATATCACTTATCTTTTCAATATTGATAAATTTGGTTGCCTTTTTTGGTAATTTTGCAAGGTTTTTAGCTAGTTTTTTTTAGGAAGAAATTTTGAAAAATCTCTCAAACAAAGGCTGACTAGTAGAGAATACACAATAACCTCTTCTTTAAGGTTCTTCAATTTTAAAGAAAGTTAATTAAAGTACTTAAGGAACTCTTGTAATGATTCATTTTTCTTTTATTATACACCCATGAGTGAATTAGTCTTTTTATCAACTTAAGATGTAGTGACATAGATGAAGAATAGGTCAGTTAAATCCAAGAAGTTAGTAATAGGATTTGGTCTTAAACTCATAAACCATTATAAGCTAGCATTGTTAAATATAGTTGAAAAAGTATGGCATATGATTGCATCTAGTGCTTCTATCAAGTGCATAGCCATTTGAAAAGCCTTAATAGTTATTTTGTTATATGGTTAAATTTATTTATGGTTTAAAGTTTTAAGGGACTAGAACTTGCATGATGATCAATATAAAGTGATAGTATTTGCTATTATGATTATTATTTTCTTAAATATAGTCTTTATACTTGTACTCTTATTCATCATTCATTTTACAATTTTTAGTTCTATTAACTAATCAATTATTATACCTTTGGTTATAGTGAATAACATGTTCCTTTAACTGGTTATAGTTGCACTGAGTATTTTTAACTCTTTCTTTATAAGGACAAACCAGTCTTTCATTAAAAGGTGATTTATTTTCATAATATGAATGTGATTGTAATTCTTTTTTTAGTAATGCTCATAATGATTAAGCCTTTCATGTAGGTTATGTTATTTGTCTATATTCCTCGAAAGCTTTTATCTTATGAATTCCAGTAGTTCTCTAGCTATTTATTTTCTCCTTCAAGGAGTTCCTTCTCCAAATTATGATTAACATGTGGTCTTCTTGCATATTTATTAAGGAAAGCTATGCGACGTGGACTTTTCAAGTTTAGTTACCAAAAAGGTAACATTTAATTATTATTGTTAGATAAATGTATGCTTAGATGTTAATTCATTATTGCAAGTTTAGTTAGAGTGAGTATTAAAAATTGCTACGATAGATAGAATGTTCATTATCATAGTTATACTTAGGTCATAATTTAAAAAAAATCCCTTATTATCTTAAAATTCTCTCAAGAAAGTGGCTATTGTTTTATTGATTTTCCTAAGAAATGATTGAAGTCTAGTAGCTTCTAGGAAAAAATTCAAAGATGTGTTTTCTCGAGAAAATAATTGTTATATGACTAACTTCCTTGAGAAACAAACTAAAGACTAACTGCTTCTTGGAAAAAAGGTGAAGGATGAGTTTTCTTTAGAAAATGATTATTTCCAAATTGATTTACACAAGCAACCAAATTAATTATTGGTAACTTTCATTACGGCAGTTTTAAAATCAATTTTTTTGAGAAAATGATCATTTCTTGATAAGTTTTCTTAAGAAACAACCAACAAAAATTACTAGTTAAGATAAAAGATAGATGGATTGTCTCAAAGTTATGATCACTTCTATAGTAATTTTCTTTGTAAACAATTAACTTTTTTATTTCTTTGTGGAAGATATGAGAGATTGATCATTTGTAATTAAAGATGCCATAAATACATTTTTGCATTTAAAAAAGAAAAGAAGAAAAGTGATCAATATCTTTGAAAAGGATTCAGATCTTATGTTAATTACAGATAAAATAACATATTTCTAAGATCATTGAACGATCTCTTTAGAATAATTTTACGTATGTTCTCATGTACGAGAAAAGACAATGACCAATCATTGATTTATATTCATAAGAAAATAAACTAATCATGACTTTCCTATAAAAATGATTGATGATCGGTGGAAATTTTTTTTAAAAAGACTTTCATGAAATGAAAATTTAAAAGCAAAATTAAAGGATAAAAGTAAGAGAGTGATAAAAACAGTGAATAAGATTGTAGATGACATTAATGTTGTGATCATTTACCAAATGTGCAATCATTTAAGGCAAAGACGAATTGCATGCTATTAAGAATAGTGATTGGGTAGATAACACAATCACCATGCAAGAAAGAGACTGTATAAGAAAATCCTATGGCAATCATTATTTATGACCTACTGATGCCTAAGTCATTAAAGGTTTTAGAGGGGGGACTGAAATTGCAAATGAGCAAAAAAGAATTCAAAATCTTTAAAAAGGCATACCTAGTTATCTTATATAATGGTCATTTAAAAGGCTTTGGAAAGGATAAACTAGTCATTTTGACTATAATTAGACTAGTTATTCCCTAAAAAGAGATCTTTCTAGATATAACTGGATACAACTTTTACCAACTTAATTATACCAATCCTAACCATTTGGTCACGTTAACCTTCATATGCCAGTGACCATATGACCATTTCACATGTTCTTCAGAGGTTGATCACTGTTAAATGATCGGTTTCTAGGCTAATCCTTAGTGGGTTGATCTTTATTCAATGGGCTAACCATTAGTAAGCTAACCATAGATTGTGGTTTGTGTTATGAGATCCATGTTAGTCCAATGGTCTTATATTTATAAATAAGGTAAAAAAGTGATTAAAAAAAAGAAAAGAAGTAGATAGAAAAAAATAGAGCCCATTATTTTATTTTTTTTTGGTATATGTGAGCATAAAATGAATGAAAAATTGACTTGTTACCTTTAATTTTATTTAACTTGAAAATTGACTAGTAATTTGAAGAGTAAAGTTATGATTCAACTTAATTTAATTTAATTTTTTTATTTTTCTATTTAAATAAGTAAATAAAATTATTTTTCTTTTCTTTTTTTATTTTCTTTGCATTCAAACAAGAGTTACATGCATGTACAATTTATATTTTCAAAATATTACTAAACAATAAAAATAAAATTAAAGATTAAAAATTATTTATTAATTCTGAATATCATATTAAATAAAAATTGATTAAATTCAATTGATAATAACTGTTTGTTTAAGTTACTTGAAGGATAAAATTTATGTAAACTTTTTTGCAAATGTTAAGCTATGAAATTCTCCAATCAAGACATATATATTAATTATTCATTAAAAATAATTTCATTATTAATAATTATTATAATTATTTAATTATAACTATTATTAGTGGAACAATTAACACGAGTGCTATAATTTTTTTGGAAGAATCTCATTACAAATATCTAAGTAATTTTACCTAAATTTTGTACAATTTGAAATATGGTCGAGAATCATTTTATTGTATTAAGGTTTTATCAAATAAATATAACTAATATTATCTTTATTTTTTTCTAAATAATAGTCAGATATATTTTTCAAAATAATAATAAGACAAATATCACATTACATATTATTTCTTATTATGGAGATTGACTTCAGTTCATATCTTCTACTTTACAGCTCACGCCCCTATTTTATTAATTTTAATTTTTTTAACTCTTTTTAATTTACAAATCATGCATCGTTCTCTTCCTTTTATTTCCTTAAATTTTGTAAATATTTTGTTGTCATTAATTTAAAAAAATTATATTTCAAAGTAAATATATTGTGATCAATTAATATTTTATCAAGGACTTAATATATAAAGCACTAATTTATTCTCAATTAAAATATCTTAAAAAATAAGAGAAATATTTCGTATATGAATATGAATTAATAACAAATTTTATTCTTTAACTAAAAATACTTTGAAGTTGACTTCAATTTTATATTTTGTTTAGTGAATATATAAAAAGTTGTAATTGAATTAGTTAATTATAAACTAATTTTTAACTAAAAATATTTTAATATTAAAATTAAATTTATTTTTAACTAAAAATATTTTAATATTAAAATTAAATTTATAATTAATTTTTTCAATATTTTTTATATTAATTTCTTAATTTTTATATTTCAAATTAAATACACATTATTAAGACATT
Organism: Sindora glabra; assembly: GCA_020226215.1. Lineage (NCBI taxonomy): Eukaryota > Viridiplantae > Streptophyta > Magnoliopsida > Fabales > Fabaceae > Sindora > Sindora glabra. The sequence goes on along the minus strand of CM035230.1, from coordinate 58,591,360 downwards.
TTCAAGGTTTGATTTATTGTTAACTAATGTATAAAACAAAGTTAAACCTTTTAAATAAAAAATATGAGTTAAATACATATTCATTATTTTAATGAAAGAATTTTAATATCAAGATTAAATTTTATTTTATATTTAATAGATATTTTCTCATGTATTAAAGTTCGATCCCACATCTATTTCCCGTTTCTTTTAATCCTATGTCATACAACTATTTTCCTCATTTTTTTTAATTTTTATTATTTTGCAACTTATACAATATTCTCTTCCTTTTTATCTATTATTTATTTAAGTTTTTTCAATATTATATATTGATATCATTTTTCAAATGATATATTTTAAATTTAGTATAGTATGATTAAGTTTTGATATAGTTTTTTTAATTATTCAACTATATATTGAATTAATTAACCACATATTTTTATATATTTTTTAATAAAAATAAATTCATTAAACAGTTCAATATTCTATGTTGCCTTAATTTGAAAATCATTTTAAATCAAATTTTTCTGTAAATACAATTCACAAATAATATATGAAAAATAATACAAGTTATGAAAAATTTGATTTATTCAATTTTTATTTTTTATTACTGTTCCAATCAATTTTCAATTTTCATTTAGCTATAGATTTTAATTATGGAAAGCCTACGAAAGAAGAATAATTAGTGCCTAAAATTAATCGATTCTATATGCTTTTACTTAATAGAAAATAATGTTTTGTTATTTATAAATTCTAATATATGATTATAATAAATATAACAAATTAAGTTATAACACTTTTACAAGAGTTTTTATTCCATATATATTAATATATTAATCATTTAATATTAAGATTTAAATTTGATCCACTATTAATTTAAATTAAGTTTACATTATCATCTATCCATTTATTATCATGTTAATAAAAAATTATTAAAATTATTAATTATTAATTTTAATAACATATTTTCTTCTTATTCCTTAATAATATAAGATATTTGACATTGATAATACATTAAATTTAAACCCTTAATAGAAAAATAATATGCATCCGACTGTTGTTTCTTATCTTGGAGTTTGACTTCGGTTCATGTCCTCTGTTTTTACAACTATGAACTATCTTCCCTGTGGTCAAATATATTATTCTTCTTAATACAATTACAATTAATAGTAAATTTTAAAATATATAAGATTTTAACATTTTGTGACAAATTTTAAATAATTAATCAAATTCAATACTTAGAAGAAGAAACTATTCAAATATTAAAAAATTAATTCTTAATCAATTTAAAAAATAAAATCTGACATTTAATTTTTGTGCTAAAAATTTTGATATTATCAAATATATTCTCATTCTAATTAATATTTCGTGGATGTTGTTTTTTTTCTTTTTCTTTCTGTATGGACGTTGATATGGATCCAGCACCGCCCCCAATTCCCCTCTCTAGCTTTCCATCATCCATTCATCCTCACTGTACAAAAAATTACTTTGATGAAATCATTTACTTTACATGGCCCAAAAGAAAAAATGCATCTCTGGCGAAAAGCTAGTTTTCACACAATTTTTTTTTTTTTGGTCTAAGAAACAATGACCAACTGCGTCGTACAGACGCTTATATTATGAGTTTGAATAAAAAGTCAGAGGAGGCAAAATTCTTGTAAAAAACGAATTGGATTTAATGAGTTGATATGAGATTGATGTAATTTTACATAACCTGAGATTGGGGTTGATATGAAAAATGATAACAATGACCTAATCTGGTGAAGAGATTGAAACTGGTTAACCTAATCTGATAAGAGACTGAGGTTGGTAACTATTAATCAAAAGTAAGCGTTAACCCATCGAATTATTGGGTTAGTCCATTAGACTGGTAATAATGATAAGTAATAAATAAATAATTTATTATTATATATTTAATTTTCATATAAATATTAAAATAATCATTTGGATATACAAAAACTATACTTTAGTATATATATAATATTAAAATTATATATATAAGTAATATTAAATAATTTTTAATATCAAAATTAATAAATTTATATACATAATATTATCAATATATATTAAATGAGTTTATTAAAATAGATAATTATATTAAAATTTGAATTAATACTTTAATATTAAATTCTTTATTTATTTAAAAATTTTAAATAAATAATTTTGATATTAATTTTAAATATATTATATACATACATATAATATAATACATTATTATTTATTTTTATTATTATATAAAAATTATTATAATTATTTTTATTAATATATTATTCATAAAATTATATATTTATATATTTGATAATATATAAATTATTAAGTATATTTATTTTTATATATAATACTTTGGAGTCAATAAATATATATTTAATAATATATATTTATTTTATTAAAACTATAGTTTTAATATAATAAATTAATTTATTATTTTATATTTATTTTTTATATAGATATTAAAATAATAATTTTTGTATATTAAAACTATACTTTAATATATATAATATTAAAATTATATATATAGGTAATATTAAATAATTTATAATATTAAAATAAATAAATTTATATATCTAATATTATAAATATATATTATATAAGTTTATCAAAATAAATAATTGTATTAAAATTTGAATTATTACTTTAATAATAAAATTTTGAATTATTTAAAAATTTAAGTAAATAATTTTGATATTAATTTTAAATATATTATACACATATATAATATAATACATTATTATTTATTTTTATTATTATATATAAATTATTATAACTATTTTTATTAATATATTATTTATAAAATTATTTATTTATATATTTGATAATATAAAATTATTAAATATATTTATTTTTATATATAAGACTTTAGACTTGATCAATATATATTTAATAATATATATTTATTTTATTAAATAAAATAAATATATAATATAAAATTCTTGATTAATATAAAATTTAAATTATTTTATTAAATGTATATATTATTAAATACAAATTCACATATTTACTAGATTTTCATAATATATATTTATTTTATTAAATATATATTTGATAACATATATTTATTTTCATATATAATATATATGTTCACTAATATATATAATAAAATTTTAAGTGATAATAATAAAATATAATTATATTTAATAAATAATAATAAATTTTAATTAATTAATAATATAAATTTAATAATAAACAAATAATTAATATAATAATAAATATAATGGATTATAAAAACTCACCTAATAAATATTAATTTGAGATTGGGACTGGAACTAATATTGTATCAACCCGATCTGAACCCGATTTGATAAAGAAGTAGTCTAACCTAAGACTAACTCAATATACAATTTTTGTCTATTGGGTTTGCCTGGTAAGATTGGATTAACTCGTTTTGACTAGTCATTAACAACTATAAATGTTACATTTCATAAAAAAAATGTTACTATATTATTAATGCTGCATTTGGTAAAATAGGTAAAAAAAATTAGTATTGCATTAGTAATGGAAATGAAATATAGTACTATTTTTGTATAAATATTAAGTATATTATTTTTATAACTCAATGATCTAATTTAATAAGGAATCACTTATTTTTGATAGAAAATAAATTATTTTTTAAAAATAAATTATTAAATTAAAAATAATATTTTTTTATAATATTTATATAAAAATAATATTGAATTTTCAATTCTACTATAACATTAAAGTTTTTTCTGACAAAATAGAATAAAATAAAATGGAATAGGATTAGGAAGCAAATAGAAAGGCTTAACCATTTAATAATTATTTTAGTAAATCAAAATAATGGATGAATGAAATGAAAATTAAGTAATGAATGACAATAATATTCTTATTATAAAAATAATAATATATTTTAATAAGCAATTTAATATAATTAAAGTGTATAATATTATTAATAATTCAATATAATTTAAATTCTATTGTTGATATTATAATTGATTAGAAATTTTTTATGGTAAAAATATAAAATTTTATATTAAATAAATTTAAATTAAAATATCCTATTTTATATTTTTATAAAAAATATAATTATAAAAATATTTTGATAAAAATATTAAAAATTAATATTGTAATATTATTTATTAATAAAAATAATGATAAAATATATAAAAATTGTAAAAGACTAAGGGTGTAAAAAGGCCTTTCTATATGGCAATGATCAAAATATCTAATCGAATCTTGTCCGATTCATCATGCCTACTCCAACTCAACAAATGTGTATAAAAATGCAATATAGTAATAAATAGCCTATATGTAGTTAACCAAGGTAGAGTTAACTCATAGGATTATCTTCTAAGATTAAGCTTAAATATGTTAAAACTACTAAAGACAAAAGATAATCTTTATCATGATAAATTCTCAATTCATTGGGACTACAACACATTCTACATGTGTTAGAACCTTATAAAATACTTTAGGTATGCAATTGCAACCTAAGCATAACTCTATATTGTTACTCTACATATACTATTACTAATTAAAGCATCATGGTGTGCTTGATAAACCATTTCCATCGGGTACACCTAATCTTTTGTTCCCCATACAAGTTACTTAACTTAGTTAAATTGTACCTCAACTAATCAAACCAAATTACAGTTATTATTTCGTATTGTCCATGGCTTTCCCTGCCATTATGTCTCACTATTCTTATTCCATGGCCTTTCAATCTTAATGATGGGAAATTCCTACTCTCAAAATTGAAATATATCTTCTCAATCTTGGTGCCAAGCATAAATTTTCAATGATTGCATAACTTTTCTCATTGAAAGATACTGACAATGGACCATGAAAATCGAGCATGATATCTTAGCGAAGCAAGTCTGCCACCTTTGTGCAAAGATAAAAGTTCTCTGATACTTTAAATGGTGGCATCAAGTAACATTGCCATTACCTACTAATTTTTAGCCTACTCATTGATAGTCCTTAGTACCTTACCACTACATTCCTTAATCCCTCTACTAAATCTCCTATAACAACTTGTTATGACCACATAATCTATAATAGTCAATTCATTCATGTCCTAAACCTAATGGCCTTAGCATCATTAACATCAATGACTTCAGATACCCAAATTATTCCCCTATCATGACCCATAAACTACCCCTTACCTCAAATAATATGATGCCACCACTGTTTACTTCTACTATCTTAAATATATATATTCCTAATCCTAGAAAACCACTATCAGACCAATAATCACATTATAAATCATTCAAAATAATTCCCAAACTTAGGTTACTTAACACATTATGTTCTTACTAGTGATAACCACCTATTCATTATTGAAGTTATAATGACACCTTTACTTACCTATTTTAACTTCTCACTTTTGTTAAGGCTTACAACAAAACTACTAACTCTCTTGAATATTTGAAAGCATTTTAGGCTTCCATGCTTCTTTTAGGGGATTTTCATGCTATCATGTGTTAAACATTTTCCACAACCTTCAGCAAGATAGAACTTTGATGGTTTACTTATCTCCTAAGTAAATAGGTCTCAAATTTTAAGCAACTAATCTTCCTAACTCATTTTAACACTAACAAACCTTTTAAAAAGATATCAGTTACCCTAATAAATTTCTAGTAAGGTCACTAAAAGATTCTCTATGAATATCTTCTTTGATATAATGCTCTAGCATTACAAATAAAAGATCTCAATAAGGAGTTATTATCTATTAAATCATAACATAGTTATATTTAGGACACTTTACTTTGTCCTTAGTAAAGAGACTCACTTCTATGGTGAAAGAACTTTTAATTAGAGTAGAAAAGTTCATAAATACTAAAGAGTAGGATCTCAATAAATGCTATATTAATTAGATGTAAGCCAAACTCATCTAAAAGATGAGACCTAAAAAATATGATAAATCATCGCCCTTACAAACACTTTAATAACCATGAATCATCGATTATTCCTTGAGTAGAATTATTTATGATGTTAAAGTAATTAGACTAACGAAATCCCCCTTAAAGCAATAAAAGAACCTATTAGCTAATTAGTCCAAATACTATAAGTTCTACAAAGATTATGGTCACGACATTAATTATTGTATTACTTTGAAAGATAAGATTGAGAATCTTATTTGGAAAGGCCATCTCTCTAAGTATAAAAAAAAACTAGCTAGATAGATAATAGAAGTACCGTAAAAGGAATGTGATCAATCACTTAAAACAATTTGACCAAAAGAACCACCAAATAGCTTAAATGTAGCAGATGTCATTGAAACAATTACATGAGGTTTTAAAAAAGGATAAAGCTTAAATAAGTTAAGAAAAAGGTGGGCATAAGAAGTCTTAACAATTATAGAAAAATGTATAAAAGAAAAATGTAGGCCTATTAACTTTATAAAAGAAAACTTCGCAATATAGACTAAGACTACAATAATCTAATGGTCGTCATAACATTGGTACACAATTTTGTCATAAAGAAAATGTTAATCAACTAAGGAAGTTTGGTGGACATCCTTTATTCTAAAATAGTAGAAACATAAGAATAACTAAAGAAATGCATAAACTACAAAGTGGCATTCTAATAAACTTTTTTCTAGTAGCTATGTACAAGTAAAAGTTACCTTGCACGTTACTCATAGCTCTAACTCGATCAAAAAAAATCATTGATGTGGATTTCCTAGTAGTATCATCTCTAAATGCAACTTATAATGCAATCCTCATAAGACTTTCTTTAAGTTAGGAAAGTGTCACAATATTGATACATTATTTATTAATGAAATTTAACACCTCGAACTAAGTAAGGCAAGTAAGAAGAAATTAGTCAGTGGTAAGGCGGTGCTATATGACCAGCCTAAAAAGAACTAAAACCTATGTAAAGGATTGTTAAATGATTAATTTGACTCTTTTAAAAGTATGAATGGACGACAATTAACAATTAAAATTGAAGTAAGAGCTCAAAGAGATTAAGTTATTTGAAGATGGTGATGACCATCGATAGAAATAGGCACAAATTTAAAAATAAAAGATAAACTAAATTTAATCATGTTATTAAAAGCAAATAACATTGATTTTACTTAGACCCCAACCGATATGCTTGGAATTGATAGTAAAATGGCTTATCATGGGTTATTAGTCAACCTATTTGTAAAGTTAGTACAATAAAAGAAAAAGAAAAGAAACGTAGGGGTTAAATGACAAGTTATAGTAAAAGAGCAAATTCAAAAGCTATTACAAGTAAGGTTTATCAAAAAAGTCATCCACATAACATGGCTTGCTAATGCTATCTTAAAGAGTATATGTTGATTATACTAACTTTAATAAGGTGTGTCTAAAAGTCATCCACTATAAAGTTTTATTGTTTGAGTTAAAGAATGTAGGTGTTTTATATTGATGAATGATGAATAAAATATTTGTTATGTAAATCGATCAAAACATGGAAGTATATGTAGATGATATAATCATAAAGTTAGGAAGCACAAACCAATATTGGATAAACCTTTAAGAAACATTTGAAATTTTAAAGAAGTATCAAATATTATAAAATCAAAAGAAATATGCATTTAGAGTGAAAAGCATGAAAATTTTTAGGTTTCATGCTTACTAAATGAGGAATTGAGGCTAGCCTAGCTAAATATCAACAACTATACAAATAAAAATCCCTTCAAAAGTAAAAAAAAAAATGTAGGTGTTTAATGGTAGATTTATGACATTATCTATATTTTTATCCAGATTAGGTGACTAGTACTCCTCATTCTATAATCTTCTTAAAAATGCAAAAATTTCTCATACCATTAATACTATGCCAATTAGAACTTAGGGACATATTTTATCCTTATTTAGCTTCCTCAAATACATCAATTAGCTTTGTCCATATCAAGGAAGAATAAAGAAAGAAATTAATTTATTTTATTAGTAAAGTAGTACATAGTCTTAAAACTAAATATCGAAAGATTGAAAAAGTTGCATTTACCTTGTTAACAACATCTAAGAAATTAAAAGTCATATTTTTAAAGCCATCAAATCATAATTGAAATGAAAGTTCCTATTTAGCAAATTTTACATAAACCAAATTTGGCAAAAAGATTAGTCTCATAATCGAGTAGTCAAAATATGGAATTATGCTAGCCATAAAATCTCAAGCATTAGTTAATTTCTTAGAGGAAATAATGCATGATGGAAAGGATAAACAATTCCTTTGATGGATATTATATGTCAAAAGATCATCGAACAATAAATATCCAAGAAAAATGTGAAAAGATCCTATTGTGGCTTGAAACTAACAATGGAAATAGAAGTCAATCAGATCCAAATATGTAATGAATCATAGCTATTCATTACTCAAATAAAATAAGTATATGAAATCAAAAAAACTTACTTTATAAAAAGTATGTTGAAAAATAAAAGCTTTATTCACAAAGGTTAGTTACAAACTTGTAAGAATCCTTCAGTCAGAAATTGAACAAGCTAATGCTTTAGCAAAATTAGCTAGTGTAAAAGTAGTAGTCAATAATTAAATAGTAATCTAATAGCCAATTAGTTCTCCAAACATAGATGAAGTAGATGTTTTACATGTTAATTAATTGAATTATAGATTATCCTTGTTCAAGCATATTTAGAAATGGGTGAAGTATTAACCAATATTACTAAAGTAAAGAAATTCTAAAATCAAGCAATACAATTCTTTATGGATGGAAGAGAAATGTATAAAAGAAGATTAATTGAATTATAGATTATCCCTGTTTAAGCATATTTAGAAACAAGTGAAGTATTAACTAATATTAATAAAGTAGAGAAATTCTAAAATCAAGCAACACACTTCTTTATGGATGGAAGATAAATGTATAAAAGAAGTTTTTCTTTATCGACTTTGAAATGCCTATATCCAAATGAATCTGGTTATATACTAAGCAAATTACATGAAGAAATATATAAGAGTCATCTAACAAGAACCACCGAGGTGTTAAAAGTTGTTCAATCTAGATATTACTAGCCAAAAATGAAGAAAAAAGCAATTGAGCTTGTCTAAAATTATGAAAAATGTCATAAATTTACCAAGGTGTAAAAATAACTATTCGTGCTTATAGAATCCATCTCCATTGCTTAGCATTTTGTGAAATAAGGAATTAATCTTCTTGGACCACTTCTAGTTGGCCTAAAATAAGTTAAACATTTAGTGATGGTTATTGACTATTTCATAAAGTGGATCAAGGCAAAATCCTTTGTGTTTATCATTTCTAAAAATGTGCAAAAGTTTATTTAGAAATAAATAATATAAAGGTAGATATAAAATATTCACCATTTTTCTTACAAACTAGTCATGTTAACAATATCTTATATAGATTCGATTTACTAAAAATCATAGTTTTTGAAAATGAAACATAATTCATATATAAGAACTTTATTACTTTTTACCGCAAGTAATCCATTTTTCATATTTGAAATTTAGTGAGTGAAAAATCTCACCCATTACTTAACCTTCTCTTGATTTCTTAATATTAAGGATAAAGCAAAAGTTTATTTCAATTAAGCATCTTCAAGCAAGCAAATAGGCTGAGCTATCCATAAAAATATTACTAAAAAGTTTAAAGAAGAGACTAGAACAAGCAAATGAAAAATGGTTAATTAAGCTACCAAGTGTCCTATAGTCCTATTAAACTTCACTACACTTGAGTGCTGGGGAAAGATTATAGCTATAAAGCCATAATATTAGTTGAAATAGGTGAAATTAGTGAGGGAAAAAATAGTACAAAGAAGAGACTAATAATTCACTAAAAAAGGAAGACCTAGATTCACTATTTGAATAAAAGAAATGAGCTAGATCAGAACTGAAAAATATAAAAGAAAGTTAGCTAACTATTTTAATAGGAAAGTTAGAAGAAGGAATTTCCTAACGTCACACTTGTCTTTAGAAGAATTAAAGGTTTAAGAAAAATCTTAAAAGAAAAGAAGTTAGGACTAAATTAGCGAAGCCCTTTCAAAATAAAAAAGAATCTAGGAAACGAGGCATATAGTTAGAAATGATCAAAAGTATTTTTATACTGTAAACTTGGAATGCAATCCATTTGAGGAACTATTATGTTACTATTTAAAATGATTCAATAAGGATTACAATTGTTTAACATTATCCTAGAACCTAACCATATCCATTAGTGCCTAAGCCTAAACAGCTCCTCTAGCATTCAAACCCAAGTAGATCCCTTGTTACCAAAGCTTAAGTGACTCCCTTGGCACTTAAAACTCAAAAAAATTCTATAGTACTAAAGTTAAAGTAGTTCCCTTAGCATTTAAAACCTTAGTAGATCCTTTAGTATAAAGCTCAAGCAACTCTTTTAATGTTTAAAACCTAAATGGATTATTGAGAACATAAAAATTGAATAGCTTTATTAGTATTAGTTATAACAAAATTACTAAGGCTCATAAGAAGCTAAAGCATTAAAGAAGTTGGTTTAATTGACCTTTTATCATTAAAGCTTATTAAAAGCCTAGACACCAAATAAAACTAATAAACTATTAAAACTTATTAGGAGCCTAGGTATTAAAAAAAATGATTTGAAAAACCTTTAAATCATTGGAGCTCATCGGAAATCTAAAAGTTGAAAATGGTCTAGATAACCTTAGACTTATTAAAATTTCAAGAAAATGGTCTTAGCAACTGATGAATTCTTAAGGCTTATTGAAAGCTAAATCTTGAAATAATTAATCTAACTAGCAAAAAAAAAAAGGGAAATGATTCAAATGATTTGTTGACATCACAAAATAGCTAAAATAAAACTGTCATAAAAACATAAGTGTAGTAGAATATTCAAAACAAGATGTTCAACATTATTTATAGAGACTACAAAGAACTCAAAAAGTATTCCCCTTGTATTTCTTAATCAATTCCTTCAAGGTTAAATTCTTATTAGTTTTTACTAAGTTAGTTAGGAGAGAAGGGTTAAAATGCTAGGTTTGAATGGTAGCCTCTTTATAACTAGAATGGAAAAATGGCTAACAATTTGCTTGAATATTTAAAGCTTTACATCGATCTCTTTAACTTGTTACTTCAATTCTCTAACATTTTCATTCTCATTTAACTCTTTTTGATATTCCTACTCTTTATGGTGATAGGTATTTAGAAGGAACTCAGCTTTGGTATTTTTTTCCTCAGTCACCAAGTGAAATTGTTGCTTCTATCTTAACCCTTCTTTCAGACCCATCTTTTTCTTAATTTAGTCAATTAACTTAAAAGCCTTCTTCTCTATACTCTTATGAGTGGTGGTTAACTCTCTTTTCATTACGTCTAATTTACCTTGAAAGGTCACTCCGTTATTCTTCTCAACCTCAAGGATAGCCTTCAATATAGTACTTAAGGCTCGACTAATGTTAACAATTGCAAAGTGAAAAGCTTGCCTTTCTATTTAGAACAAGAACATCTATTAATATGTTATATGTTCTTTAGCATTTTAAAATTTTATTTTTGTAAATAAAAAATTAATTAATTTTAGTGATGATAATTTAAAATGATAATTTGATATGAAATTGATAAATCTTAATAAGAAAAATATGAAAGGGATATTGAAAAAAAGATAATTAATTAATTCAGTAAATTTTAAATAAAATTAAGATAAATTTTTTTATGAATTAGCTGAAGGAAAGTATATAAAATAAAATAATTAAAGATTATAAATATCTAAAAGTGAATTGATGAGTATGAAGGAGATTTAGAGTATTTTACCTATTGGTCTTGCATTATTCCTCATTTTTATTCCCTAAATTAGCAAACTTCTTTATTTTTCCTATAACACAATTTTCCTAAACACTTTTCACCTTCCATCAAATCTATCTTTTTCTTCTTTTTGCATATCCTTTCTCAAATCAAGCATAAAAAGTATAAAACTTCACCAAATCCTTTACACAAATAAAGTAAAATCTCTATGACAACTAGATCCTTTATTATTTATTTATTTATTTTTTAGATTTGAAGGGATTTAAGTATTTAGTACAAAAAGGGATAAAAGAGCCCTAATCTTACCTTGATGATTTTAGGTGTTTAAGAACTAACAGTATTCACTTTCAACCTTCCAACTCCCCCTTCATACTAGGTGAGTGAACTTTGTAGCCCTATTTTAAAGATTTAAATGGATTTTTTTATTTAAGTTTTAGGTTTAGATTTTTAATAATTATAAGAAAGATGTAGTAATTTATGGCGTTAAATTAGTGTTTGATGTTATGAATGGTATAAATAATATGACTAAGTTAAGAGTTATGGCATAATAAATGAGTTAGGTTAGCATTAATGATAGATGAACAATATTTTAGAGTTGAAAAATTATAAAAAATATGTGGCAATTGATTGTGGCTTAGGAATTACTCTTTCAAAAGTTATAGTTAACTAAGATATATGATAATGAAAATAACATGTTTGATCATGCAAAGAGGCATAAGATAATTATTAAAATATGTGTTTTTAAATAAGAATGAATGAATTAAAATTATGAGAAATATGATAGGGGTGATGTGACATTTAAACATCGAATCTAGTAATAACTAGTGAAAGATAAGGTTGATTGAGAGGCACAAGCATAGGCTAGCGAGGGATAAGATTGGATGCATGTCATGAAGGGTTTTACTTACTTTATTTTACTAGTTTAGTGAAAAGTCTGATGTGATTATATATATATACACACACACACACACACCCAAACACTTATATATACATTAAGTAATGGCATAGATGAGTGTATCTAATTATTGATGAATATGTAATAAGAAATGTATTGTAAATTATGTAATCTAAGTGTTTAGATTTACAGGTAAGTAAATTTGATTGATAAACTTATAATTATTTTTTATATTTCATTTTTACAAGAATATTTACTCACTAAGTCTTGAATTTACCTTTTTATATTTTACTTTTCTAGACTTATAGGTTAAGCCACCTCCACCATCACCTCAGAGTTGAGCTATTAGCAAACTCTCCTATATAGCTTAGGTGCAACATATGATATTTTAATGTAATTAAGTGTTTTGGGCCTTGTTTTGCATATGTCAAAGGTAAAAGACTAGAAATCTATTTCTTTTGAAGTTAGTTAAGGCAACTTATCCTTAATTTTAGATAGATTATAAGTCTGCTTAACTTTTTTTTTTTGAAATTATATTTACTAAATGAAATTCCATCTATTCCCTCTAATGCACAAAAATTTCCCTTTACCTTCCTGCATATGCTTTGATATGTTTGTGTAGGATGTAGGTTAGAATTGTGGAAATTAGGTAATTGGATCTATGCTGATCATAACTAGAGTTAGCTTGTAACACAAGACTTGTACCTTTGAAGCTTTATTGGCAATAAAGGAAATAATAGGGTTAATTAACACAACATTAATTAAAAAAGGCTCTATGACCTAAAAAATGGTGATAAGGCTAGTACTCTTATCCTTCTTCAAATAAGTTTTATTATTATACCTTTAGAAAAGATGAGGTATTTTAATATTTTTTATTTATATGATAATGAATTAACTATGTGGATAAGGATTAATTTGAGAAAGATATAATTTAATGATGAAAATAGGAAAAATTACATTTAATTAGAATTAAGTTAAAGTTGGAATTGAATAAGTGTGTACGAAAGATATTTAAGGGTATTTTTTTTCCAAAAATACCTTTAAGTCCATGTAGAATAATAAAAATGCTCTTAGCCCTTTATAACTCCCCTAAAACCATGTTTACTTGTTTTTTTTTTTTGGCTTCTCATCAGGCTTATTTACCCTATTTACTTTTAAATTTATCTCTTCCAAGATTTAATGGCAAATTAGTTAAGGAAATTCATAAGAATATTCATATTCTTCAATCACCTTAAGGTAATATTATAAATCCTAAGTTTTGATTATAAATTTTAAAGAAATTTGGTAAAGAAAGGAATTTAGGAATTTTAAGGATTCTTCTCTCAAACATTTGATTTCATGTTAAATAGAGCAATTAACTTGCATCACAATCTTCTTGTAATCTTGTTTATAATTAGGTAAATAAATAATTTACTTAATTTACTACTTTCTTGATTTATGTGCAAATTGAGCTTATATGATGCATGCTATTGAGAATTTGATGATTTTTGTATGAAATCTTGTCATAGAAAGGTAATATTTGTAACATTAGGTTGAAAAAAGTTATTGATGTTAAGTTGGTTATGGAATTAAGTTAAGTGTGGTGTGGAATGAATTAGTAAGAAGAAATTTACTATTTGTACAATAAAATTTAGTGAGAAACTAAAAAATTTCAGTATATACTCAAATATAGTAATAAAGTATGAGCTGAAGGAGTAATCTTAAGAGACTATGCTCAACGATTATAGTTAAGTATCTTTAAAACAAGTGACCTTTGCATCCAAATACATAACTAAGATACTCAAGTGTAGTCATAGGAGTTACACTCCAAGCACCCATATTTGATTACTATAGTTAAGTATAACTTTAAAGATAGCCTTTACACCAACATATTTGAATATTGTATTCAGTTCTGGTCTTTAGAAATGTAATCTGGGTTCTACTAATTAGATAGGTAGTTGAACACTATTCTATTTTTCTTAGTTTGATTTTATGGTAAATTTATATAATATGTGACACATGTATATGGATTACTTGTAATTATAAATTAACTTAAAAATGTGAATATGATTGAACTTTTTGTTGTGTATCATAATTATATTGGAATTTTGCTTTGCTATGAGGTGTATAGTTATGTAATGATAATTAGCTAGTGGATGAACTTATTGATACTACGAATGATGACATTTTGAAGTAATAATGTGTTGTGTGTGTGTGTGTGTGTGTATAAGAATTATTATGACTTTACTATTGGAATCTTGAAAAGAGGATATGTTAATGTGATGATAAAAGAGCATGTGCAATGAAATATGATGATACGGAAATTTGAAAAATGCTTTGAATGGGATAAGGTAGGCTCGAAAAGTACAAGGAGATTTGTTTACTTTTCATTATTATTATTGAAAATTATTTCTCATGATTAAATATTTATTTATAATATCTATTTGCGGACAATTTAACATGATTAGAGATAGGTTTTAATATACCTATAAATAAGTAATATATATTTCCTTATAAGTAGATTATTTACTTACCGAGTCAATGATTTACATTCTAGTTATTTTCATTTTTTATAGATGCATTTGTAAAAGTTCCATCTCTCACTACAACTTAAGGGGGAGAATCTTCTTAAAATAGTGTATAGAGTAGCCACAGTCCTTGATAATGTATAGATAGAAATGTGTTAGGCCTTGTTTATAGTTTTGAATATGTTAAAAAAATTATAGATATTTTAAAAATGTTTGTAAATGATGTTGTTTCTAGAATTTACATAATGATACCAATTTAATATTAGCTAGGTTTGTGGAAATTGAAAAACGAATTTCATGTCAATCATGACTAGATAAGTTATGACACTTGTAAATTGGAGTAAGCTTTCTTAGATTTATAATCAATGGAAGGATCTTTATGTCTCTTATCCTTAACCAAAGTTTTGAAATAAAAATAAATGATTAGCAATGCAATGTTAAAAGAGAATTTTAAATGAAGGAAGTTAAAACATAATAAGGTTAAGACATACTATGAACTTGACAAATGTCAAGCAATTTCTTGTAGTCATAAGAAAAGAGATGAATAATAGTGTCTTGATCATTATCACTGAAATTTAGAGCTTCTAGAGGAGGAATGTGTTCATGACCTCTGAGGCTTTAACCTATTTAATGGGATATAATTAATAATCATCTATCATTTAGTAAAGTTCAATATTGTTCGCCACATTAAAACCTTAAAGAAGTTATTTTTCCCATCTTTCACACTAATGTATAGATTTTTAAAAAGGAGCCAATTGGTGCATTGCATAATATGAATCTCAACTTTAAGTCTTATTTAGACATAAGTGTAAAAATAAAAAAGAGACACAAGAATTACATGAGATGGGCTTCACTTTACTGCATAAAGCCTTAAAACATGCCAATAGATATGGAGCATTCCAAGTTAGCTAGGTTAGATGTACGTTTAGGTGTTTCATCATACATTGTTAAAATATAGAGAAGGAAGGGGCAATTTCAATTTATTAAATAATGTCACCAAAAATCATGAAAAATGAATCAATGTCATAACTATAAACTCGTTTGTCTTCCTCAGTAGGTACAAATGCCATCCTCGTACCATTAGTAATTAGGAAATGTTTTTTAAGGTTAAATATAACCTTATAATCAAATCACCAAATTTTTTACTAAATGAAAGGCAAGTTTAACTCTATAAATATTTCTTGATTGATCAAGTATCACTGCAATCAAAGGCAAAGCAAATATAGTACTAAATAATTCCTTTTACTTTGAAAGAGTCAAGGAAGAGTTTAAAGAAGTAGAAAAACCTGAAGAAGCCAAATTAGGAGGGATCCCAAAAGAACGAGACAAGTGAGAAAAGCAATATTTAAGTAGAACATTCAAAAGAAAAAAATTAAAGGTTAGAAGGTGTCATAGAGGTAAATGGATTCAACAATCAATAAAACAAGTATAGGTAATGTAAAACTAGAGTAAAACCTAGATCCTTAAGATCAACTCTTAGTGGATTATCATGTAGGAGAATATACGATTAATTGAAGTTATCCTAATAATGAGTGCAACACTAGATTTACTTGTAAAAAAACATTATGTAATCCTAAACTTCATAATTCAAATCAAATCATAATATAAGAAGGCTCACAACACTTTTCTAAAGCATGGTTATTAACATCCAAGAACACAACAATGGCAATAAACATAAAATCAAAAATAATAAGTAGAAACAATAGCAAAGTAGCTATAAAAACTAAAAATATTAGCAAATAAAGAAGAAAGAGGAAAATGTACCTAGTTTTCATTAGAGAATGGAAGAACTAAAACTTGTAAAACATCAAAAAATTCTTCATCACAAGTAATGCTAGAGATAAAAAGGTTGAAGAAGAAGTTGAAATGACTAAAAGGTGCTAAAGAAAGAATATATATTTCCCATTTCAATGAATAGGAGGATCTGATAGGAAAAAACCACTAGTTATCTAATGGTTGAAAAGGAGGCATTATTAAATGTCTGAGATTGAGAAGTATAAATGGTTTTCCAAATCTAATAATTAGGAAAAAAGAATGATATCAAGGGTTAGGATAGTGATCCTAGTAATGAGTCATATCAAGACATATCTTAGGATTTGTGCTAACATAATAGCTTACACATGCCTTTCATGATTACAAAAACATGCAAGCATTTAATACCAAATCTATAAAATTTCTAACTAAATATTGGATTCATTTGAAATATGTGAGTTGAAAGGGAGCAAGTAACAATGATTAAAATATCTAACGAATCTTGCTCGATTGATCATGTTTGTTTCAACTAATAAATGCACATGAAAGCATAATTTAGTGATAAATAACTCATATCCAACCAACCAAATCAAAATTGACTGATTGGTTTATTTTCCTATTCTTATCAGCTCTTAGCACTACTAAAGATAAAAGACATTCTATGCTAACAAGCTCTCAATTTGTTAAGACTATAACACATTCCACAAACGTTAAATCCTTTAAAAAACCTTACGTATGCAATTACAACCCAATCATAATTTCATATTGTTATTTTGCAGACATTACTATTAATTTAAGTATCGAAGTGTGTTCGATAGGCCATTTTGATCATGTACACCTAATCTCTTTTTCTCTATGTGACCAGCTTAACTCAATCAAATTGTACCTTAACTAGGTTGAATCAAACTGAAATTATTAATAATTAACTTTATTATTTTTTATTATGGCATAGAAATTTTATTATTTGATGAAATGACCATTTATTAGAAAATGAATATTTCTATCCTTTTAAACAAACTTTTTAATTAATCGCATTTCTACTTTCATTTTACCATACTAAACATGTTATTATTATTAAAAGAAACTAACATTTTTGTTAGTATCTTTTATATTTCATAAATTATACTTCAATACTGAAAGGGGTCATCATTTATGCTTTACTTAAAGCTCCACTAAAGAACAAAAATGGGAAAAAATTACTAAAATACTGCATATTTAGTGGTCTCTTTGGGTATGGTTAGGTGATTTGGCACAATAATATGGAATCAATTCCCAAAGCTTAAATTCATTTGAAGAACTCATTCGATCTGTCTTCATTTGGTTGCTAAAACTTTAAAATCGAGGCAGTGCCCAAAAATTTATTTTATGGGCGAATATATATAGAACACAAAGCCAAACTCCCTAGTTCAAATTGTATTATGTTGCATTAAATTATCAATGAGAAGTCTATTAAAATTTGATATATTCTTTTTCATATTGATTTTGATGCATCTTAATCCCTCCCCCACCCCCTCCAAACAAAAGAATCTTCCCTTTTTTATGTGGATTTAAATAGGGAACGACTTTTTGGACAAATTAGGGGACCTATTCAATCTTTCTTTCAAGTCCAACAAATAATTGTAGTTTGATGCAACGGTTTTCAATTTTTAATGGTGTTTTGCTGAAATATATCATTCAAAGATGTGTTCTCATTCCTGCCGTAAACTTTTTTTAATTAATTCAAAAATTAATAATTGCCCCTCAACTGATATTGATAGGTATTATTAATCTTAAAAAAAGGCAATAATTTTTTTAGGATTTATTTGTATACACAACACTGTTATTTAACTGTCCAGAGGATGAGGGATTGTAAACCATTTCAGTATATATTATAAAATTACTTAGCACCACATTTTAATTCCTCTTTTTATTTTTTTAACGGATACGAGATTAATTTTTTAGGTGAAAATAATAAATAATAAATAATAAATCCCACTTGAAACAAATGATTCTAATGGTGTTAACCTCCATCCATAAGCGTTAGTCACTTTTTTAATACTTCCCTTAATTTGACTCTCTGTGTCGGTCTTATTTTTTTCAAATGCAAAATAATCCGATCAATTTGAGATGATTGAATTTTATTTTATTTAATTTTAAAAATTAAAAAATTATTTATTTAAATTATATAAAATTTAGAATTAATATTTATTATTAATTTAGTTTATTATTTTATCAAATTATATAATTGTTTATAATTTTTAAATAAGAATTATAATATTATAATATGATAGTTTATCTTTTTTTTTAAATAATTTATTTTGTATATAATTAATAGGAATTGAATTTGAAATATAAAATTTTAATTGAATAAAAAATAATTTACAAAATTATAGATAAAAAATAATGAAATAAATTTATTTATAATATTTTAATTTTTGTTTAAAAATTTAGTATTAAAATGATATAATTTCATAAAATTATGAATTAAATTGAAAATAAACATTAATTTCAATTTTTTAAATTTTAAAATAAAAATAATAAAATTTGATAATCTAAAAATTAAAGAAAATATTTATATTTTTTCCGATCCACTTCCTTCATATTATGGTAGTATAGAATATGTTATTTTAAATAATCATAATATTCGTATAGTATATTTTCTGTCTGGAGGCAAAAAAAAAATTAAATGAAACAATAATGAAAAATAATACACCATAATCATTATAGTTTTACATCAAATTTATATTAACTCATAATTGGTGTTGATCATATTAATTTTGTTAAAACGAGGGGCAAAATCAGCATAATTCATACTAGCAGATTCATATTCAAGTTCAAATTATTTATAAAACTAAAATAATTAGAAATATCTTTTAATCATTCTGTTAAGTTTCAGTGAAAGGAGAAAGGGATTGATGCTTAATAGCAATAACTAAAGTAGACTGTCGAGATGGCTATCAAGCCAAGATATCTAAAAAATATGACCATGCAAAAAAAAAAAAATTAATAATGAAAAATTTTCTTGTCCGATGAACCAATATCTAAAAAAAAATTATCTAAAACATCACTTTGGCAATAGATGACGTTTTATCTTAATTGGAAGTAAATAGATGGTAAGTTATTTTGTCGTTTTATGCTTTTGTCTTCCCCTATCTTTTTCTTTCCACTTACACTCATCTTCCATTTATTTAGCTAAAAATTCTTTTTATTCAGATTTGAGGCAATAGAACATAGTTTTCGCTTGTTGGATCTATTCTTCATACCAACTGTTTCAACTGTCCTCCCTCTGATTCCAGCTTTGCCACTCAGTCACCCCCCACTATGTGCTTTTCACTCCCAGCTACTGGCTGCACCGTCGCTCTGCGGTTGGTCCGGCCTCTGATTGGCTTCGGATCCGATTGGCCGCTCTTCACTGCAAAAGTCGTTGCTTTGCACTGATTCGTCCCTCATAAACTGTGTTTTCACTCCTTTCCCGTGCTCTACTGCTTGTTGTCTGGGTTGAAAGGCCTCTTCCCGTTGCCTTATATGTCAACTGATTTTGCGGCGCTATGGTTACTATGCTTGCTGTACTTGTCCTGGCTGGAGTACGACGGTCCAGCTACCTGCCTTCCGCGACAGTAATTCATTTCTGAATATTCTGATTTTATTTTAATTCTTTCTAATTTTTGTTTGAGCTTCCTAAAGGGGTGAAACGGAAGCTTTTGGATCCATTTGTGTCCAAAAGTTGAGATCTTCGGTTTGTTTTGCCCCTTTTCTGAGCTTTCAGTGGAGATTTTTGGCGTTCGGAACAGTTTTTCGTCGCCATATATCACTTTATTGAAAAATTATCCATGGCTATGGGGGACGGAAGGATGAGCAGAATAAGCCCTCGGTTATCCGATATGGTACTTGACTGTGTTATGCAATATATTCATGACCCAAAAGTCCGCGACGCTGTTTCTCAAGTTTGCCGGCGATGGTATGAGCTGGACTCTCTGACCCGGAAACACGTGACGATTGCTCTGTGCTACACAACTACGCCAGACCGTCTTCGCTGGCGGTTTCCGCACCTGGAGTCGCTGAAGCTGAAAGGGAAGCCGAGGGCCGCGATGTTCAATTTGATACCGGAGGACTGGGGAGGATATGTGACACCTTGGGTGAAGGAGATTGCTGAATACTTTGATTGCTTGAAGTCACTCCATTTTCGGCGTATGATTGTGAGAGATTCCGATCTCGAGCTTGTAGCACGGTCCCGAGGGCACGTGCTTCAAGCTCTGAAGCTTGACAAGTGTTCTGGATTTTCCACCGATGGCCTTTTCTACATTGGCCGCTCCTGCAGGTAATTTTGAAGAGGGAGTTTGTTGTAAAGATTTACTTTGAATTCATAGTTATATTGGCTCCGAGTGTGGAGGCATAGAATTGAAACTCGTTCAAATTTTATTTTATTTTGCTTTATTTTAGTTAATAATTGCTTGAAAGGTACATGGGATTTTATTTTTAGCGTTGTAAATCATCTATATGTTTTACTGTTGTTAATAGAATAGTTTTGAAGGATTAGGTTCATCAATTCCCAACTTTGCATGGAAAATCCTAATCAATTTGTCATATGATGATTGTAACTATTGTATTTCAATTAGTTGAAATATGAGAAAGATTGCTTGGTTGCCCAGATAAATCAGGAAGAAGAGACTGGTGCATCGCTGCTGTGGTTGAGTGAATATACTAAAGTCCCCATGAAGTGGTTAGAGAGTTGGAGTTTCTTTTGCCTTTGAATGCATACTTTTTGGGTTGATTTGTTTGATGCTATATCTTAATCTTTATGTGGCTGGACTGCATGTTTCCAACCTGCCTTTTGATCCAATTTTGGGAGATAATGTTTGAGTTACTATTAATTCTCTGAATTTGCAATGCTTAGTTTCATTTGTTTTGCAGATGCCTTGTGCTTACCATTGCTTTGCAAGGTCAACTGTTTGCTGGAAAGCATCTCTTTTATATTCTTAATGAATCGTCCTCTTTTTTCCCATAAATTAGTTTCCTTTCATATGAACTCTTAGAATTGTTTGCGGGTGCTTTTTCAGTGGCAAGCTTGCCTTTACTAAATTCATTTGAGTTCCTATTTCCCACGATTCTTATCCTTTTGATGATTTTGCCAAAAGACAATTATATTTGATCCATATTCCAGACACTGATTTGGACCATTTCACAGTGCCATAGCTTCCCATCCCACAAATCTCATTGTTTATTTCTGAAATTAGAACAGAACTCCTGTATTTATTGACGTCAACATTGTGTTTGTGACTAGTTGACGCTTAGGCTAACTGCCAAAAGTAACTATTTTCACCCTGATTCCCTTTCTCCATGTTCATTTTACAGGTTTATCTGATACAACTTTCTAGTCCTTTTTCTTTTCTTTAGGAATACATGAAAGAAATTTGATGCAATAAGTAGAATCTTTATACAGGAACCCCCTGAAAAATTCTCTTTACCTTAGTTACTGATGCTATAAGATAAAAAATAGCCTTTAAAAATGTTGCCTCTTATAAAGTTTTTCCACTAAAGTCCTATGTTTTGATTATTCAATTTGCTTCATTTCGTTTTTGGTTGATTGGGAAGGATGTTGAAAGCTTGTAAGTGTCATAAGTGAAAATACCTGGAATGCTACTATAAGTCGGTTGCTAGATGTAGTTACAGTTGTTTGTCTTATCATTTATTTGTTTCTGTTCTATGCACGACCACTTATGGTTTTATATACTTTTATATATGCAAAACAATGGTTTGTTTGGAAGTAAAGGAAATGGACAAAAGGAAAGGAAACGGAGGCTTATCTCTTCAATTTTAATTTTTTTGAGGATAGCATTCCTTCCTTCTTTTTCTCCTCTATTCCCCATCCAAACAGGCTATAAAGTGACATGCTACTGCATTTGATCTAAATTTTGCATGAATTAGTTTCCAGTACATCCAATCTGAGCTTCTGGGACTGTATCCTCTGCCTAACCAGTAGCGTGTCTGCCTAATCCTCTTGCAGGAATTTGAGAGTCTTGTTTTTGGAGGAGAGCCAAATTGTTGATAATGATGGTGAATGGCTGCATGAACTTGCTATGAATAATACAGTTCTTGAGACTTTGAACTTTTACATGACAGATCTTGCCAAAGTCAGAATTGAGGACCTTGAACTTATAGCCAAAAACTGTCGTTCCTTAGTCTCTGTGAAGATCAGTGATTGTGAAATTTTGGACCTTGTGACCTTCTTTCAATATGCAAGTGCTTTGGAGGAATTTTGTGGCGGTTCCTTCAATGAGCAGCCAGATCAGCCAGATCGGTACTCTGCCGTGTCGTTGCCTGCAAAGTTGTGTCAATTGGGTTTAGCCTACATGGGAAGGAATGAAATGCCGATTGTGTTCCCTTTTGCAGCCCTACTTAAAAAATTGGATCTTCTCTATGCTTTGCTGGATACAGATGATCATTGCCAGCTAATCCAACAGTGCCCAAACTTGGAAGTCCTGGAGGTAAAATACCTGCATACTTCCCCCATAAAATTTATTTATTTCATATTACTATATTGACTGTTTTATCTTATCTAGACTTGAAAAAGTACTACCTCCCTATTAACCATATATGCACTTGCCTTGTTCATCTACAAGTATCGGTTTAAATTGTCCTAATTGGACAAAATGAAACATGAAAACTTTAAGATGGTAGAATCAAATGAGGTGGATGTGTGGATGTTATGAAACCCTTTTATTTTGAATGTTCTTGGGACCAGGTTAACAATATGTGTGTGTGTGTGTGATCCTTTTTTTTTCCTTGGATGGACAGACGAGGAATGTAATTGGAGACACAGGATTAGAAGTTCTTGCTCGAAGTTGTAAGAAACTCAAGAGGCTTAGGATTGAACGAGGTGCTGATGAGCAAGGAATGGAAGATGAAGGTGGCGTTGTCTCTCAGAGTGGATTAATTGCTCTATCACAGGGCTGTCTAGAACTCGAGTACATGGCTGTTTATGTATCCGATATCACAAATGCATCTCTTGAACATATTGGCAATTACTTAAAAAACCTTTGTGATTTTCGCCTTGTCTTGCTGGACCGAGTAGAGACAATAACAGATTTGCCCCTCGACGATGGAGTGAGAGCTTTATTGAGAGGGTGCAACAAGCTTAGAAGATTTGCTCTGTATCTCCGGCCTGGAGGCTTGACTGATGTAGGACTTAGTTATATTGGGAAATACAGCCAAAATGTGAGATGGATGCTTCTAGGCTATGTGGGGGAGTCTGATGCAGGGCTTTTGGAGTTCTCTAAGGGCTGCCCTAGCCTCCAGAAACTAGAAATGAGAGGCTGCTCCTTCAGCGAGCATGCACTAGCTGTTGCTGCCACTCAACTGACTTCTTTGAGGTACTTATGGGTGCAAGGTTATCGGCAATCTGAATCCGGGCGTGATCTTTTGACAATGGCCCGTCCATTTTGGAATATTGAGTTGATTCCATCTAGACGTGTTTTTGTTGCTGGTCAAATGGGACAGTCTGTTGATCATCCGGCACACATCCTTGGATATTACTCCCTTGCTGGACAAAGATCAGATTTTCCTCGCACTGTTCTACCATTGAATCCAGTAGCATGTGTTTCTGAGTAGAGTTGTACATACCGTTTTCCTTTTTTCTTCTTTTCCAAGTCTTTCTTTTTTTCCTTTGCAATCATGTTGTTCTAAGTTCCTGCAGCTTTTTCACTTAGAGTTGTTTCAGTTTGCTTTGTAATCTCCAGACAGTAGTGCTATAATAAGCTTGTGTTTTTCGTTTGTAATCCAGAAACACTTCCACTGGCTCGTGCAGCTAGTTCTCTTTCCGGTGCAGATGTTGAATATTGTAAATAAGATTAGAATGCCTTTTATCTGCCTTGGTTACATTTTAGCCCCTCTTCACACTATAAAAGAAAGAAGAGGGAGTGGAAAGCAACTCCAAAAGGAAATCCCAGAAAAGAACCTTGTTTACTCTGTAAGGAAGGAATGATTGGATTAAAAAAACAGAGGTTCTTTGTTTTGCATTTGAGATTTTGGCTATTTATATGCAGATGTTTCAATATGTGTTGTTTGAATGAATGCTGATTACAGCAAAAGAAAATTTATTCTTATTGATACCATATCCAAATCCCAGCTAGCTTCCTATCAAAGAATGAGGAGTATTATTTGTACAATTTACTTTCTTACGATTTCTACACAATTTGTCCCTTATTAAAATTAGCAATTTCAGTTTTAAAAAAAATATGTCATGTATGTTCCGTGGGAAAATGTTGCAAAGGAGGAATTTGTGCAAGAATATTTTAAAAAAAAAATAAAATTAAAAGAGATAGGTTCGGGGCAAATTAACCGGTAAAGTCAGGGGTATATGAGAAAGTTGGCTGTAGCAAATAAATTAATTTATAATTTATTAATCTAATTAATAAGATAAATTAACTTTTAATAATATTTGATGTTTCATAAAGTAATTTATAATTTATAAGTTAATGATTTTTCAAAATTTTTTCTCTTCTTTTTAATTAAATGATAATTTATATCTTAATTCTGTACATAAATATTTGAAATATTTTTATTAATTTAATATAAATAAATAAGTAAATAAATATGTGATTATATAAAATATAATTAATTAAATTTTAAATAATTATATTTTTATTTTGAATATTTTAATTATATTAATATAATTTAATTTCAAAATAAATATGAATTAATTTAATTGATATATCTATTTATACTAATATATTCTTTCATGTAATTTTATATTTTTTAATTAATTTAACGGTTAATTTATATTAAATATTTTATTAATTATTAAATTTTAATTATTAATTACTAATTAATTTATTAATTATTAATTATTTGTACCAAACAAAATCGTTGCCCAGGGACCTGAATCTTCTTCGGCTCATTTACATTTGGTCTCATTTTCCTGGTTGCCGCCGATGGGACCTGTGGGAATTCATAAGCCAATCTCGTAACATGAAAATTAAATATTATTTTTCAGTTATATATACTTCTTATCGTGCTTCGCAGACTCAGTGGAGAAAGTACTAATAGGATTGCTTATAAATTTTTCATGATATCTTACAAAAAGTTAATGAGAATTTTATAGTGTTCATGAATACTTTTAGGAGTGATATGATATAATTTATTAATATATTTTTTATTAAAATATAATTAATAAATAAAATTGTTCAATATTTATTTAAAAAATAAAAATAATATATAAAAAATAATAAATATAATTTTAATTTCTTAAAATAACAGATAAATAAAAATAAAAATTTTCCTCTAAAATAATATTTAAAAAGGAATAATGGGGTAAATATTAGCAGTTAATTGAAGTTCATAATGCGTCTGATTTTGTTTGCTGCAGAGCAGGCAGCCTCATCTCATTGGATGACATGGGCAAAAACAATCTGTTAATGCATTTATTTATTTATTTATTTTGGCTTCTAACAGACCGTCAAATTCTTGATCAACAAGTTTGGTTCAATTATTTCAGCTCAAGAATCATAATGTATACTAATTTTAAGCACATATCTTGGAAGGAGAGATCTTGAGTATGCATTTATACAAATTTTTTTTGGCTTTTTTTGGAAGGGGAGAAAGAAATTGTCATAAAATTTTGCCCTCTCTTGTTTGGACAAAGAGAAAAGAGGAAAGAAATAAATAATAGATACTAAATTTGTGATCAAAATTTTTTAATTAATTCAAATTTTTAAAATTTTTTCTTTTTCATTTTTCTTCTAATTCAAATTTGAAAAATTTCTTTCCTTTCTCTCCTATTTTCTCCTCATCCAAAACAAGAGGCAACAGTTGAAGTGAAGCATATACTCCTTTCTAATTTGTAAAGCATATTATTGTTAATATTGATTGTTTTTAAATTAAAAATGTGGAGCAGCCACAGCAAAATCCAATTTAGAAACAGTCAAAGTAATGTAAAAGGCCGGGGGGGGGGGATAAGAGATCACCAAAGAGCATATTCCATGCTAATGTATATGTCAAACTTCAAGTCTACTCAGCCATCACACCCTCTGAGGTTTATGTCATAATCAATCAATTATTTATAATAAATTAATGACCTTTACTTTTAGAGTAAGATAGTCACACAAGACTTAAATACATGCAATCACATATCATTTCATCTATTTTCTACTTAATTTTAAGAAAGTTACTTCTTTTGTTTTAAAATGTTATGATCATAAGTTATTTGTCATTTATTAAAAAGGTTATTATCAAATTATCATCAGATTTGAAAAAATTATGAGAAGAGTTTAAGAAAATTACTATTTCCTGATTTGATAAGCTTGCTCGATAAAAATACAAAGTTTGAACTTTTTTTTTAATCTAAAAAGCCCGTTAGACTTTTTTTTATAACTCGGTTATTAATTAGGTTGGAATAAAAAAAATGGCTTGACCTGATTATATTGATTAATTTTTCATAATATAGTTATATATTAAAAATAATCATATTTAATTATTTTTAATATAAAAAATTAATTTAATATAATTAAATATTTTATATATTTAAATATTATATTATCTCTTTAAACGTATATTTTTATTTTAAAAATTAATTTTTACCTAAAAATAAAAAAATTAATTTATTCAAGTTGTTGGGCCTGGCCTTCAGGCCATAAATTTAAAAAATTGGGCCAGGTTCAAACCATTAATTTTTTACAATTTGGGCTGACATCTGATTAGTCCAACTCATATATATGTCTACTATTAAAATATAGTGTGTATGGCAATATCTATTTAAATGTGTGGTTATCCTTACTTTTACTTTTATTTAAAGAGTTTAATAGCATTAGTGAATGAGTTGGGGTGACAATGGGTAGAAGCAACAATATTATATTTTTCTATTTTCTCACATTAATTAAGAACAATACACTTAATGCTTCCATCGTATGATTCTAGTTTTAATTTGTCCACTTGTGATTTAAAGTGTTAAAGAGCAATATGTAATTTATATCATTAACACTTTGCTTATATGTATTAAATTTTTGAACAAATTTAATGAAAATTGTCACATGCTAGTTGCTTATTCCTTTATTAGCTCTAATTTAATCTTAATTTCACTTTAATTTTAACTTTTTGATGGTAATTTCCTTTTCCACCTAAAACATGGACCTTAAACAAAACTTACCTTTGATTTTGCAAGATTTCTTCCATATAACACAACAAAGAAGGAAGGAATTATGGATTAAAATCTCTAATGAACTTTAAATTGCACTAATCACAAATAATATTCTATAAATAAAGAAGAAATCAAAATGATAATGCTTTTAAATAAGGGAGCAAATGAATCGGATATTTTGGACAAGTGGAAAATTTCTACCAAAGCTAGTGGGTTGCAATAACATCTTATACTAGTTGAAGAATAGTTGTGACAAAGAACCTTATACCTTATTCCAGCTTGAGGAACCAAGAAAACATTTTTCCATTGAAATCAATGTTAAATGAAGATTAAAAAAATGTGACATTGAAGTGTTAGAATTTGAAATTAGAGAAGATATAGAGGAAAAGATGATAAAAATTCGATTAGGAACTTAATTTCGTACAGAAATTTGATTGGGAACTCAATTTCGTTTTAATGAAAGAAGGAAGCCAAACATATAATTGACATGTGACAATTCCATTAGAGTTAGACAGAAATTTATAAAGGGTGAACAAAGTGTTGATGATATAAATTATATGTTTCCTTTTTCTGGCACTTTAAACTATATGTGATCAAGTAAACTACAACTAAACTTATATTGTGATAACCTCTATGAAGTTGTTTAATGAGGCCACAGATTAAGGTCAATAGGATACACAAAACTCGAGATGATTATGTCCTAGAATGGGTCGATTGATTGATCTATTGGAGGGGTTGTTAACTAGTTTTAGTGAAGCAGTCAATTGATTGACTATATATAAAAATAAAAGTTTCTTATCCTCATTTTGTGCATTTATGATTTTAATTAGATTAAAAGAGTTTTGAATATTGAAACTCTATCTAATGAAGTCCCTGATTGCTTATTTAGCTTAAAATATGAATTTAAGGTAAATGTGATCAATTAAACTAATCAAATTTAGGATTGATTTTTTTTATGGTAATCTAATCTTCTATATGCTTAAATTGCAAGATACATGGTTATGATATGTCAAGAATTATGGTCAATAGAAATAAAGGGTTAAGATTAATCAGTATGACAAACTTAGCCAAAAAAGTGGAAATTTTATTTTAGTTGACTTCCTTTTTGAATTATATTATTATGTCACCTTTTATGCATTTTCAAAATTTCCTTAATGTTTTTTGCATGATGAGACAAACTTGGGGATAATCATAATTAAGATGATTAGAAGCTAAATTAAAATTAGTAAATATGAATAAATGATATTGATATAGTGTGATGATTGCCAATGCCATGTTTATTTGTAATGATATAAGGATAGATTAGTTGAATTAGTGCATATATGAAACTTACCATAGTAAAAAAATGAACTAGGACAATTAGGAAAATCATAATAAGTATAGCAATGATAGAACTAGGGCTTGAGCGATTAACCAATAATATCCATAATAGATGTTTTAGACCTTAAGGAGGTAGAATGATTAGATATTGATAAATATTTATGCTAGACACTAGTATAACTCAATTAGAAAAGGAATAAAAGGAAGAGTTGGTTCATGAGTAGGATGTTAAGTTGGAATCTAATAGAAATAATAAACTAGTTTAAGAATTTTTTATAAGCTTTGTGCTTGAGATAAGAGACAAGATTGAGAGCCAAAATGCACAAGATATAGTATGCTAAGAGAGTTATAATTCCCAATTGACATATTTATGACATGTGAACTCAAATGAGTGGATTATGCAATGAAATATGGCTGTAAATGAGACTTTATAAACTTATTTTAGAATTTTATATGGATTATGTATATAAACTTATTTTGAGTACTACATATTTTCTCAAATGATTATTAAAGTAAATATTTATATGTTATGCTTATGTGCTTGTTAGATGAGGTGTATGGCTAAAAGTTTTTTCACTTAAGATTAGGGTGGAACTCCGCTCACATAACTATGCTTACTTCATTCTTTAACATTTTTAGATTTTTTAGATAGATGTTTCAAAACTTGCCCGTAAAGTGGTAGCCTACTTATACAAGTATCGATGACAAATGTGTGATTTAAATTTATATATTTTAATGAGTACATTTGTTGAATAATCACAACATGAGCTTAATGAAAGATCATGAATCATTGGCTTTCCTTTAAAGTTTGCATAATTATTTTATCTCAATTTTTTTTTTAAGGTGCATAGAGATAATTTTTGTATGGCATAAAATTTCAATTTTATATTTTTAAAACTATATAGACACATTTTTAAAATGTATAATGTCAATGAGTTCTTAGATCGTACACCTTGATGAATTAATTTGATTATTGTTTGAAAAATCGAAGCATGACATACCATAATTGGATAAAATGTATTTTTCCTATAACTAAAAATTATTAATTATTGTCAAAGGACAGAAACACATGCTAAACTTAAATGTGTATCAATCATAGTAATCATTGATGATATAATTCCATTCATTATTAATAGAAACCATGGGTCCATTTGTTATGGTGAAAGGCATCATTATTACAAAATTGTAAATGGATGTTAGGTGTTTAACATATTATATATCAATTTTCAACTAATGTCTAATTAAGCATTATTATAAAATTTTGATATTAGTTATATAACTGATGTGAAAAAAAAATTATCACATTGATTTTTTTTACTAAAAAAACTAATACTTTTTTCTTATATTTTATGTTGATTTTTTACAAACCATATCAATTTTTACTAAAAAATTGATATCTTTTCTTTTAAAAATATTTTTCTTCTTACATTTCAGTTCAATTTTTAATAAAAAATGATACGAAATGTTTATATAATTTACCATCAATTTTTTACTTCTCCACCATATATTTATAATAAAAATTAAGTAAACTTAACATTTTGCAAAAAAAAATACATTTTGAATTAAAAATTTTGAAATATTATAATTTAGGGCTCAATTGTTCGTTTGGGTGATTTTTTTTTAATTTTACATAACCTTTTAGGATTTATCTATTTATAAATTGCTAAACCTCTCAAAATAGTAAAAAAATGATTGTTTTCATAATTTTTCTCTCTTTTCTTTATTTCTTATCATTATTTGGTTGATTTTTAATTTTATTGTAACAATTTATTAAACATATAATAAGCATCTAAAACTCAAATATAACCTCAAAAGTTATATATATAAAATACAAACAAATTTTTTTAAAAAAAATTGTGTAAAAAAGTGGAGAAATGGAAGAAACAAGATTTGACTAATAAAAGTAAAAAAAGTAATTCTTTATGTTTTAAACTAGTAACTTCAAACATGACATTTGCTTCATGATCATTGCTAATGTGTGGAGTAGAGGCAGTTAATTAATGTGTGGTGAAGTATAAAGTAAAATATATGATTTTGTTATGGAAGTTAGATAGAGATAAAGATTGAGTTTAAAATCAAATAAAAATAAAGTGTACTAATAAGAAAAAAGATGTACTTAATTTATAATGTAAAAATGTTATCACTTTCAAGATTTTATACGTTGGTTATTTTAGAAATTAATGTTAAATGTCTTGTAGGAAAAAAAGGAAACATTTTTTTTGACAAAATTAATGTTTAAAGTCTTGTGAACAAAGATGATAATTTTTTTATTTTTTTCAAATATTGATGTCTAAGGATATATTTGGATATTTTTTTTTTTGTATTTTAAAAGATGTTTTTCTCAAAAAAAATTTTTGAATTGAAGAAAAATAAAAATAGAGGGTAATCAGTATTATAATTAAAAAAATATTTAATTATAGAATTAATATATAAAATAAGAGAATAAATTTAAAAAATAACCAAAAATTATTTTTATTTTTATATTTTTTAATTTACATATTTAAAATTATAATTTTTAAAAATAGATTATAAAAATAATAAATAAATAAATCTTAATTTTTTCATATTTTCAGAAAAGCCATTATTACAATATATACATTGGTATTTCTTTTAATCGATATGTATTAAGTGACATTATTTTCATTTTTTGTAATAATTTATTTTTGTGTAAGAGTATAATCGGAAAATATTAAAATAATAAAAATATTTTATATATTTAATATTAAAGAAAAATTTCAATAAAAATAATTTTATTATTATTATATCTCTATATTAATTTGTTAATCTAAACCTAAATATCGATGGATACTGTTCCTCTGGAATGGTGGTTTAAGTTATCTACAGTACGGACAACAAAAAGGAGTGAAAGGGTCCACCGTCATGGGTACTCTAAATAATTTGATGATTTAATAATATACTAATCTAACATTAAATTTAATTATTATAAAAGATATTAAATTCAATTATATATTAAATTTATTTTTTAAAATTAAATTTGATATTCTATATAATAATATATTTATAATTAAATTTGATAATGTATTAATATATTATTATATTAATAACATAGCTCAATGGTATCTGATAAACAGAATATCCAAAAAGTTAGAATTATAAGATGCTGCGGACAAGGTTGAGAGTCATTATCTGAGATGTATATAATTTTTGCAGAGTCCCACACTGTTACCGAGACACGGATTGCGATGGAACAATGCTTTGATTGGCGTAATAACGAAAAAGGAGATGGTCGCCGTGAAAAAATGGTCGTTCGGTGGGGTGGTATTTGACAAATACGAACAAAATTTAAGATTCAGATTAGTTTTCTTCCCATATAATTATGACAATTAAATTATTATTAATACACTTAACTTTTTTCTGGTGACCGGTGAGCACAGCAGTTCACCATCTCTTCACGCAGGGAGCTTTCCTCCCTCCTGACGGCTGTTTCACAGACGTGTGTCAACGGGGAAATCCTCAAACTTTCCTAAGGAAGCACGCATTGAACCCCTTTGTTTGAGAGTAGGAAAAATAGAGGGGAAAAAATATTAGGAAGATAAAATTTTATATTATTTATTATTGGTAGAGATTTTAATAGTTATAAGTTATCAACGCGTACTCATCTGAGATTATTTATTGAAATATATTCTATCACTTTTATGATGGGATTCATTCACATGAAATTCATTTCTAAAGAATAGTATGCAAAGACATATAAGCCTTTGCCTCCCCCACCCCCCCACCCCTTTTTTCTTCTTCTTCATTTTGGTTGGAATTACACTTTTCCTTGTTCTTAAGCAGGCGATGTATTTGGATGCAGGGCGAAGCAATTAATAGCTATAGCATTTTCACCCAGAAGCAGAGTACAGAAAGATTTAGGATGGGTTTTTTTTTTTTGAAAAATAATTTTTATAGAAAAAAATTATTTTTTTATGTATAAATGAAGAAGTATCACAAACTTTTTATAATTTATAATGAAAAAATAAAAATATCCCTTCAATTTTATGTGGATTAGATTCTACTTTCTTTAATTTTAGAAATTTGAAAATTATCTTTTTAAAATTTACAAAATTTAAAATTAATATCAATTATTCACTTAATTAATTTTTTTATCAAATTATACTATTATTTCATCAAATTTTTAAACAAGAATTACAATATTATAAAATGATAATTTATTTTGTTACTTTTTATATAAATTCTCACTTTATTTATAAGTATTTGATTAAAATTATTTATATATAATTTAATTTAATTTAATTTATATTAAATATATAACATAGAATTATATGTGAAAAATAACCAAAAAAATTCATTATAATATAATATTATGATTCTTATTTAAAAATTTTATTAAAAAGTTATATAATTTAATAAAATGATTAATTAAGTGGATTGTATGCTAATATCAAGTTTTGTAAAGTTAAAGGGACTAAAATCTAATCATTTAAAAATTAAAGAAAATAATTTATATTTTTTCCCAAAAATATGATAGAAGTATGTAGTGGAATATAATAACTTATTTTTTTAAAAAAAGGAAGATGAAATTATTTTTTATGAAATTTTTTACATTA
The DNA here is from genome assembly GCA_020226215.1 of Sindora glabra. Lineage (NCBI taxonomy): Eukaryota > Viridiplantae > Streptophyta > Magnoliopsida > Fabales > Fabaceae > Sindora > Sindora glabra. Next base: position 58,557,559 of record CM035230.1, on the reverse strand, counting down.
AATATTTGAATTGTTTTTTATTATTTTAAAATTTTATAATTATATTCTTAAAAAATATTTTTTTATCATCGCACATCTTTATCCATGAGGAGTAGGATGATGAAACGTGGGCCAAACAAAGATTTGCGGCGGTGCAATCGTTTTTGAGCCGTAATTATGCCGAATGCTTGCATCTTTCTTCTGAATAACATTTGTAAACTTAATCCTAAAAAGCATTTGCTCACATATTTGCTCAACATTGTTTAAAAGATTGAAGGAAAGAGCCCAAAAATATATCATTATCTTTCTCCAAAGGTTTTGATTAAATCTAGAATAAAAGAAGCCTTTAGACACATAGAATAGGAGGAGTGCGGCTGTTCTATGTGCTTTTTACATGGATATTAGTAAGGCAAATTATAATCCTGATGGAATTTAATTTAATTATATCAACATTCATCTTTGTTATTTTTTATTTTAAAATTACATTTGTATTGTATGTCACACTCAGTAAGGAAATTGATTACATTAATTCCCCCCAAAAAAATTTACAAATATAGTTAAACTAAATTTTAAGATATATAAGTGTAATTTGACCTTAATAGTATAATGTGAGTTGTTAGTTGCATCTTTAGGTTCCAAAAATTAAGTGTGTAATTGATAATTTGACAAAGATAACTAATCTTTATGGTATGTGAGCGATCTTTATTCTTTTATTCAAATAAAAAAATTATACTTTTAATTTAAAGATAATAAAATAATAAAAATATTATTGTTAGTTTATCACCATTATCAATTATTTTAATTAATAAATTGATATAGGTTAAATCCATCCGTTCTCTCTTATCTTCATAAAAAATATATTCATTAATTAAATTAATTGATAGTAATAATAAATTGATTTTAATTTCTTTTATTATTTTATTTTTATTAAATTAAAAGCATAATTTTTTATTCAAATAAAAGATAAAAGTTACTAACCTCCATATATTTGTGGAAGTTAACAATTTTCTTTAATTATATATAATTCATTAAAATTTTAAATATTTATTTGTCGTCAAACAATGACTTATATTTTTTAGTATCTTATTATTTGTCATCAAACAATGATTTATATTTATTGGTATTTTGGTAGTTTAATACCAAAGATATTGTTTTTAGAGATTTTATTTTTCATTATATTTAAAATTTAAATTGAAAACTTTATCTATCTATATCAAGTGTATTACCACTACCACTATTGAAAAAACGATCACTTATATTTATATTTTAGGCTCTAAAGCGTCTTCCGCAAAAGAGCTAAACTTAAAGAGGAGGATGCTTCAATGCGTGAATTGTGGTATGCGGTTTATGATAAGTATCTAAAAAGTGAAAAGGCTTGAGCGCTAAAGCATTTATTTTTTCAGTGTAGTTTACACTTAGCTGCACCAAAGTAAATAGTACAAGAATCCACAATTGCAACCAAAAGAAAATTAAGCACAGTGCCACCATCTTAACATATATGATTTATTTATGAGGAAAAAAAAAAAAAAAGGAAATTGCCTAAGAAGTTTTCGGAGAGTGACGATCCTTGGACCCAACTTGATAAATTTTTTTGGTCATAAAATCTATAGATAGCTAACATAGGTAAGTTGAATTTGGTAATTCTGTTTTCAAAACTACAATGAAGAGAACTGATTCGAAACAAAGTTTCCGGATTTGTGGTTAAAAATATACTCAAAATCTGTTCCTAGAAACGATTTGTAGTTTGCTAAAAATTCATATGTGATGCTCAGTGAGAATAGACGAGGACTGTTGCATTAAATATCTTGATTAGTTTTAATTTTGCAGAATATTATGATGTTTATACAGTGGAAACTTCTGTTATTTATAATAATTGATGGGTTTTAATTAGTCAAATTAAAAAGTCTCTTTAACCATGTATGTTTGTACTATATTCCACTTACTTTTGAAGAAGTTAGTGATAAGATGGCTCCAACAGGTGTCCTTAGTTCCAATAGTTTAAGTATGTTGAGAGCGGCCTTCGGACTCATGGAGGAAGCATTTATTTACTTGCAATTCGTAGACAAGATTATATATATATATATATATATATATATATATATATATATATTGATTCGCTAACAAAAAGAGTAATAATATATAAACTTTAAAATCTTACACTTTACTTCTTTGAACTTGATTAACTGATAAAAATAATATATGAACTTTATAATCTTATACTTTATTTTTTTAAACTTTTAGTAAAAGTAAAATCATTAATTTTAGATTATGTCAAGCCACTCGTTAATTTATATAAAGTTAAAAAAATAAAAAATTTCAATTTGATTAGAAATTTTCCAAGAATAAGAAAGAGGAGTTAAAAGATTACAGTTCGAAATTCTTTCTAAAATTTGAGGTAATTTTTTTTAAGTACATAATTTATTTTGATTATGGCAATTTACTCAAAATTTTAAAGTTATGTAAAATAAATTAGACATTAGACCTCAAATTCATTATACTTTCATTGGATTAAAATTGCATGTCAATTATATATTAATCTTTTACACAAGGATTGTCCAAAACAATTTAAACATTTATTTTAAAATTCCTTGGTTATGTTAGTCACACATTTTAACTTTCAAATCCATAAATTATATAAAATTAATCAAACTTTCACAAATATGGTCATTGGATCAAAATTGTGCGTTCACAAAATGGTACCTTAACTATGTTAGTCACACATTTTAATATTCAAATCAATTGTACTTTCACTAAATCAAAATTGCATGTCAATTATATACTAATCTTTTAGACAAGAATTTTTTGGAACAATTTGAACATTTATTTTTAAAGTTACTTGATTATGTTAGTCACACATATTAATTTTCAAATCTATAAATTATATAAAATTAATCAAACTTTCACAAATATGATCATAAAAAGTCTTTTAAAAAATCATTAAATATAAGTGAATCAAAATTTAATATTGTGTGCTCTTCAAGTGCCAATAACAATTACAATACTTTTGTAGTGTGTAGATAACTTATTTCATATATGGCCAAAATAGTTAAGTTAACTGAAATATGTGTTAGATTCAATTTAAAGTTAACAATTTCACTTTTTCTAGAAAGTTTAGGGAGGTAAAGTATAAGGTCTTAAAGTTTATATATTAAGGGATAAAATGTAAGATTTTAAAATTTATGTAATATTTTTATCATTTAATTAAAGTTTGAGGTAAATTGTATTTTTTTGATTTTTTTATAAGGATTATTTGCATGCTACAAGTTACTATCAAATTGTTGAAATTTAATTTATGGCAATAGAATTTCAATTTATAAGCAAATGATAAATTTGATAAAAATTTTACATCTAGAAGTACTTGGGACAAAATCCCATATTCTTCCAAAAAATAATGTATTTTTAATACAAACACCTAAAACTGATGTTGAAAGATAAGATTATGGTTTTAAATCTTAGTTATCATCATAATTTTAAATTACAAGGTGTATTTTAAAAAGTAAGGTCAATATCAAAGTTTTTAATGAAAAAATATAGTGTATGTAATTATAAATATAAATTTTTTAATTAATTGTTACTTTTCAAATTCCAAGCCATTGATTTTATTATCAATAATTGTGATTTTTCACTTTATCCTCTAAAATATGATTTTATACTTTAGAAGAGTTCAATTAATATTACAATTAATAAAATTGTAGACAAATATAAGAAAACATGACTGTTATAATTAGGGATGAAGCTAGAACAAATGATTTAAAGGGGATGAAACATAATTCACTGAGGACTTTAATAAAAATGTTTCAAATTTTGAGGGATTATATATGAATTTTCTTAAAAAGAAAAAAAACTCAAATTTGTAGGAAAAATTTCATAATTTTTCTAACTTTGGGGTGGCTTGACTGAGTTTCCCCTAGTTATAATGCAAAATTATAAAAAAATTATGGTTATAATGTGATTTATGATAATGATATTATGTGTAATATTACAATTGCCAATCAGAGTTTAAAATACCGAATAAAAGTATTTTTAAAACTTTCCTATCAAACACAGAGAGAGAGAGAGAGAGAAGCAGTTTTAAGAGCTCAATCTACAATAACTGTAATATAAAGTCGGCTGCTTTATTCCTACGAGTAGTGTTACAGTGTGAACAAAATCTGCATGAAGTGAGAACATGTTATTGGGGTTTCAAGTAAAGTAAAGAATCAAAATAAAGCATGATTCTTGCATAGACCAGCAAAGCAATCAACAATGCTGACACAACAGTAATGGCTTTCGCACCACAGAAAAGTGGGTTGGAGCAATCAGAAATATCAAAGGAAAAATTGGAAATTAAATTAAAATCAGAGATGACTTTGATAGTGGAACCACATAGGCATTCCTACGTGAATCTGCCTATATTCTGGGCCAATGAAGCATGGGATGCTAATTTAGTGGAATGCAGACTCGGATTCGACTACAAAGTGATGCGATATGCTGAGATCAAACTTTGTCAACTTGGCCATATTGCTCTCACCAAATTAAATGATGGAAGAAACTGTCTTATTCTTAAGACAAAAAGCTTTACTATAACAGATGCTGCCTCAAATTTCAGTGGGTTTGTTCGATCACATCAACTCATGAACTTGCTGTTTTTGGTTTTATGCACTGGTGCTCGTGATACAACTATTCCATTTTCAAAAGCATAATTAGCATCAATTTTGGACTATCCGCTGAAGACCATTTTATGGCTTCGACATTACTATTTCTCACACTTTGAGTCTATCTTTAGTTTTGTATATAAAGTTAACCTTTAATTGTGCCCTATATAATTTATCCAATCTCATTCATCATACATTTTAACAAAGTTTGATTCAAATTTATAATTCTGATATGCATATAGATGAAAATACAAGTACAAATGCAAAATTGTTCAAATTATGTTTATTTTAAAGTAAATGTGATAAAATTGTAAAAGAAGTTAAATTACGAAAGTCTTTAGTTCAAGTATTATATAAAGTCTCTTGAAGTATTTGTACTTTTTTCTTTATTTAAGATTTGATTTCTAACCTTTACATGTTTGCATAATTATATCGATTATATAATTAAATTATGAAAGTCTTTAGTTCAAGTGCTATATGAAGTCTCTTGAAGAATCTGTACCTTTTTCTTCATTCAAAATTCAATTTCTAACTCTTATATGTACTCATAATTACATCGAGTATATAATTAAAGAAAGGAGAGTTATGAATAATCCGAATATAAGTGACCCTACTCTCATCTTTGCACAGTCACTTTGTAGTTTAATGGATAAGAATGAAGGGTTATGATTTGAAAGAATTGCACAATTGGACATTAATGCACGTGTTGCCTAAAGAAATTATTGAATACTTTAGTTCATCATATGGTGAACCTCACTGAAGCAGATCGGGTCACCAAATGAGCAGACAAAACATGTGCAAGCCTTATGATCGCAGACAAGAGTAAAAGCTACTACAAGGGAAATCTTCAAGAGATCAAAAAGATATATACGGTTCAAGAATTGAAACAAGAAGAAAGTTCAGTTTCCTTGTGGGATGTTCATAAACTAAGTAGCCTCAGGTCCTCAGGTCATTTACATAATCATACAAAGCAATGATTTATGCAGAAAAATTGACATGTTCCTGAACATCATCACAATAGTAATTAAACTGCATGAATCCCAAAATCTGCTGCCTTATTGAAGTCTCTAGGAGTAGTCATGAAACCCTCATCCCTCAGGTCGGCATAAGCCCCATGAAAAGCACAATCATACAGATCTTGCCCCTGTAGTTTAAGGGCCTTGGTAGCAATATCAGAAGAAGGTGACAAGAACAGATTGTCACAATTTGGGTTGAAAACCTCATGTTCGTTCCATTGAACTTGAACTTCTGGTGTATTGGTTGTCGTCTGCTGTGATGGGAGCATATGAGACTCATTGAATGTAACAGATTCTGTGAGATTAACAATGGTTATGTCATGGATACTCGGTCTTCTTCTTTCCTTCACTCCGGAAAGCTGCCTTATGAAGTACTTCTGAGCATGACTTGCCACTTGGGTGGGAGTCTTTGTGACTACAAAATTCCTAGCGATATTTCTCCAATCCCCTTTACCATATTTTAAAAGTCCCATCAGAAAACGTCTGCAATTCAGTTCATTAAAGTCCATGTCAAGAACGAAAAACAATTATCGAGATTTTTTTTCTACGGCATGGATAGAAAGGATAAGAGATTGCAACTGTTCAACAGTTCACCAGATGAAGCTTAAGAACAATAACAAGTACAAAGCAAAGGAAGCACCAAAACCACCAAATTAAAATTTTATTATAAACCTAGCATGTTAGCAGATTAGAGGATTAATGCAAAGTTTCGAAGTCATATTGGCCAGTGCTTAACAAACCACCAGAAATGTAATTAGAAACTGACACTCAGGAGAAAAAATGAAATGAAAAATGATCAAAATCTCAAGTTGAGTTGCTTCTATAATTAAATCATGACTAATGAATAGGATTTCAATAACAACCAGTTTGCTACAAGCAACTATGGAAGAAATGGCAAATCAGAAACGGAAACTTTAAGGTTCTACATTGGTAAAACTCACCTGTGTTCATCTTCTGTCCAGGGAACCCCCTTCTTCCTCTCCTGATCAGAACCCCTGACTGTTGCATGCTTCTTTCTATGTGCATCATTGTTCTGATTGTCAATAAAATCAAATGAGAAAGAAGGGGTTAGATATCCGGGAATTGGAACCCGACCTGCTTCAATTTCACAAACATCTTCTAATAATTCCCTGTACTGCTTCATCACATCCTGCACAGTCTTCCCAGGGATCATAGCTGCTACCTTCAGCCATCTATCTGGGGTGTCCTTATCAAATATGGCAAGAGCACTCTCAAATTGCTTATTCTCTTCCTTAGTCCATTCTGTGCTGTGGCTCTCTTGGACAAACCCATTAGAATTTGACATAAATGAAGTTGGATACAGAGTTTCCATGCCTCAATGAGTAACATGCAAAGTTTCACCTAATTGAATGGAAATGGAGAACTAGAAGGGACACTCAAAAACAAAGAACACAAAATAATTATAAAATAAACTTTGAGTCAAAAGGTTTAGTACTCAGAATCTTTCAGTTGTAATCGGGAATCAACTTTCCCTAATAGCATAAATTGAAGAATCTGTGAAAGTCACACCTTTTAGAATCGAAGAGAATTTTGCACAACACGTGATGTACCAGATTTTGATGATGCATGAGTATAAACCCTAGAAGAGACCTAGAAGAGAATTCTGGGCCGAAATTAAGGATGTTACTCTCTTAGAAGGAGACCGAGAAGCCAAACTTAATGCCAAAAACATAGCAATTCTCACTAAGATATATATATATATATATATATTTCCCTTTAGCTCAACCCACAGATTCAAGGAAGGAGATAAATAGGAGGCGGGAGGATGAGAAGAAGGAGCAGAAAGCAAAGGACTAGAAAAAGAAAAAGCGGGAAACTGTTCCGTTTTGTCGTTTCTTCGGGAAGAAGTAACTATGAAAGGAAAAGCTTTACAAATGGAGAGATGAACAGAGTGAGATGTAGCCTGGTATTGAGAAAATAGGAAGAGTGAGGGTAATAGAATGAAAATGCATAAGATTTTTTTTTTTTTTTTGCGGATTTGAGTTCAGAGAAAGGAAGACGAGTAGCAGAAGATGGAGGCTCTGTCCAGCTGGGATTGGAATGTCACCACGCAGAAAGGAATGTGACGAAGTTTCGTTCCCTTAAATTAGCAAATCGCGGACCGTTGGATCCAAGTAATAAGGAATTTGACATTCCTTAAACAAAATTTTAAGTTCGAATTTTATAAATGAAAAAAAATAAATATTAAGGAAACTTATCCCAACAGTAGATCGAATCCGATTATACAATTCAAAAAAATTGTTAGATATTGAGAATCATTAAAAAAAAAAAAAAAATTCGCGGTATTCCAAACGGATATATTTTTTTTTGGCCGAAATTTACTCCTCTCTTGTGAGGAAATCTTCTAATATTTCGGTGCTACTAAAGTCACGTTCTTTTTTATTAACATTATTCCAAGGGTAAGATGTAACTTTGAAAACTTCCTGTTCTAATGAATTTTCGCCAAAAATGCCTCAGGATTTAATTTTATCTATTTAAGAGTGTAGATGAATTTTAAATTATCACTTGTTGATGAGTTATCATTTATCATTTCATTTACAAAAGAAATTAAATTTGATCCTAGCAATCACTAATTTTTCGGTGAGATAGATTATAAGGCAATAAAAATTGGACTTGCAAAGGCTGATCTAGTAAATGAAATTATCACGTCCTTCTGACTTCCAAATTAATTTACTCCCCCCCCCCCCAAAAAAAAAAAAAAGAAAAAAAGAAAAAAAGAAAAGAGAGGTTAAGTGATAATAAAAGAAGGCACAGAGGCACCTTGTTCTTATTTAGAGGGGCTTATATTGATCATTAATTGATTAAACATGATCAAATATTCACAAGGGGGTAATTTAATCCCTTGATCTTTGATAAGTTGGTATAATTCAGATCGTTCATGTTAGTAAATAAAGTAACTACCTCTAACTATTGTTTTGGAAGGGTGTGTGATATAAATGACTACTACATCTACAATAGTAACAATCAAATTAAAACTTCTTTCACAAATTATTAAAATTCTATTATTATGAAAATTTTTAATTACTCTTATTGTTAGGAGCATGCAAATAACTTAAAGGCTTTTCACTTGCTTCCTATCCTGTTATATCCTGTTAACTCATTTATTAAAATCCTATTATTATGAAAATTATTAAAATTCTATTATTATGAAAATTTTCGAGTTAACTCATTTATTAAATGTATTAAAATAGATTATCTATCTAAATTGTTTAATAATTTTAAGTAATAAAATTTATATTTTAAAATTATTCATTAAATTTAATTACTTACTATTTTTTATAAAAATGTTTTTAATTATTAATAAAAATACTATTTTGAATTTTTATTATTATTTTATTAAAATAAAAATTTATATTTTTATTATATACATCTATTTATAACTAAATTATTAATTATTTTTAAATAAAATTTTAAAAATTTAAAATAAATTCTTAAAAGAGTTGGTGTGTCAATCTGAATTTAGATAAATATATCATCTTTGTGTCAGGTTATTATATTGTATTAGAAATTGCCACCCTTACCCTAATTTAACAAGTTAATATTTAAAAATATTAGGTAAAAATGCATATTTTCATAGAATAAGTCATTAAGATGAGTTTGGGCCTCCTTCATTTCTTATTTTGTAAATTTTTTTCAATTTCAAAGAAAGAAAGACATGGTCTTCTATTTTAGAACTCTTATATTTTTTAGGTCTTATAATTTCTCTTATGAGTGTAAATGAGCTAAATTGAATATTTATATATTTAAACTTGAGTAGAGTGCTTAATGAGCTCATAAACTGCAACAAATTAGTCAGTTCATGAATTTTGTATGGATTAAACTAGAAAAAATTAGGCTTATTGAAAAACATATTTAAATAAATTTCATTTACTGGATTGTGGATCAAAATATATTGAACTAGTCTATGGGCTTAAATGGTTTTAGGTTATTTTTTTAAAATTTTTTTATATTAATAATTTAAATAGTATTTGTATTTAAAAAAGAAAATTTATTAATTATTTTTATATTATAACTCAATATAAAATATAAATTAATTATTAAAAATTAAATTCAATTACTTAAGACAATTAAGCATAATGAAAATAAAAATAAATAATAAAATTACTAAATATAAAAATAAAAATATGTGAAACTTTATCTCCTAAGAGATTGAGTATTTTTATTATTAGATTGTCTTTAATGTATTGGAATTTATATTTTTAATTTTAATTCACTTATTTTAAGATTTGAAATAAGACAATCCAATGATGAAAATATTAAATCTTTTGCAAGATGAAACTTTCCATAATATTACCCAAAAATAAATAAAAAAATATAAATTAAAATTAAAAATATAAAAATAAAATAATATATATCAAAATATGATAAATAATCAAATATAAAATATAAAAATAAAAAATAACAAAAAAAGAAGGTCAACCTACAGCTTAATTTAGTAAGTTTTATAAATGGATTACACCATCTAAAATGAACTTATTAAAAATATCATTTTAAATAGATTGGACTTGTGCAAGCTTTGATATGGTTCATTTGTTAAATATCCCTAAACTTGAGCTCATAAAAATAAACGAGGTTGAACTCAAGGCCAAATTTATTAAGTTTGAATAATTCAAATTCAAATATGAATTTAAATGAATTTATACAATTTTACGCTAGTAATATATTATTTGTCTCATATATTTTTTTGTTAAATTTAGAACATTCAAATTTAAAATCAATTTTGTAAAAAATATAAGTTCACCAATACAACCTCAATAACTGACTAATAATTCTAAAAGTCTTTCACTTATTTATTGATGATGAATTGATGTCCTTTTGCATTGAATTCATATCTTTTGTGGTGAGGTAATAGCCTTATACCAATAGGCCAAGTACCCCAATGATAATCTCAACCAATTTAACTTAGACAGAAAACTGCTTCAATTAAAATATTATGTTTTATGCAATATTAATAATAACTAATACGGTTAAATTTTTTTTATTTTATTATTTATATATGTATAATATAAAAATAATAATGCATTTTTTGTTATTTAGTTCACACATAATTCAGATTAAATAATATGAAATTTAAATTCGATTTATTTATTAATCTAGCAGACTCGTTAAAAGTTGAACTAAATTTCTTTTAAGCTGAGGTGGAACTGTTGACCCCGTTAATTAACGTTTTATTCTTTTACGGGAGAGAGCATTTCAAAAAGCGCTTGTAGCTCAGTGGATAGAGCGTCTGTTTCCTAAGCAGAAGGTCGTAGGTTCGACCCCTACCTGGCGCGATAGTTTTTCACTTACCGCTGTTTCCTTCTGCAATCCAAGCAACTACTTTTTATTAGGATGGTTACAATCTTATGCACTCAAAACTTACAAATTCGTACAAAATTTATTGAATTCTACCGAGCCCTCTCCTTTTTCACGCCAAAACCTCTATTGTCATACAAGTTTGGAACTTGTCCCAAACAACTTGCCTCCATAGTCCATGATCTTACCTCTCTATAGTACATTTTCATTTTCCTTTTATCATTCTCAAACATCATTTCCTGTGCTTCAGTAACTGTAGCACTTTGGAAGGTCGTGAGGAGGTGGGAATAAAGATTCACTGGGGCCTCTGCCATTCTCCACCAGGAAAGCCATCTTCAGTCCCCATGTAGTGTGCACTTCCAAGTGGCAGTGCATGAACCAAACCCCTGCAAATGCCATTTGTCAAGAATCTTAAGCACCCCATTGCTGAATTTAGTTTCCAACTTCTATTCAAAACTTCTCATCTGAATCTCTTGATGATTTAATTTCTACTATTTTTTTGAACGTGCAGCTTTTTACTAATCCTGGTATGAGAATGCTCCTACCTATCATTTAACTAGTAATGCGACTTGCACTATTGCCATTCAAAACTCCCTTTTAAATTTGTACATACAAGTATAACAAAATCTGAGTTAATTTGACTCATTTTTTTTTATAACTTAGACTGTGTCATATGTGTTGCTGTGAAAAAAGAGTTGCAAATGGTAGTAGTGCGAGTAATACTCATCTCTAGTTGAAGGAATGAATGAATGGACTGAATCAAAATATAAGTATTTGGGGAATTAAGAGAAGAAAGGAATAGCTAGCTACCTGGGTTGTCTGCCCTGAATCTAATTGCTGTCCATCCACCATTTGGCACTCCCACTGTGTTTCTCTCAACTGGGTCAACAAGATTGAAACTTTTTGGGTCCCTCTCTGGGTCAAAATTTCCTAATCCTTTTCCGACCACAAAGAAATTGAAGCCATGCAAATGAAGGGGGTGGTTTTCTGGTGCTATCATTGCCGTGCCCTGCAGAACAACTTGTACTGTTGAACTAAAGGCCAATCTGTACACTTTGGTGCCATTCATTGTCTGGAGATTAGCCGGTTGAGAACCAGTATAATTATAAACTACAGGTGGGTTTGCCGGAAAATCATCTGTGAAAACACCTTTTATGTTATAGTAATGTGCTTGGAGAAGTGCTACAGTTGGTTGCACAAAGCTGATGTTGTTGATATCAGACACAAGTTTCTTTCCGCTGGGACATGCATCACATGGGTTAATTCCAACAGATATGGTGAAGAAAAGAGAGTGGTCTATGTTCAGTGGAACTTGTGCAGGGTAGTCGTTTGAGTTAAGGCTTCTTAAAGAATCGATAAAAACATTTGTTGTTGGAGTTGCATTCAGAGGAGGAATACTGGTTGGTTTTGTTTTAAGATAAGCAGGTGTGCCTTTGTAGCGAAGTGCACCAACTGCAGTCAAGTTATCAAAGATGATTGGGGCGTCCATGAAAGGAGTGACTGCCATTAAGTACTTCCCAACTTTTTGGTTTGCAGTTAAAAGAGCATTTGTAGTTTGGCCTGGACTTGTGAATATTGTGTCGATCTCAAAAGGCTTGACATAAGCTGCATCTGCTTCGACGATGGTAAGATTATGGCCAGCAATTTTGAAGAAGAGTTCATCATTCAGTGCTGCGTTGATAATCCTTAGCAGATAAGTCTTGCCGCTTTCAACATGAAGAGTATAGCCCCCTAAACATAATTATTGAAGCAAGGGATTAATAGAGAAATAATAAATACACTTATTTTGTGCACTTAAGTATGCTTATGTACATTGTTGGGAGAATATGAACAAGACAAGTGTTGGAAATAGCTAATCTAGAAAAATCATCTAGAAAAGTTGTATCATGCAATGAGGCACTTTCCTGTCAGACAAGAAAAGAAAGAGATAAGAAAGAGTTGAATCTGCCAAGAAAAAATTGGAATGGCAGGTGAAGGCGTGTTGTAAATGACATGTAAATAGGTTAGGTGGGATGCAACTTCTATCATAAGAAATCAAATATTTTAGTATTAATACGTAGCTAATGAAGGAAATCTATAAATAGACTTTTACTCATTTGTAAGTCGGACTTTCTCACATGAGAGAAGACTTCCAAATGTAATAACACCAGAAATGTAATGTTATGATATTTTCATATGATCCTTTCTGCTAATCTTTCATCTCTCATTTGCTCTGCATTTTTTTCATGGAAGCTGATTAAGAATCGATTCTGCTAGAAGATCAACAAACATCACATGAGTCGATTCATGTGTTGTATTTTCTAACAACAAGCCATGGGATCAAATCTTTATTTATCTATTTATTTATTTCAAACTCTGTCGAGTGTACAGCGAGTAACAGTTTGTGAATAAAAAAAAGAAGCATGTGTAGCATCAAATGACAAGGGTTTGATTATGATAGAAAAATAATAGGTAAAAAACAAAAACGCATCATGTAATTATACCCTCAGAAGAGCAACCAGGAACAGGTCCTGGATAACCATTTATGGTATGAGCATCTGATATGTTTGGTGGCAGACCAGATTTTATGGCCTCATTGAGGACAGCTTCAACATCTGATCTCCACCATTCACCTGAACTCAAACAAAACAAGACATCGGTAAACGATTACCAATAATGTACAAGGAAGAGAAAATAAGAAATCACACTCCATAAACTTAGAACTAACCCAGAATTATGATCTTCTCTTTGTCAGGTTTGGGAAAAGGATAAGGAACGGCCCGCTTAGGCAAAATGACAATGGCGCCATACATGGTGGCCCTCAGCCAGGTGATATGTGCATGCCAAAGAAGTGTGCCTCTCTGGCCTGCGATGGTGAAGTTGTAGATGTAGCTCTGCCCTGGCTGGATGGGGCATTGCGTGACATATGCCGGCCCATCAGCCCATCCAGTTCGAAACTGTTTGATTCCGTGCCTGACATAAATCCGAATGACATCTAGTGACATTGATACAAAGTTGCACTAAATTCATCAATTGCTTGTAATTTTTTGAGGACAAGTGGTTCTCACCAGTGAATAGTAACATTGTGCTTGACACAGTTGGTGACATTCACAATTACTGTATCATCCTCCCTAGCATACAGAGTTGGCCCCGGGCATTTTCCATTCACAGTGATGAAAGACTTTGTGGCGCAAAGCTTTGTTGTGCTCGTCGCGACAACCTACAGACATTGCTCACCATAAATTTGCTTGTCTTTCTCTTGAAAAATGCTAGTTGCCATTAATATTACTACGAGAATTGTCACTATGTACGCATATTAAAAATTGGATAGGTGAGGCCAGCTTGTATCAGATTATGACATGCGTGTGTATTTTTAAGACAAAATAAGTGCACCAAACATTATTATGTTCTTTTAATGCAAGGCAAGTTTATAGCCATGATGTTTGATCAATGTCACTTATTTTTCTTGTTTGTGGTCTCATGTTGATAGGAGGAACTTACACTGAAATTGTAGTGACGCACCAAGGACTCAACAAAAGCTGGAAATGAAAGAGCCACCAGAAATATTATTGCCAGAAGACGGAATTCCATTGTCTCGGTATTTTTCTGTCTTCAATTTTCCTATGACCCTTGTGAAGCTTTTGCTGTCTTCGGAATGTGAAACATGCGACTAGCAACCTCAAACATTATATAATGAAGCAATCTCTGATGCCATGTCCTTTTATATTAGGTAGGAAAATAAAGAAGAAACGCCAGCCCTAAATCTTGCGAAGCTTTCTTGCATGCTACATAACGTGTAATCCCCATTTGCTCAGCCATTCTTGCTCTTTTCAGCTAACAGAACCATTACGTTGAGTTGAAACATACTCCTCAGCTGCAAATTTTCATTTCTCAGCACCCTGGGGATAAATTTTTTTTCCTACCTTTTTTTTTTTTTTTTTTTTGCATATTGCTCTGTCTATTTATGCATTTGAAGTGGGAAATTTCTTCCAGAAGAGTCTATATGAAGATAGAAAAAGGCAAATTGCGGGTGCGGCTGATGGTTCGTGCACACTTGGAGAGAGTGTTCATGCATGGAAATAGAATATTATAGCTGGGCTATGGTTTTCGGCTCATCCACCATTGATTTGATTGGATGTTTAAAAGCGAGAGAAGAATACAAATTAAGGGTCTTGTAACATCTCTGCCATCTACCAACCCTTTTAGAAATATTCAAAATAATATGATTTTTCAAATTATTTCTCAAAATATGCTGTTTTTGTAGTTCAGGAGAATCACCTGACCAGGCCAGGATTTTGGGAACTCTTCTAACGCTCTCTTTCCAAAAATATGTACTAGGAAAAATCTCTTTCCAAAAACTAGTTGGAAGAGTCTAACATTAGGAGTGAATTCCACAACATGAATGATAAAATTGAAAATAATCCTGCATTTATTAATTCGTTTGAGAGAAAAGAAGAGAAATTTTTTAAACTTAAATTGAGGAGAGGATGACAAAAAAAAAATTGAAATTTTAAATAACTAGAAAATTATAACTACGCATTTACTTTTAAAAATTTTTTCTTCATTTTTTTCTCTTCATTCAAACAAAAGAAAAGAATAAATTTAAAAAATTTCTTTTCCCTTTATTTTCTTTTTCACCAACCAAACAAAGCCTAAACTAGATTAAAAATGATCTATACCTTGTGCCGTGTCCGATTGTTGAAACTTGGTTCTTACATATATGTTTAGTGGTACGTTTACTTCTATGATTTAAAAAAAGTGAGACTAGAAATAAGTGTCACAATTGAAGCATTTAGAAATTTTCCAACATGCAATAGCAATTTAATACCTGATATTGGCTCATTCAGAATTTTCAATTTTTTAATTTCCATCCAATAAGCAAATGAAAAAAAAAAAGAAAAAAAAATAAGAGTCGGCAGGACATGGTGGCTTGTTATTTAAAATTGAAAGATGTTGTTGAATATGTAATTATTATTTTGACGTGGCCGTGCTGTTAAATCCGGAAGAAAATAACACAAGGTCTTATTATTTATGAATTAACAAGGTAGTGCCATTTATACATATTATCTCTCAAACTCGTATAAATAATTGGGTATTTATTAAAATAATCTTAATTATTTAACATAAATTGGTCAATTTGATTCAAACCACATGTAACAGAAAAGGGTGCCACTTATAAAATGGAGTGTGAATCCAACTAGTTTGATCCGCAAATTTTGGTGGACCACTCAAAATTTGATTCATTTTTTTTTTTGTGAATTTATATGGAGTACACAAACTTATTAGGAATATAAACTAATTTAAATCATTTAAAATCAAATATATTTTTTTTCATAAATTTAAATAGATTGATTCATACAAATCAAAGTTTGTATAAACTAATCTAGTCTAACTCGATTCGTTAGCTTTACATCCCTAAGTGCCAAAGAGCCCTAAAATTTCCACATTTCTATGATTGCACATGATTATTTGCAGGAAAAAAATCATGCTAGTACTATTTATTATAATTTATTATAGTAAGGTATCACATGTCCACTTTCTTTTATTTGAGTACATCCTTGTATAAAAATTTATCACAATACCTAGAAGATAAAATGAAACACTTATAGCATGTCTCGAAAAGATTAAAAATATCGAAATAAAAATTTCTTTTGTTACATATTAAAATTGAAGAATTTTTTATTTTATAAAAAAAAAGATTAAAAACTTATAAAAATTAAAATTAGAGAATTTTTATATTTATAAAAAATTAAATTAATATAAAATTTTAATTATAAATAAAATTAATAAAAATTTAATTTTTAGGGATTAAAATAAATTTTTAGTTAATATAAAAATAAAAATAAATAAGAACTTAGAAGTAGAAAATCTTATATAGAATCATAAAATGGTCTTTTTATTTTACTTTTTATTTAAAAATAATTATCTTAAATGAATTATTATTTGGAGATCAAATAATAATATATTACTATTTGGAGATCAAATAGTAGCATAGTCTACTGTTTGGTTATTAATGAGACTTAATTTATCTATTTATTTTAAATTTTAGATTGATGTTATTGTTTGAACAGTAACATAGATAGTAACATGTTACTATTTGAACAATAACATGTTACTGTGTAAAAATTAAATAATAACATGCTCTTCTTTAGTAATTTGATTGTTAATGAGACTTGATTTATCCATTTATTTTAAATTTTTAATTGATGTTACTATTTGAAGATCAAATAGTAACATGTTATTATTTGGACGGTAACATGTTATTAGTTGAAGATTAAACAATAAAATATTGTTAATCAATTTGGATGGTAATATGTTATTATTCAGATAGTAACATATTATTATTTAATAATTTAATTGTTAATGAAACTTAATTTATTCATTTATTTTAGATTTTTTTATCAATATTATTGTATGTTATTGTTTAGAAATCAAATAATAATATGCTCTTCTTTAGCAGTTTGGTTGTTAATGAGACTTGATTTATCCATTTATTTTAAATTTTTTATCAATGTTACTGTTGAAGATAAAACAGTAATATTTTACTATTTGAAAATTAAATTATAACATACTGTAATTTGATAATTTGGTTATTAATAGAACTTGATTTATCTATTTATTTTGAATTTTTTTATCAATGTTACTATTTTGAGACAAAACAGTAACATACTTTTTTTTGGTAGTTTATTTGTTAACAAGACTTGATTTATTCATTTATTTTAGATTTTTTATCAATGTTAGTTGATATTATTGTTTAGAGACTACATAGTAACATCCTCTTCTTTAACAGTTTCATTATTAATGAAACTTGAGTTATCTATTTATTTCAGGTTTTGATCGATATTACTATTTAGAGATGAAATAGTAACATATTACGCTTGGAAACCAAATAATAAGATGTTGTTATTTAGTAATTTGATTGTTAATGAGACTTAATTTATCTATTTATTTTAAATTTTTAATTGATGTTACTATTTAGAGATGAAATAGTAGCATTCTCTTCTTTAATAGTTTAGTTATTAATGAGACTTGACTTATCTATTTATTTTAAATTTTTAGTTAGTGTTATTATTTTGAAATCAACAGTAATATGTTATTGTTTAGAAATTAAATAGTAATATACTGTTATTTGATAATTTAGTTATTAATGAAACTTAATTTATTCATTTATTTTGTGTTTTTAGTCAGTGTTACGTTTGGAGATGAAATGGTAACATGTTACTGTCTAGAGACTAAATAGTAATATATTATTATTTAACAGTTTAGTTGTTTATGAGATTTGATTTATCTATGTATTTAGGATTTTAATCGATGTTACTATTTAGAGATCAAATAGTAACATATTACTGTTTGGTGTAATATGCTATCATTTAGTAGTTTAGTTGTTAATGAGACTTAATTTATCTATTTATTTTAAATTTTTAGTTAATGTTATTGTTTAGAGATAAAAATAGTTATATGTTACTGTTTGGAGTTACTATTTAGAGATGAAATAATGTTATTGTTTGAAGATCAAATAGTAAAATGTTGTCATTTGACAACTTGATTGTTAATGAGACTTAATTTCTTAGAAAATTCTAAAGTACCCCTAAGGGTTTGGAACCGGGGTGATGTGGTAAAATTTAGGCCATTAGATAAGATTATTAAGATTTTTAATAATTTTATTTAGTAACTTATATTTTGCCACACCACTCCGGGTTCCAAACCCTTGGGGATACCATAACAAGCCCCTAATTTATTAGTTTATTTGAAATTTTTAGCTGATGTTACTATGTAGAGATAAAATAATAATATGCTCTTCTTTAGTTTGATTATTAACAAGACTTAATTTATTTATTTATTTTAGATTTTTTATCAATGTTATTGTTTGAAGATAAAATAGTAAATAGTAATATACTGTTATTTGATAATTTAGTTGTTAATGAGACTTGATTTATCTATTTATTTAAAATTTTAGTCAAAATTACTATTTCAAGACCAAACAGTAACATGCTATTATTTGATAATTTGATTGTTAATGAGACTAAATTTATCTATTTATTTTAAATTTTTTATCGATATTACTATTTGGAGATGAAATAGTAATATGTTACTGTGTAGAGACTAAATAGTAATATGCTATTATTTAGTAACTTGATTGTTAATGAGACTTAATTTATCTATTTATTTAGATTTTTTGATTGATGTTACTGTTTGGAAATGAAACAGTAATATATTCTTCTTTGGCAGATTGCTTGTTAATAAGATTTAATTTAATCTTTTATTTTAGGTTTTTGGTTAATATTATTATTTGAAGATAAAACAATAACATGTTACTATTTGAAGATAAAATAATAATATCTTATTATTTGATAATTCTTTAGTAGTTTTATTATTAAGAAAGTTATTATAACACTACTGGACAATAAAAGAATTAGAGAGTAAAAGTTCAATATGAAATTTGAATGAATTTAAATTGAGAAAAATGAGGTCAAAGTTAGTAAAACGACAATAAAATGAAGAAAAATTTTAAAAAGTCATTGAAAAAGGGATTTTTTTTCACCAATTAGAGTGGGCATTTTGCAAACATGTGAATTTTAAGAAGTTACATAAAATCGACATAAAATTTACCCAAATCGAATAATCGAGAGTAAAGTTATGCTCATTCAAAGTTTTGAACTTAGTTTACATATTTTCGGTGTGGTCCATTTTCGATCTGGTGAATCACATCGAAATCAAATTTTTTTATTTTTTTATCAAAATATCATTGAAAGACGAATGAAAACAATTAGTCATATGCGAAAATTGGTTAATTGATTATAGAGTTATACCTTTCCGAAACTTTTTATTCACAATCACAATCGCATTCTCATGATTAGAAAAAGTTATTTTAGAAATATAATAATAATAATAATAATTCGTAAGATCGATACCTATTTAAAATAAAGATCGGCACTAGTACCTCCTTAAAAAGAAGTTCAAAAAATGTTACTATAATGCAATTTATTGTTATTTGTATTTTGTTCTATCTTTTGAGTTAAACTTTGTACAAAATATAGTTTGATCTAACTTTAATTTATCCCCATGATTTTTTAATATTGATGAAGTAGATCGTATATTCCCATGTTAGTAAAACAGTCTTCCTTTCATTAACTCCTTCTGTTGGAAAGGCAGATTTGATCTCCACTCTTTGAATCAATTACAGGAGACTACTAGCTGAACGGCACCACGATTTTAGTTTCAGTATTTAATTTCTTATCAGTACTTGGTTGCAAAGTTTCCTTTTGTCAGATTTATTGAAGAACTGACCACTCAAAGAGACATAATGCATTTGCAAATGAAAAGAAAACAAAAATAGGAGTCATCAGGAGGTTTTCATTATTCAAACATCGTTAATCATATTATTGAGACATTTACACATCAAGTGCAAAGGAACTTGTGGTATGAATGTGATATCCACCGAGCAGCTGAAACATTTCAAGAAGCTGCTTCTATGGCACCTTCAATCCTATTAATGCAAGATTTATAGAGAAATCCCAGATAATCCACCAAGCTCTCCTCACACACATCTTCCACAGGGTTTATCTCGTATGACCAGTGAACGAGAGTTGAATCATCCCCATATTCAGCTAGTTTTAGTGAATTTACAGATCCATCCAAACCAACATTGCTAGCTTCCATTCTGTAAACATAGCTGTGTGATTCAGATTCCATGGAGACCAACCTCTCCTTAATCCACGACCTTTCTCCATCTTGTTGGGGAAACATAAAACCGGACACTAGCCGGACATAGCCTGCTCTGTCTTCATCTCCAGCCAAGGAAGTGCATCTTTCCACCATTGGCATCCATTCTGGTAGTCTCCTGGTTTGAGAAACCATGCCCCATACTTGGTCTATTGGCGCACTAACAATACCATTTATTGAACCGTGCCATTTACCATTTCCCTTGTCAATTTCCTGCAACATAGCCGCAATGGTAAAATGTACAGTCAGTCAGATATTAGGAAAAGATCATTAAATAGTGAGAAAAATTTTATTTTTACCATGTTGGTTTCTATTCTGTCCGGGATAATCAACACTTGGGAGGGTATTACTTCAGATTAGGATACAACCAGAATCAGATATTGGCTATTACACTTTAAGTTTGCTTTCACTTTTGTGGGAATTATATTATAGAGTGAACGTGAGATTCAAGGTAGGTTTTGTTTTGTTCAGTTGAAGGACAAAACAAAAGGAGCTTTTAGGAGAGATAAATTTAAGGCCAGACCTAGAAATTTTCGCTATTTCCTGAATAGATTTCTTTCATATTTAACATTTTTATCTGTGATGATAAAGAATATGTTCCTGCGGCTGTTACAATGACTTGTATAGCTGTGGTATCCAATGTATCCCTTTGGCTAGTTTTCTTTTCCCCTTTTCGGATTGGTCATTGATAAAGAGCAGTACTACTTGTATTCATATTCATTTACAACTTCCTCAAAAGTACATATGCCATAACATGAGCCAATCTAGACTCATCTATTTCAAACTATGAACCATGTTAGTAACACGGCCACGGTTGTATTGCACTGGTGGGATTTGCACGCCCAGACAAAGGCACGCTTGGCATGCACTTCCATGAGTGTGTCGCCAGCTTTTTCATTAAGATATATGGAATTAGTGTGACTTAAATTAATTCATGTGCGCCATTGTAAGGAGAATTGTAAGTAAATAGAAGTGAAAGTAACATTTTTCATTTTTATTTGATAAATCACCCATTTATACAAGGATTTAAGAATTAACCTGTTTAAACTTAAAATCCAGTTGGTTCTACATTTCTCTACACAGCACAATTTTCAATGAGTTTCAAAGTGATTCTGCTTCAGAAACTGTATGAGTTGATTTTAAATTAATAATTAACAAAGTGCCTACCATGAAGAGATGAACTTCATGACTAGGGATAACATCATTTGCATCAGCAAAATTTTCCAGGGAGTTGAGTGCAATTTAAAAGAATAGCCATAATTTCTGACAGATCTTAGCTGTTTAACCAATTTCAATTCTTCTACCACCATAATCTGCAAGTCTGTTACTAAATTGTACAAACTTGTCCGCCAGACAGCATATATATTGTTGAAGAAACAAAAAGAGAAACATTAACAATAACTTGTTGCTTAAGCAGCTGCTCCAACTGGTACTCCTCCCTTGAGCCTTGATGATCCGTACAGGGTTTCTTCAAACCTTATGATCTCATTTTTGGATCCATATGCAACTTGAGTTCTTTCATCAATGTTAGTAATGACCTTGTCTAGCACAGACTGATGACCATCACTGCTGAAACCTCCGGCTTTTTCGATCAAAAACCCTAATGGAGCTACCTCAAACAGCAGCCTCAGCTTGGCTTTTGCGGATGGGGATGCAACATTTGTGAAGACACCCTTCTCTTTTACAATAATCTATGAAAATAAAGAATACCACTGGAATTAGAATTTAGAAGCACTTTAATAACAGACCTTTGAATTCTTCCACACTTCCAGAATTATTGAAAGTTTTCAAAGATGAAAGAACTTCCACTAAACAAATTCCAAGATAAGGTCATGTAACTTATGGATTATTTAGAGTCAGAAAAGAACCTGGTTGACATCTGGCACCATTCCTCCTGTGTATCTCAATGTGTACTTTTCTGTGACATAGTAGTTGATGAGCTGTTGGATAACAAAAAAAGATTTGAGTTAAATGAAATCAGACTGGAACAAAATTCTTCTTTTATAGTACAACACTAATGTTTGGACCTTGTCATAATTTGGGTTGTCAGATGTTGCTCTCAAATTTCCAGGGGAGAATAGTTTTCCTTCTCCAATTTCAGTAGTCTCTTTGACATGCTGCCATTTTCCTGATAAATGAATCAGGTGACAGTCAAAATATTGAACTGCTACCTTATTAAGCTTTCATAAGTTACTTAAGCTGACCTTCATCCAGCAGAAGAAATTCATGTGTGCCAGGGAAGTCCTTAAGAGCAAGAACATATGTGGTTCTAGGACCAAAAATCCCCATGGCTGCAGCAACTTGATCTCTCCCAGTGACTCCAGTTAACTTATCTCCGGGCCACACGCCAAAGATGGTGCCAACAGTGAAATTTGTGTCCACAATACTGGAGCCATCAAGAGGGTCAAATGCAACACTAAATCCACCTATCAGTCACACATGCAGAACCATAATCTCAAAGATGTTGTCTTTTACTATGGATAAAGAACAAAGGATTGAACTTTTTAGTAGATCAGTTCTGTATGATTGCAGACCTTCAACTGGACCTCCCATGTCCAGGAGCTCAGGATTTTCTTCTGAGCAAGCATATTTGCAGAAGTGTGAGTAATTTAGTGCCTACAAAAGAGAATGTTGGAGGTTTTATTATGTTGCTCATCCTAAAAACAAGATTGCATTATGGAAGCTATCAAGATTACAATTCTGTATGATCAAGGGAACCCATAGCTAAAGTAGCTTGAGTTCCCTTACATCTAATAACTGCTTGAAGCACTTGAACTGGCTCCTATAGTCTTTGGTATTTCCTTTGTGATTACATGTATGTAGAATAACATAATGTGATGCGTGATGTACAAGATAACCTGCAATCTATGTAGCAACCATTATCTTTAAACTAACTGTGTTAACTTCAATGTAAAATTAAGGCTGACCTCGAATAGGAGCTTGTTAGCTAGCAAATCCACGGCAAGCTGCTCATCTCCAAAGGAATTAACACACTGGGTTCCACCACAAGAAGCTGTCTTCACTTTGAAGGAAGTAGTTCTCAATGCTTCTCCCATGCACACCAACAACCTGATCAGCCCCTTATCTGGAGTTGCTTTCGTAAGGAACTCTTCCTGCAATTGCACACACATAAAAAAAAATCATCAAGTTTCTCTGTTGAAAATGGGAGTTTCAGCCCATAAATATGAACGTGTATAGTGGCAGAGTTACATATATTTCAGTATAAGTGTGTGTCCCTATTGACATTTTTAAAATCCTAAATAAAATTACATATTTCATTCAAAACAACTTCACTAATTTTTAAATTTTAATCCCACTGAAAGATTGAAGCATTTATCCCATGCTAATCCTCAAGTCCTGACTTCGCTACTGAATATATACGATATGTAATTGACTTACCAAGCTGTCACCGATTTCACATCTGGTTACAAGAGAAGCACCCTTTGTCTTTGAAAAATTGGGAGTTGATTTGGATGTCATTTTTAGCGATTCTCCAAACAAAGAACTTGATTTCAAATTCTGCATTCAAAGCATAAAACTATTACAAAACTAGTTCAGGAAACCAGATTCTGTCCTTCACTTTGATGTCACATAAGGTTGCCTTACGTTTGTTTCCAACATTCTTAACGTGTACATGAACAAACTTACATTATTCACATATGTGGGCCAGTTCGGCTCAAATTATATTATGTGTGCAACTGCAAGAGGAACTCTAAATAATTGCAAGTGCGCGGAGCACTAATCCATAAACAAAACTGCTTAAACAGAGAAAGTGAATCAAATTTCAGTGACAAACAGAATATGATGTACAGACCCTGAAGGCAAAAGATGGAGAGATGGATGGAGGAGAGGGCTTGGAAGAAACGCTAGGAAGCAAAGCCCCTCTAGAATAGCATGATGCTATGCCAGTTTCCATGGCAGCAAGGAGTGCTTCTTTTTCTTTCTGTTGCTGTTTGCAATGTAATGTATGAGAAGCCTGATATTGCAGTGGCAGTGAGACTGGGAGGGATAGCAAATAAGTGGCTAAGTATGAATGTGACGCCACGTGGCAGAGGGATGAGAAGATAGGTTGATCACTTGATTGCATAACATTTTGGTCTGTTTAATTAGCATCACTAGTAAATATGTGGTTGTGCTATGATCCCATAAGGGGATATGGTGCGCAGCTGCTACTGTTTGTTAGCTTGCGAGTCATTCTTACTTCTTGCTTCCGCTTACGTTTGGCTGTTTAAGTTATTAGTGGCGAACGGAGCTATCAATTATATACAGAGCTCAAGTTGAACAAAATTTTCGCTGCAATCTCTAATTACCCAAAAATGGTTGAATAAATTTTCCCTCTTAGATTAATGTGAAATTTTTTTTTCTGAAGGAATATTAATTTTTGGTGCCAAATATTTCCATTGAAGTATATATGACAAACTTCGTTTGCATTTTTCCTCAAACGCCAAAATCTCATCCCACTACTGTATTTATCATAATAGACAAATGAAAGTCATGACTAACACTATCGCTGCGTTTGCGTTTGTTTCGATGGCTTTCGTGAAATAGAATTAGAAAATATTTTATTTACTTTAAAGAAATTTTACTTTCCTCTATTTTTATAATTTTAAGTATTATTTTTTAATCACAAATTATTTAATATATGTCACTTATTTATTTATATATATAATACTGTCTTATAAAATGCTCTCTAACAAAATAAATAAATGAAGCTTTAAGCTCCGTTTATTTTTTGAAAAGATTTTTTTTATAAAAAAAATTATTTTTTATATAAATAAATGAATATTATGTATATATATTTGATACTTAAAAATTAATATTTAAAAAACAATAAAAAATAAAAATTAAATTTTTATATCTAATTTTAAATATATAAATTAATTTTATTATTTTATAATTATATTTAAAAGAAATTACTGCCAAAACCGAGCACAAAATACTAGTAGCTTGCCTATTTTTCGTTCCCAAGGGAGATTTTTTTATATATAAATCATTGTTAAATGCTTTATGTAGAATGTTATCAAGATGCTATTCAAATTTAGTGGTCGATGAATTGGTTCGGCCAACTCGATTATGATTGACTTGAGTTTGCTATGGAATGCATTTATCTCAAGTTCGAATGCATTTCTTGAATCACCTCCCCCTTTTTTTTTAAAGAATCGAATCCAACCTCTGGCAATTCATCCAATTATGTAAACCTTCCAATATTGGAAGATGTATGGGATGAAGTTAGGGTTTAAGTTAAAAGGAGGAAGAGGGTGATAGTCCAATCCATTATCTATTTCATTTTTTTTTAAGAATATGTGTACTCAACTAATAAATTAATAATCTGTTCTAAATTAAAATTAATGGTTTATATCTATTGTTTTAAAAATTATATTAATAAATGCAAAGTTATAAAATAATAAGTGTTTATTATTTATCTTAAAAATTTAATGGTAATAATCGTTTAACAAAATTTAATGATAACAATGTCTCTAATTGTGCTGGGCATTATGATCTTGAAATCTACCTGAGTATTATACTCTGAGAATTATGTTAACGGTGGAAAGAAAAGTTCAAGCATATAGATTTTGACTCTAAAAAAAAATGCGAATGAATTAAATAAAAAAATAAGA
This sequence comes from Sindora glabra, assembly GCA_020226215.1. NCBI lineage: Eukaryota > Viridiplantae > Streptophyta > Magnoliopsida > Fabales > Fabaceae > Sindora > Sindora glabra. The sequence continues at coordinate 58,531,294 of CM035230.1, read as the reverse complement.
CGAAATTACATCCGATTAAATTGTGATTTTTTCTTTTCCCCTTGTCATACTTCCTTCATTTATGCCCGATCAACAACCAGGGCAACATCCAAAACGGTGAGAAACAAACACCGGGGAAGAGGAAAAAAAAAAAAAAAACCCCAATTTGCACTGTCCCCGGACCCCTGTATGTCTTCAAGCTCAACTTTCATGGACGTTTCCAGAGTCTGCAACAACAACCATCTCTCGAGCTTTAGGCCCTTGAGAAATAACTCTTACAGATCAAATTCCTATTCTCAATTTTCCAATGGCTCGTTCCATTTTTCTGCTGCGGTTTTTCGCAGAGATTGCCCTTGTAAAGCTGTTCTCAATGAAGCTACTAAAACTACGGAGAAGGTTAGACTTGATTTTCATTTCATTCTAAATAAATGTATCAATTTTTGGGAACTGTCATATAGATCGTTCTGATTAGTAAAAGATATAATTTTTTTTTTTTTTTTTATCTGGGTTGGTTTGAACTTGCCTCTTCCAGGTGAAGAAGATGTTTGGAGCTGATTCTGGTGGATTTGAGCTTTCTAGTTTGACGGCTCTGTCGCCATTGGATGGTCGTTATTGGGGTAATGTTAAGGAATTGGCTCCGTTTCTGAGCGATTATGGCCTAGTTTACTATCGGGTTCTTGTTGAGGTACCCTTCTGATCTACTCTGCACTCGCATTTGCTCAGAGTCTGTAGTTTCTCCATATGGAAGCGTTTATTTGTTTGCTGTTGTGAACGTGACTGGCCAAACAATGAAGTCACGTCATTGCGACATTCCTATTAAAATGTAGATAGAGATTATGATGTTCTGATGCTTCTATGAAACAAAGCGTATATGGCTAATAGGGAAGTGCTAAGTTCTAGTCTATGATGGGATGGCATAGCACGTGCAAGTGCAATCGTTGCTAATCTGTTACTAGAGGTACCAGCACTGTGACCTGTATAGAGTTAGTGCCAGTAGCTCCAGTGTACATATGTAATATTTTATTAATTTTTAGAGTTCGTTTAATTCCAGTAAAAACGTAAAAAGTTGTATTTTTTAAAATATAAAAAATTATCAATTATTTGGTTGCTCACAAAATATGAAAAATTATTTTCTAAGAAATTGTATTTTTCACATAATGTAGAAAATCATTTATCTATTCCCCCTAAATAACTTTCATTTTTTGAAAAATATATATTCCTTTATGTCAACTAAATATTGAGAACTTTTCGAAAAATTTACATAAAAAGTAACTTCTTAAAAAATTTCTAGCATGAACTTATTTTTCCCGTGAACTATAGGACCCTTGGTATATTTGACTTTGTGTGCGCTCTTGTATAAGTCTTGGTAGGTTGATTTTTTTCTTTTTCTTTTCATCTAGTGACATATCTTTCCTGTTGTGCTCTTTCTAATCAGAAATTTTCTGTCAGATAAAATGGTTGCTACTACTGTCTCAAATTCCAGAAATCATAAAGGTTCCAAGTTTTAGTGAAGAGGCTAAACGTTATTTAGAAGGACTGATTGATGACTTTAGCATTAATGATGCCTTGGAGATTAAAAATATTGAGATGGTGAGAAACCATGATGTAAAAGCCGTGGAGTATTTCTTGAAACAGAAATGCCAATCAAATGCGGAAGTTTCTAAGGTTGGGATTCACTTATCCTGTTCCTCATGGTACCAAGACTACATGCTACTTTCATTTTGAAATAATGAATATTGAATTTTAATATATTAATCGCTCTAAAACTTTTCAAGCGGCATTCTGCTTCTCTTTACAGGTGCTTTAATTTTTTCACTTTGCCTGCACATCTGAGGACATAAATAATCTTGCCTACGCCTTGATGCTGAAAGAAACAATGAATACAGTTATATTTCCTGTCATGGATAAATTAATTCGAGCCATATGCAACATGGCTAAGGATAATGCTCATATCCGTATGCTTTCTCGCACTCATGGACTGGTATGCTAATTCATGCATCAGTTGAGTAGTTTGCTAGTCTAAGAGTCAATGTTAGCTTGGGAATTGTATTATTTGGCTGTTGATGTACTTGAATTTTGAAGTTAAGAGGCATTATAGATCGTCTAATGCATTATCTTTTCCTTCTTTTGAATGCCTCGTGTGTGAAAAATGGTGGACAAATCCAGTCTAAACACTTTTGCAATTCTAGTCAGCATCTTTTTAATTTGATTTTGTGTTAACTCGTGACTATTGGTAGCTTGATGTTAGCTTTAAATCATGCATTTTTCTTCACTATTCTTCAGCCAGCTTCACCAACAACATTGGGAAAGGAAATGGCAATATTTGCCACGAGATTAAGCAGGGAAAGGAAGGAATTAGCTCAGGTTGAGATATTAGGGAAAATTGCTGGTGCAGTTGGGAATTACAATGCACATTTTGTTGCATACCCTGATGTTAAATGGCCACACATTGCTGAAGAGTTTGTAAGATCTCTTGGATTGAGTTTTAATCCTTATGTTGCCCAAGTATGCTTCTTGCTCCCCCCCCCCCTTTTTTCTGTTCGGGTTTGATATGACTATACACTTAGGTTGAGGAAGTCATGTAATTTCTAATGGTTATGCTATTTCTATTGATACATAAAAATGGTTTTTTTAAGAAATTTTTGTCAATTGTTATGAAGGTCTTTTAACTAAACAGATGAAGATGTTTGGAGTACATTTGTTGATGAATTTATTGCTTCATTTGTTATCCTGATTGCATTACTTTCACTAAACAGATTGAAACTCATGATGACATGTCTAGACTTTTTTGTTCGCTTATCCAATTCAACAACATATTAATTGACTTTGATAGAGACATATGGGGCTACATATCTTTGGGTTACTTTAAGCAGGTGAGTTTTTAAATGTAGAATTTGTAACTAATGTATGTTGTTAGACTTTTAGCGTGTAAAAGATCCATGTTGTTCAAATTTCAAAATTTGAGCAGATCACTAAGGCTGGAGAGATTGGGTCCTCGACCATGCCTCATAAAGTGAATCCAATTGATTTTGAAAGTAGCAAAGGTAATCTTGGAGTGGCTAATGGAGGTCTATCTCATCTAGGCATGAAGTTGCCTATTTCCCGTTGGCAGGCAAGACCTATTCCAATTTAGATTCACTATGTTCCTTTCTTTGTTTTCACATGTTTTCTTTTGTTTCTTACATCAATGCATCTGAACTATGATGGAACTGCTAGATTTTCAGAGGCTGGCTATTAGAAAGTGTTTATTTTATTTAATTAAAATGTTATGTTCTGGAAGACAGTTTTTCATTAACTTTTTAAGTCTGTAGACCTTTTAGTATAATTCAATGTGATGATTGTTATGCACAATAATTTCCCTTTTGGCTATACTTCTTGCAGCGGGACTTGACTGATTCAACTGTGTTGAGGAACATGGGTGTAGGAATAGGACATTCTCTTCTTGCCTATAAAAGTTCACTTCAAGGAATATCAAGGCTTCAGGTATTCGATGTAAAATGGGAGCTTTATTGCGGGTCTATTAGAATATGCATAATTATTCTGTTGCAGTGCTCATACAATATATTGAGGTTGCGTTGACTGTTATTCACTTCATCCGAGAATGATGGATGTAAGAAGCTGCAGTGAAGGAATAGTTTGCAAACTTGTAGAGCAAGTTTCTCATGTTTCTCATCAAATCTAAAGAAAAGACAATTTATTTTCATGTTGACTTTATTATTATTTTATTAAACAATATTTCATGTTGCACTTAGGTGAATGAAACTCGCTTGAGGGAAGACTTGGGCCAGTGCTGGGAGGTTCTTGCTGAACCAATACAAACTGTATGTATATGTTTCAGGCCTTCATGATTTTTTTTAATGTTCAAAAATATATTTACCTCGAGTTATACTTGGGCCTGTTCAGTTTGTGTTCCTAGAAATTATTGTGTCATCAAAGCCTGCAAAAATATAGGATATTGCATGAGAACTTGAGTCTTTCTTGGAAACTCTTAAAATTTGCCTCTCTTGTCTGTAACAGAAAATTTTCAACCAAAGCCTTTGTATATATGAAAAATTCAGATAAAATGTTCATATCAGTACACATGATTCTTGTTCATCTCAATCTTTTTGACATTGTAAGTTATCGTATGGTTAAAGAATTACATACGTTATGGAAGTGTAAGTTTACATAAATATATGGTCTATTAAATTATGTTTCGATAATGAAGGGTCTGCGTTGGAAAGAGTAATATTGTAATTGCTATGTGTCTATGTTCATTTGTCTATTAGGTTTCTATTAATTAGGTTCAGTGTGTTTAACTATGCACTTTGAATATCAAAGTTCATGTATCTAGATACATGTGATACATGTATCGTTAAGTTTATGTATTTAGAATTATGTGCAAGTGTCTTAGTCACTTGAGTGACTATCTATGCTCCAATGTACACAAATTTTGATAAGTCAAGTAGGCCAGGAATATGTATAAGATATAAAGATATTTGAAGCATGCTCTCCATATATTTCTATGCCTTTTTCCAACTTAAAAGTGGCACACGTGGAATATTTGATTCATTAAAAATGTATGTATGCAAATATACATATCTTGTGGGGTACCTAAAATGTTGGCCTATCTTACATTCCGCTATCTTTGCTGTGCAATTCCTTGTATATGTTATGCGACGATTCGGTGTTCCTGAGCCTTATGAGAAGTTAAAGGAGCTCACCAGAGGAAGGGCAGTCACGAAAGAGAGTCTAAGAGACTTCACTGAAGGCTTGGATATACCAAATGAAGCCAAGATCAACCTGTTAAAGTTAACCCCAGATACCTATGTAGGAGCAGCTGTTGAATTGGCCACAAATGTGGAAAAGGCAGTGAATACTGTGAATGGGATGACCATATTGTAGAAAAGGACATGATGTCCCTGGTATGAATTTAAAAAAATAAAAATAAAAATAAAAACAAAGCATTATTCTTAGGGAATAATGGGAAGAATTTTGGTCTCAAGAGTCTGAGAATAATAGGGGCAGTTGAGGCAGTTATGTATTTTAAGAGTTGAAAGTGCCGGAGAGGTCCGAAGTCTCAACTCCTGAAGTTAATTTCTGTTGGCTTCTAGCAGAATTTCCCAGGGTCCGATTGATTGACAGAAAACATTTTTGTCGGCATAATTTCACTACGCAATAGAAAAGAGTAAATCTTCTTTTTCTTCTTGTAAAGTTAAGTTTTTTTTTCTATTTTTATTTTTGTGTAATATTTTGTTTCAAATTTTTTCTTGTGAAATATTGATTCGTTTAATTTTGATCCTAGTGAAGTGAAATTAAATTGATTAATCTTGATATAGATACTAATAAAAAGATAATTAGATAAATTAATATTTTATAAAAATAAAATTGATATAAAATATTTCAAAATAAAAAATAAAAAAAATTAAATTTACAAAACGAAGAAGGGAGTTTAGTCTAACCAAATGTGTTCTCTTTGTTAAATGTTAAATGTTAAATGTTCTATTTGTGTATGCAAAATTAGGTTTGTTGTACATCCAAAATTGGGAGTACTAATATCACATTTTTCAACTTTTTTCATATAAATTTTATAATTTATAATTTTTTATGAACTTTATAATTTTTTCATAGAATTTCTGAAATTTTTGTATTACAAATATAATTGTTCATATTGTAAAATTTTAAAAAATTTGTAAATTTTTATGAAAAAAAAATTAGATTTATATTTAAAGATGCATTACATAACTTAGACCACTATGAAAAAATTACCAACTCTATAAAAAGTAACGAGTTTTTTTTTTTTTTTAAAAAACATTATAAAATTAGTAACTTTCCCAGTGTTGAACACCCCACCAAATTAATGCATACAGTATTCTTTTTGTCCTTATAATGCAGCCGGACATTCGATAGATCTCTAGATTCTGTTTTTCTGGTAGATAATCTTCTTAGATTTTTTCTTTTAAGGAAAAAAATCATGCTACTAAACTGTATAGCTTTTCCTTTAAATGTACGGAGATATATTGGTGTATGTATTTTAAGCATACTTACTGAATTAGTTTAACTGATTATATATTACAACAATGTTATAAATGTAAAAAATAAGAGTCAAAATTAAATTCTGAATTTTTTATATTTATTAAATTAAATTTTATAAATTTATTTTATTATATTATATTTTTAATAACAATTTATATATATTATTTAATTTTAAATTTTATTTTTAATATATATAATATTATATATATTATATGCGTAAATATGAGAAATTATACGAATAAAACCATACGAAGAGAAATGATATTAAATTTCGAATCTCGCATATAGTCAAACATATAATCAAACAACTCTTATTGGTCAGATATTATTCCATTGGACCATCTGTAATAATTGCAATTGAGTTCGCTTTAATAAAACAACAATGCTGGCGACAACTTTCCCGCTTGGGCGCCACGTCCTCTCATAAAAAAGGATGGATATGAAACTCTTGCGTAGGATTATTATTTGAATTAAAGGAATTATTCCACGAATTTATATGAAATTATTAACAACGTGTACGAAGATGATTCCAGGGACCGGACCATTAACCATTTTTTTAAAATAAAAATAAAAAAGCATCCTTTATTAACATTTAAACTCATTCCCACTACGCCATAATTGCATTGTAAACAGACAAAAACAACTGAAGGAATGGCTCCGTTTCCCTTCCTACGAAGAGACAAAGGCGGAAATATCCCACTTTGGGCACTCTAATCCTATGATTCCAGAATTCATGGTAGCATGCAATGTCTTCTCCAGGTGCTCTTCTCTCTTCTTCTCTTGCTTTCCTAACAAGTCAGCGACTTCAACTGCAAATATTCACAAAGATGTTAGCTTTGCTTGGTTATGTTACAACCAGATCATATGCATCAGATTCACCCATTGAATAGATTTATGTTGTTACGAATCGATCTCCGTCCGCTGTTAAGTGATTGAGAAATTTGCCTCCAATTGGTTGCTCAGCTGAAAGCTTTTGTGGACCCACTTTGTATTTTTCTGTAGATTTTGGAGGACATGGTCTGATTCCATGTGATACTTTCTTAAGTCGGTACTAGTGGTGCCGACTCTTTTTTGTTATTTTTTTCGTAGGTGGCATTTAAGTTCTGATTTTGCTGTTACAATTTCTGACGGCTTGCTCCTGTGGCTACTTTGATGGTACTAGAAATTGCTGTGTGAATGATGACTGAATTTTCTGTAATTTTAGGTTACAATTTTGAATTCTGGAAGCAAGCTGGAGGTGTTACTTGAACTGGATTCTTGGTTAGCTCATAAATTGAAGCTATGTCTGCTTATGCCCACCAAATGGAACAGCAATACTCTGCACGGAGTCTCTCGGATGGTTCTGGTATGTAATTCCTACTTTGTTTGTCGAGCCATTGGGCATTCATTCCAAGCTATGGAGCAATCAATATTGAACTGGAAAACAGTGCATAGCCATTTTAACACCTCCTGAAGCATGGCTTAATGCCACTACTGCATACAATATCAATATGCCTCCTGTTGACAGCATCTTATCTTTCAGTGTGAATTGTCCTTTAGATATCATTTTAGCCTAATTTTGTTTAGTATATGTGGTTTCATTCCTGGTCACAGAGTTGGGGAGCCGTTATGTGATGGAATCAGGATTCTACATGTCATCTTATGCTGCAACAATCTTCATTGCTGGACTTGCCACTGTTGGAATATTATTGATGACACTGCTGGTTTCTTTGGCAGTGATGCTGCAGTCCTGTCAAAGTAAAAATGCTGGAGTTATTGACCTTCAGAATATTAATGATGGTTACAGTTATTGCAAGGTTTATGCTCTGCATGCAGAGCTGAATAGATTGGAAGGATGCAATCTTCCTACAATCTGCAGTGATTTCGCTGTAAATTATGTTAAAGGAGGTCAATATGCTAGAGACTTGGATTCGACCAAGTCTTTGATAGAGAATTACTTCAACAAAGTTAGACCATCGGATGATGGTCTTGATGTGGTATTGATGGAAATAGATGCCATTTTTCCTTTAAGTCCATTTTCTCCAAATTTGTTTCGCAGGTAATCTTCCCATTACCTTTTGCAGATGCTTTTCTACCTTACCTAGATCAAGGTTTATCTGAAAAATCTAAGTCTCATGAATCCAATCATTTAAGTGTTAACCAGCAACTTCCGGGTGTATCTTTCCAAGGCATGATTTCCCTATAGGTGAAACACTGTTTATATTGGGCTCAATTTTGTCCTCTAGAGAGGAAATTCTACTTTTCCAATCTCCTTAATGTTACCTTTCATGGGAAACTTCTTGAAACAAGTAATCTCATGAACCTTTATACTTTCTTGTCTTTTCACATACAGCATAAAGGGAAATGCTTAGTGTAATATATAAAAGAAAATTGCTCTTAGAGACAACTGGTATTATGGCATCTGATTTTTTCATTCTTGTGAATCTGGTGTGTTATGGGTTTAATTGTGCGTCAATTACTATTTAGGCATACTTTACTTGGTGGATTCAACCTCGTGCTGATCTTCATTGATTGGTATTTCTGTTGTAGATTTCACACTTACAGCATCAGTGATTGTATTGAAGAGGCAAAGTATTTGAAGCTCATGCTTATTTTAAGTATATACAAGAACTTTCAGGCTGGTGGGTGGTCCATCATTTTGTTATCCAGAGAGCTCGAAACACGCCAAAATATCACCACTAAACATCTCATCTCCACTGGATTTAGTGGCTGGTTGTCCTTGATAATGAGGTATTATGATTATATTTCTTTGATGTTTGGACTTCACAGTAGATATTTAACTTTTACTCTCCTCCGTCTTCCAAGTATTTTCTCTTTTTTTTTCCCCTCCTCAAAATTGAATTAATAGCTTAACAACGCCCTTCTTTCCTGGACGTCATTTTATTAAAACTATATTCTAGAGTTGCTTCTTATACCTCCCATGATATGCATTTTTGCAGAGCAGAAGATGAAGATTCCACCAAAGAATATGAATACTTGTCCAGGCAAAAAGTTGTGATATGTAGAAAAGGCTTTCGTATCAGAAGTGTTATAAGCAGCAATATGGATGCGTTGATTGTTTCGGATACAGGAATGCGAAATTTTAAGCTTCCAGACCCTCTTTGTGACAAGTTGGAGAACCAAATGGAGAGCCCAGATGATGTATATTAAGGTGTATTTGTTTTTTTTTTAGAAAAATAAACTTTTTCAGCTGGAAATATTTTCTGTTGATTGGTGTGTATTTTCTATTAGTTGGTATGGATAGAAAAGGAAAACATTTTCAAACACAAGTGTTATTTGTATAGACAATTTTCGAGTATTAAATTACACAAAATATATGGTTTAAAGCTTAGGATTTAGGGTAAATATATGATAAATAAATTATAATTTAATCCCTCAATTTGTCAGAATTCCTCTACTTGTGATCTCTAATTAACTTGTCCATTTTGTCAAAGGCAAGGGTATTGAGCGGGATCTCCTACTTCAATTTGAATTTCAGTTTTTTTTGTCTTAGTTTGATAAAGAAGTTGGCCTTTGTGTTTTATCTTTTAATTCGATTGGAGAGTTGGAATCTTAGTCATGAAGGTTTCACTTGATTTCCTGAAGTGTTTTGCTATTAAAGGTAGCTTTGATTGTGAAAGCTTTTATTCTTTATTTTGCTGAAAAACAAATCTTTTGTACTTAATTTCTAGCTTTAAAAGGAGATTTTAAGAGTCGTCTGGTTGAAAACTTGACTTCTCAAAGTCTTTTTATTTCTAAGGTGACAGCGAAATATTTTTAATATGCTTGAAAATATTTCAAAAAATATTATATTCTCATATTTAGTTCAAAATTTTGAAAAAATATATGAAAATATCATATTTTTTAGAATAAAATAATATTAATTTTTTAACTATAATCTTTTTTCTATTATTATTCCTAATGTTTTGAAGATTATTTTATATGTGATTTCTTTTATTAAAAAAATAATACAACTTGTTTAGAGTTTCTTCAAAAAAAGATATATTTATACATAAAAACATAAATAATATTTTTGTATTAAAGAAAAAATTATAATCTAAAATTTAATACTAGTATGAAATATAATTATAAAAATAATTGAGCCACAAAAATTTATAATTTTGTAAAAAGGAGAAATATGAAATATATTTAATATTATGATTATAACTTAAATAAATTATGTTCACTTTATTTTGAAAATTGATTTAATAATAATAAAGTATAAAATATTAAAATATAATAAAATGTAAAATATTTATATATATTAATAAATTTTTAGGTGTTAAATATTGAAATTTAATTCATTAGGTATTAAAAAAATTTAGTTATTTATGTAGTTTTAAATAAAAATATGATTTATTTTATTTTATCCTATAAAAAATTTGAAAAGGGTATTTTTGAAATAATATCAAATTTTTAAAAATATCAAATATGAACCAAATATAATAATATAACATATTTAGGATTCTAGTAAAATATTCTTCTTAAAAATTATAATGAACTAAATATAGGAATATTACATTTCTATTAATTAAATTCTCAAAAATTACATTTTTAGGATATACACTTTTTTGGAAATATAAAATTTTGTGAATCAAATGTCATCTAAAAGTATTTTATGTTCTAAAAACTTTTATTTTCTTTTTTTTTTGAAGAATGAAGATTTTGTAATTGATTTCTTTTCTTTATCAAGAAAAGTAGACCTAATAATCTTGACTCATATTCATTTTTATTTTAACTCATTTTTATCCATCCATTTTAATTTTTAGATAAATATTGGTCAAATCGTTATTAACTTATTGAAATGAGAGTCATATTGGATTAATTCATGGATAATTATTTTTTCATTTATATTTATAGGAGATAGATTTGTACACGGTATAAACTAATATTATAAAATAAAAAATATTATAATAAATATTTTTAAAAATTTAACATAATTTAAATATTTTTAAAAATAATTATTTGAAATAAAATATTATAATATTATTATATATATGATAATATCAAAAATTTTTTATAGAAATGTAAAATCAAGTCTAGTTTTTGGTGATAAAATCTATATAATTTATTGTTTTTACTTTTAAAACTTAAAAATAATCACAAAATTTTTTTTTTAATTTTTAAACAAAAAATCTTACAATGTTATGTGTCACCATAATATGTCGTATAGCTATATGTTTAATTCTTGATTATACTTTGTAAATATTAACACATCAATAAGGTTAATTTTTATTTTTTAGGTAATACTTTACAAATTGAAATTTGATTATTGATATATATACAATTTTAAAAGTGCAATTTATTATTGTAAAAGAATATATATAATTCATAATTTTAAATTTTTTTATTTTAATGTAATGTCTATTTTAAATTAAATAAGTTTTATTTAATGTATATTAAAATTAAAATATTTAATTAACTACATTTAATATTAAAATAATTTAAAAAAATTAATGTTATGAAAATGAGATAAAAAATTATAATTTTAAAAAGTAAATAAAAATAAAGAATAAAATTTTTTATATCATTAGTTTATTTTGAAATAACACCAATCAATATAGAATAGTAGTGTGAAAAATAATGTTATAAAAATGATAAAATATATAATAATAATTTAATAAATAAATAGATGAGTCAAATTAATAATATATTTAAAAATTATGGATCATCTATGATCTATTTAAAATTTTATATTATGTTATAGATGAATAAATGAATCAATGATGCTTTATCTACTTTTAATTTAATTCATATCCATCATAACCTACTTATTTGCCACCTCTAAAAGAAGAATAGAGTGATCATTTTGAAGACTTCACTTGAATTTTTAAAATATTTGACTCTATAAAAATTGGTTACAAAAGCATTTATTCTTGATTTATTGAAGAATTTTGTGATTAATTTCTTTAGTTCACCATTTTTTAGCTTGGAAGACTTCCTTCAGGAAAATTGTAATTTTTGGAAGCTTTTACTGATTTTTTTCTTCAAACGTATTTTTGTTTCTCTCATTTCTCTTTTTCTAGAAAGACTTGAAGATTCTTCCACGGTTCTACTTACGGTTCTAGAGGATTTTGTCTCTTTGGTTGTCCAAAAGCTTGACCTTTTCTTTTCCCATTTTTTTTGGTGGGGAGATTTTTCTATTGGAACTACTTGCAAAATTTTGAGTATGTTTGAATATATTTTTATTTTTATTTTTAAAAATTATTCTCTTATTTTCAAAAATTATTTTTAAATTGAAGAAAAATTAAGATTAGAAAGTAATTGATATTGCAAATAAAAAATATTTTATTTAATTATAAAATTGACATTTAAAATAAGAAAATAAATTTAAAAAATAATTATAAATAATTTTTATTTTTATATTTTTAAGTTATATATTCAGAATTTAATTTTTAAAAATAGATTCTAAAAATAGGCTGTTAAACAAATTTTTTTATTTTTTAAAAACAAAAAAAATATTTCAAAGAACAAAAAAAAAAAAAACTCTTTATCTTTTTGTTTAAAAGCTTTGTGTCTTCTATCTTTGTTATTTAAAGGGCTTGAGGATTTGAAGATTCTTACGTGAAAAAATAATTCTTCTACGGAATGTGCTCGGGAAGTTTCTCTCCCTACTTAACAATAGCTTTTATCTTCTATACCTCTTCCGTTTCTCGACTTTTCTCTTTTTGGCTGAAGGTCTTCCTTTCCTTTATTTGTGTACACCCAACCTCTCTACAAACTTCATGAAAGATGCTTAAAATTACTCATTTTAGTGGGAAAGTTCGATATTTGAACCTTAAATGGGCCGCCCTATATCACCTGCAAGTAAAAACAAATATCCTAGACAATATATTTATTATAGTCCCGATTTAAAAATATGTTTTCGACCAAAAAAATTTTAAAATATTTTTTTATGTCTGCATTATTCTTTCTTTCATTTGTTTCTATTCCCTTAAAGAAATAGAAAATTTTGAATTTTAAAAATTTTCATTATTTGGATTGAGAAAAAAGAAAATAAAATAAAATGATCTATGATTAATTCTATTTCTACCACATCATCGTTTAATTGATAAATTAAAAAATTGTTAAAAAATTAAAAAATAGATTATGTCTTGAAGGTTGTTATATATAGGACATATGGTACGATTCTATACAATGCTGGTACGAATGAACCTGCATTGAAGGTATATGAAATAAAAATTCCAATCTTAGATTCACCATATCATCATTTTAAAATTTTATCTTTATCATTTTTTTAATTAAATTTTAAAATTTTCTTTCCTTTTAGGTTCAACAACTAAAAAAATAACCAAACCCGTTTGAGTTAAAATAACAAAACATTGAAATTTCGATGTTTTGACAGCCACCTCCCTGCACCTGGTGTCGCTTTTGGAGTTAATATTTTGGATTGAAGCATAAAGTGTCAACGCATACGACGTTAAATGATCGGTGTATCATATATATATATATAGTGATCAAGCCCATGCAGGTCACGGACTTTCGAGGCATACAATGTTAAATGAGTGATGTATCATTGAAAAAACTAGTAATCAAGGTCGTTATTTAATTCTCACGGGCTTTACTTGATTCGTTATTTAATAAAAATTAGATTAGATTATAATATATATAATTATAATAATTGTAAGTTACGAAAGAATGAAAAAATTCTTCTTAGTACAATATAATTCTTAATTTGATAATATTTTTATGCAAATCTTTCATTTGGAAATTTAATCTCTGCTTTTTATAAATTTTTTAATCAACTTGTATTACGTTGATATATGTGACAATAAAAATTAAGTCAATGATGAAGTTGTTGTCTTGCATTTATTTTTTAGTTTGTTTGGATCGTTAATAAATATTATAAAAAAATTAATTCATCATACATTTCACATAAATATAAGGAAAAAAATACAAAATGCTTTTCTTCAAAATTGAATGGTTAAATTTTGCCCCCAACTTTGAAAATTTTGAAATCAAACTCTTACACTATACAAAAATTAAATTAATTCTCATCATTCACTCAATTAACTACTTCATTAAATTACAAAACTTTATTTATGAACTTTCTAAATAAGAATCACAATAATATTGTAAAAAAATGACAAGATAAACCATCATACAATAATATTGCTATACTTATTTAAAAATAATAAATAAATAATGGGTTCTAATTCCAAGTCTTATTTTATTTAAGAGTTTGATTTTTAAATTTTTAAAATTGAAAGGGAGAAAATCCAACCACCCTTAACTTGAAGAAAATATTTTACACATTTTACTAAATATAACTATAGTGAAATTACTTGCTATCAGTAGATTTTTAAAAGAAATGGAACTCTAGCAAAAATAAAAAAAATAAAAAGTTACCAAATATATAATTTTTTTAATTTTTTTTTCTTGCAAGCCTATCAACAAAAGACTTAAATTACAAAAATATCTTCCACAAAATAAGGACTTTTCTTTTCTTTTCTTTTTTTCTTTTTTGAAAATAAGAGGCATATATAAATAGAAGCTGTAATCTAAATATAAAATAGAAATAGTTTCTTTCAAGACAAACTAAGAATAGGTTTGAATCCAATATTAATGAAGGTTGATTTCATTACTTTCATTTAAATGTTCCAAATTTAAAAATCATAAATTTCAACGAATAATAATCATGATAAAAAATAATATTTTTCTATTGAAAAGGTGCACTGTTAAATTAACATTTTGTGTCCGTTCACATAATTTCCTCTTCTTTATTTTTTTAATATATAAATTTATTGATCAATTAATTTTCAACAAACTTACAACTAATACAAAAATATATAAATTGACCTTATAATCTAATAGTTAATGCAACAAATCCTTGTATTCCATGTGTGTGTTATTTTATTTTTACTTATTTATTAAAATAAGATTGAGATTTAATTTTTATTTACCTGAGATTGAAAGTGATATTAGTTTTATTAATATTTAATAATAAATAAAATACTATTTATAAAAATTATCATCTATTTAAATTTATTTATAATTATTTATTTTAACAGAAAGTTAAAAAATTGTAATTTAAATAGTAAGCATACCAACTGTATAAATTTAAAGAATAAATAATCAATTATAATCCTTTTTTATAAATATCAATTATAATCTTTAAGATAGATGAAATTAGAGTTTTTAGAGAGAGAGAAAATTTTCATTTCAAGACACTAAGTGTTGGAAATCAACCATGTTCTAATAATAATAATAATAATAATAATAATAATAATAATAATAATAATAACGACGACGACGACTTTTAAAAAGAGTGAGAGTTACACTTAAAAAAAAGGACTCATCATTAATATCTAAAGTTTTTGTAAGATATAAAAGTAAATATAATGTTTTATGGGTCTATTATTGAGATTTATCATGATAAATAAATTTAATTTTTATTTTAATACAATTTTATTAAAAATAAAAATAGTTGAATTTATATTTATTATATACTTGAAAAATAAAAAATATTAATTTCAACATATATTTTTGAAAATAAAATGGAAGTCCAATTAGAAACAATCAAAACAAAAATCTATTAACAAATGAAAAACGCAAACTTAAGCACAAAATATAAAATTTAGTAGCAGACTCATGTTGTAATAAAAAAATTGAAATTGAAAAATGAAAATAAAAGTAGAATAAAATAATGAAACCAAGGAAAGATGGGAAGTAGAGGTAATAATTAATGATACGCTATAATAACTTGACACAAATTTAATATATATTTTTTGAATTTGGATTGACACGTCAATTTATTTAAAAAAATTTATTAATTTATTAATAATTTTATTTTAAAAATAAATAATATTTTAATTATAAATAAATATATATAATAAAAATATAAAATTATTAATTTAATAAAATAATAATAAAAATTTAAAATAATATTTTATTAATAATTAAAAATATTTTTTATAAAATATAATAAATAATTAAATTTAATAAAAAAATTTATTATATATATTTTATTAATTAAAATTATTAAATAAATTAAACGAATAATCCGTTTTAACAATAACATAAATTGCCATGGAAAGAATAAAAATGAAATAAAATAATGAAATGATGCAAAAATGGAAAGACACGTCAGTAGTAGCGGTACAAATGTATATATATATATATTATTTTCTTTTGACATGACAAGGGGCTATGGGCCAACACTATGAACCTTTTCTCTTTTCCTTCGAAACGAAGTTGACTATATATGCCATGTAGGTTGGCTAATTGTGGCTTATCAGGGCCTAAGGTCCACCCTCCCCCCCCCCCCCCCCCCTCCCTCCTTTGCTCCAAATTAATATGAAGATTGTGCTTTGAAGTGGTTAGCTAGTGAATTAAGAGTCAGCAAGCGCAATAGGCGTTTTGCTCGTTAGATTACTGTGAGGCCCTAGGCCTAAAGCTTGCTCAGATTCAGATTAGACCAATGTGCATTAGTTGCAAGGTTAATTTGAACAAACTCATTCTGGTTTGCAAAAAGTTGAAGCAGAACTGAAAAAAAAAAAATGAAGAATAAGAAATCACATTGAAGAGTTTTTGAAATCTATTTTTGACTTTCAATCTTCACAAAACAAAAACAACAAACTCAAAAAAAAAAAAAAAAAAACTATCACAGTCCACTGAAATCCTAAGTATATAATAGAAAAACCATAGAAGTCAGTTTCTGGATCTAATCTAACTACAAAGTTGAGCAATCAGTTACCATTACAACTACGAGCATCGCCAACTAAAGGAAAAACCATATTTCCTCAAATTCATATATTCTCAAATCATATCAGGGCGTCAAAACCAAAACTGCTGAAAGAAAGACAGTTCGAAAAGAACTAGAAGGGCAGAATAGTAGCACCTTAGCTACAGCCACTGCGTGAGAATAAGCATCAAGTAAACCCCCATTGCTAACCAAATCCGTTCTTTAGATCCACCAACTCTAATTGACCCGGAGAAATCAACACAGTACTTTTCACTCATGTTCGGGTACAGAATTCCCCACTTGCGACCCGGTTTCTGTGTTCCATCCTTGGACTCTTTATCAAACAGTTCGTAGATGTAAACCTCCGCCGCTCCTTCTTTCCTCAACGGCGTCCCCGATCCAGACTTCAAGTGTTTTACGAGACCCTTGAGGTACATCTCAGCGTACCCCATGTTTGCATCCACCTCATTTCCACTGGCGCTAGCGCTGGGCCACCCTGTCTCCGTCACGATTATGGGAATGTTTTCATAACCTGCCACCGCCATGGCACTAATTACCGCATCAATCATCATGTCAAAAAGGTTACGGTACCGAACCCCAGTGGTCAAATCGTCCCTGAAATTGAAAGGTTGTTCTTGAAACAGAGCAAGTCCGATGGGGATCTCAGCCCTGAGCCTGTACATGTTGTATGGGTACACATTGATCAAGAAAGACGAATTGGCGTCCTTCAAGAACTCAAGCAATCCATCCATCACCTTATTCCCGCTGGGCTCCTGGAATTGCGCAGTCGATGGAGGGAACGGCGTGGAAATGACGCTGAGAAAGGAGAACGAGGTGGAAACGGCGATCTTGCGGATACCAAGATCGTGAAGCGTCGTATGGATATTCATGATCGCCGGCAAGAGGTGGTCGACGGACTCCGGAAAGACGTCGATGTAGTCATTGCCGACGGAGATGGTGGTGATTTTGGCGCGAGGGTAGAAAGGTACGACATGAACGTAGAGCCACCGGAGAGCATCGGAACGGTTGTCGGCA
Organism: Sindora glabra; assembly: GCA_020226215.1. NCBI lineage: Eukaryota > Viridiplantae > Streptophyta > Magnoliopsida > Fabales > Fabaceae > Sindora > Sindora glabra. Next base: position 58,513,602 of record CM035230.1, on the reverse strand, counting down.
ATGGATGTGACCATATAGTTCGGGATGGTAAGGAAGAGGGAGACATTAGTGTACAAGAACGCTCGGATGATGACCGGGTTGGGATCTTCGAGGCGGAGAGATTTGAGCTTGAGGTTGTCAATGGCGGTGACAATCCGCTCTGGTTGTGCTTCTTGCGTACCGTTGGCGGTGGTGTTTTTGGTGGAGGAGGAGGAGGCAAGTGCCGAGTAGGTGACGCCAATGGAAGGAAGCGAGGCGGTTCTCGGAAAGAGGGAGAGAAGGTAGAGAGAGAAAGTGAAGAAGACGATGAAGGAGGAGGAAGAGAGAAACATGGCGGTGGTTCTTCCGAGCAGAAAGAAGAGAGAGAGAGAGAGAGAGAGAGTTGGCACTGCGCAGTGTGAAGGAGCGCAGGGAAGTTTAATTAGTTACGATGAAGGTGAGGTTATTTGCAATGGCGCGCTTTTGTATGTACGAACCGCGCTTCAGAGGGATTTTGATTGCTGTGGTGTGGTGCACGCACTTGTTGCCTGTACCTTACAATCCACCTATGGATCTGGGGCAAGGAAAGTTTTTAGGCCCTGCCTGGGCCTAACTGTTCAAAGAATGGGCTGAACTTGAGACACCTGCAAAGGTGTAGATAGGCCCGAGCCCATATCAAATAATTTATAATTCATTATTTACTTGAGTTTTTTTTTTTTTTTGAATTCACTTAGAATTTTGACTTATAAAATTAGTTGATTATATGATTTATTATTTTTCTATATGGCATTTATTTTCAATGTGGCTGCTTTAGTTTTTCTCTAAAATGTTAAAACGTAAATTTGAAAAAAAAAATTGTCATTTAAGACTCATATTTGAACTAGAGCATGAAAGAACAATTTGCTGTCACCTACGAAGCACATTACAAGATAAAAAAAGACATGTTATGCAAGCAATTTCTTACAAAATTTAATGAAACCTCGCAACACAACTAAATGAAAGTTGCCTTAATTTAAATTTTTTTAAAAACTAAAAGTTGAATTTTTTAAATTTGAGAAAAATAAAATCCATCATTTTGACCAATCCTTTCTGTCGCCCACTAACCTCGTCCGTCGATGCTGCAAAAACTCGCACACGGTTCATTTTGACCAATAATAAAAACTTAAGGAAAACTTGGGAAGTTACAATATAGTCCCTGCGTCTTTAATATTATTTGAGAAAATTTTATGTTTAACCACCCAAAAATTTAAAAATTATTATAAAAATTCTCAATAAATTATATCTTAATTCTTTCAATATTTTCTCCCTAGTTTCTCTGTTAGTGTATAAGGAGAAATTTTCTTATAAAAAATTATTATATATATAAATTTTATTTTTACAGCTAAGCCATACAATAATTATATTTTTATTAAAATATTATCCAGATAGAAATCAACAAATCTTTAGCAGTAAAAATTAAAAAATTAAGTATATTTTGTATCATAAATATCATCTGAACAAAAATATTGAAAATTTTCTTTTTTATTTTTTTATAAAATTAATTCATATTCATTTAATTTTATTTAGAATTGATAACCACATTTTTAACTCTTATATTTGTCTAAATATATTTTTAGTATAATATAATTTTTAATATATTATATAAATAAAAAGGGAGAGATGAGAGAGAATGAAGGAGCAGTGGGTAAATGATGGAAATATGACAAATAAAAGGGTAGAGGGGAAGAGAAAAGAAAAGCTAACAAAGGGAGGAAGAAAAATAAAATACTGAGAATAGAGAAAGTGACAAAAATACAAAAATAGGAGAAAGAGGGGTAGAAAAAATGGAAGAGAAGTGGAAAAGTGTGGAGTGAGAGAAACAAGAGAGGGAGCGAGAAATGGAAGAAAAGTAGAGAGAAAGAATAAAATTATGTAATGCAAGGCCATTTGGGAAAAAAATTTCCTTTAATGAAGAGGAGAAATAATTTTCTCTCAAATATATTATGGGTAGGTTTGGCATCAAAATTTTTTAAAATTGATTTTATTTCAATTAAAATTATTTTAATTTATTTATAAATAAATTATATTATTTGAAAATTATGTTAAAAAATTATGATTTTAACTTATTTGTAAATGAATTTTTTTTGTTTGAAATGCATTGAAAAATATATAAAATTTAATTGAAAAATAAATTTTAATGGTATCATGATAATACAATATTGGAAGAATAGTAATTTTTTATATAATATATATTTTAAGATAAATGAAATGAATTTTAGTAAAATTTTTATTAAATTTGATGAATTTTATAATGATACAAATGTAATTAAAATAGAAATCATGAATGAAATGAAGTTGTTTTTATTTCAAGTCCAAAATCATTTGAAAAGGAAATTTACTTGAAAATAAAATAAAATGTTGCTTTAGTTATCTGAAATAAGGGGTATCTTTTTTATTGATAATTTGCTTTCTATTTACTAATTTTTTTTATTACCTCTAAATATTTTTCAAAAACGTAACTTTTCTTTGTAGACCCTTTGACTACAATTATAACTTTTTGTCTTCCGCAGGAAGGCAATAACCATCAAAATTACATTGCGGGTGGAAATGGTAATCGCCGAGTTGATACATTTGAAGAGAGAAATTATTGATTTCTTTTTTAATTGCATAAGTAAATAAACCACTACGTATATAAAATTCTAGATTAAGAATGATGAAATTTTGGATTTGGGGTTTACCCCGACATAAATATAGTATAAAAAATTGTCTTAAAGACAAAATTTTAAATTTGAAGCAGATTTCGAAGTAGTTGCATTATTAATCTAATATGTCCCGTAAATTTCTGCAACTTCATTATCATATTTTTATTTATATAATTAATGTATGTCTATATTAAATGTAATTTTTTAATAATTTAACTATTTTTTAATAAATTTTTTTAAATTTTTTAATTTAATTATTATATTATATTATATATTTATATAACAAAATAGGATTAAATAATAATTTAATTATTAAAATTATTATTCAAATTATGTATGTTTTAAAATTTATATTATTACACTATATTAAATATTATATATATCTTATGTATAAATTTTAATCTTTTTAATTTTTAAAATTTTTTCATGCAGCATCGATGCCTTATTGATAATAAAGATGATACCCCTAAATTATCTAGTTCTATAGTATGGGGCAAATGGCAAGAATCATGAGGCAGAATAAGAAGACTGTCTACTTTATTGTCATTTCTATCCTAAATTAAAGTCAAAACATAAAGTGAGATAAATTCTTATATAATATCATATATTACTTGAATTAAATATTTTTATTTATTTTATTTTTACATATAATCCGGAAACTTCACTTTAACCTAAATAAACAATTAGTTAGCTAAGGATTGGTATATCACCAATGATGTGATTGTATTTACTATTTACATAACCAAGATATGAAACATCATCATATTTTATCTTTTTTTTAAAGCACAATAAGGTAATATTTGTTATATAAAATATTTTATTTCAAAAAGTGTTAACTATTTTAACTAAGTTTTGTTATTTATCTTCTAATATCTCTCTTATTTATCTTATAGTTTATTTTTATCATTATCCTTTTCAAAATTAAATCGAATAAATAAAAGATATATAAGGAGATTAATATTAAGAGGATGTGGACGATCATTGGAGGAGGGTTGTCATGTTATATAAAATATTTTATTTCAAAAGTTGACTTTTTCAAATAAAGCTATACTTTTTAGTTTTGAAATTGAAGCTATTGAAGCCATCTTTCCGAAACTGAAGCTACTATTAAAGCGGGCTTTCAAAATGTCCTTAATAAATCGAAACGATGGGATAAAGCTGATGAGGACAGTTTCAATCTCAATGGGCAGTTCCCTCTTGCCTATAAATGGAGGCTTTCTTCACAAATGAAATTACACCAAGAAAAAAATTAGAAAAAGAATTTTCTACTTCTCTTTCTCTGCAACACCTTGCTGGGTTCTTTCTAATCTTTTCCTACACTATTATTCCTCTTCCTGGCTGTAAGTAGGCATATCCAGAAGGTTTGTTATATCTTGAGGGGTTGCCACATCAACACCTTGCTATTAAGAGGGCAGAATAATCCTTGAGGATAGTGTTCTATACGCCTTAGACATTTTTATTTCCACTAACTTGGATAATAATCTTAAGGATTATGGCTTCAACAAATTTTGAAAATATTGCTGGTGTTTCTGAGAAGAATGAAATGTCGTCCTCAATCGCTGCTACTGCTATTGTTGCTCCATTGCCTCATGCATTGCCATATGCCAAACCATTCCTAGATATCTCCAAAATTGAAATGTTTGAAGGCCAAAATTTTAAGCGATGGCAAGAGCGCATTTTTTCAATACTAGATATGCATGGAGTTACTGGAGCTTTAATTAATGAAAATCTAAATCAAAATGCGGAAGATTGGCTCTATGCCAATAAGGTTTGTCATCATACTATTTTAAGAACTTTATCTAATGATTTATTTGATGTCTATTATAGTTACAAAGAATAAAAATCAATTTAGAAGTCCATGATTACAAAATATACCACTGAAGATGCTAGGAAACAAAAGTTTGTCATTGGAAATTATTACTGCTAGAAGATGGAAGATGGAAAAGAGATTAAAGCCAAAATCAATGAATACCACAAGCTACTACAGGACTTGAAGGTAGAAAATATTAATTTATAAGAAGAATTTATTGCTAGCCTACTCATTGAAAAAGTACCAAACTCTTGGAATGACTACAAGTAACAGCTCAAGCACAAGTATAAGCACAAGTAGTTGACCTTTGGAGAATTAATCACTCACATCATAATTGAAGATACCAATCAGAAGGAATCCCAATCTATCAATGCAAAGATGTTTTCCAAAAATGCTAACTTGGTGCATGATAATATGTACTAAACAAGGTATTATAAGAAATCTTCCTCTATTAGCAGAAATAAAATTGATTACAAGTTTAAACCTAATGTTTCTAATTTTAAGATAAAGAAAGGAAATTGCTTTGTTTATGGTAAACCAAGACATTATATCCTATAATGTAGAAAGAGAGTAACAAATGATAAACCTTCTAAACCAAAAGCAAACTTAGTTAAAGGAGATGAAATAATTACTACAGTTATTTCCCAAATTAACATGATTGCTGATGTGAAAGACTGGGTGGTGGACTCTAGTGCCACTAGGCACATTTGCGCTAATAGAGATGCCTTTACCTCTTACTTATTAGTAGGAGTTGAAAAAGAACTAGTCTACCTTGGAGACTCAAGAACTGCAAAGGTTCTAGGAAAAGGGAAAGTCATTTTGAAGTTCACTCTGGCAAGATACTTGCTTTTAATGATGTTTTGCATGTTCCCAACATTAGAGCAAATTTAATTTCAGTATCATTGTTAGGAAAAGTGGGGGTTAAAGTTTCATTTGAATCTAACAAAATTGTAATGACTAAAAATAATGTGTTTGTGGGTAAGGGCTATTGTAATCAAGGTTTATTTGTACTCAATGTTCAAAATGTAATGAATGAAAATGCTTCTATTTTTGCTTATATAATCGATTCTGCCTCTCTGATTGATTCTTATAATTTATGGCATGCTAGATTAGGACATGTGAATGTTTCTTATGTTAGAAATATGCAAACTTTAGGCTTAATATCAGGAATTAGTTTAATTGATAATAATACCAAATGTCAAATATGTGTAGAAACTAAATTAACTAAAAAATCATGTGTAACAGTAGAAAGATATTCAAAATTATTAGAGTTAATTCATACAGACCTAGGTAACTTAAAGCAAATAATAACTAGAGGTGGTAAAAAATATTATGTAACCTTTATAGATGACTTTTCTAGATACATTAAAGTCTATCTAATTAAAAACAAAGATGAATTTTTAGAAGTGTTTTTGCAATACAAGGCTAAAGTTGAAAATCAATTAAATAGGAAAATTAAAAGAATTAGATTAGACAGAGGAGGAGAATACATAATATTTAATGACTTTTGTGAAAAATAAGGAATAATACATGAAGTCACACCTCCTTATTCACCAAAATGAAATGGGGTAACTGAAAAGAAAAATAAAACTCTAAAAGAAATGATGAACTCTATATTAGTAAGTTCTTCAGCACCTGATAATTTATGGGGAGAAACTATTTTATTTGCATGTCACATTCAAAATAGAATATCTTATAAGAAAACTAGAAAAATCCCTTATGAATTATGGAAAGGTTATGCACCTAATTTAAAATATTTAAAGGTGTAGGTATGTTTAGCTAAGGTTATGTTACCTGAACTTACGAAAAGGAAAATAGGATCAAAAACCTCTTATTGTTTGTTTATTGGTTATGCATAACATAATGTTGCATATAGGTTTCTCGTATTGCAAAGTGATGTACTTAATTGCAATACTATCATTGAAATAAAGAATGCTGAATTTTTTGAGCATATTTTTCCATTATTTGATAAAGTTTCTCATATAACTAAAGCATCTTTTATTCCTAAAGATATTTCTAATGAAACTAATGAAATTCTTAGGAGAAGTAAAAGATTGAGAAAAGAAACAACTTTTGAAAATGACTTTTATACATATCTTATTGAAGATGATCCTCTATCTTATTCTGATGCTATTTCTTCTTTTGATGCAAAGTTCTGGAAAGAAGCAATAAAAAATTGAGATTGATTGAATAATGAAAAACCAACTTAGGAACTAATTGATTTACCTCCTGGAACAAAGCCAATTGATTAAAAATGGATTTTCAAAAAGAAATTAAACCCTGATAGATCAATAGATAAATATAAAGCAAAATTAGTTGTAAAAAGTTTTACATAAAAATAAAATATAGATTATTTTGATATTTTTGCACCAGTAATTAGAATTTCTTCCATTTGTGTTTGTTTGCTTTAACTTCCATTTATATACTTTTTGTACATTAAATGGATGTTAAAATTGTGTTTTTAAATGGTGAATTGGAAGAAGAAATATATATTGTGCAACTTGAGGGATATGTGGTCCTTGGTCAAGAAAACAAAGTTTGCAAATTAAAAAAATCTTTGTATAGTTTGAAACGAGCTCCAAAACAGTAGCATGAGAAACTTGATCAAATTTTGTTGAATAATGAATTTTAATCTAACCGGTAGATAAATGTGTATATACTAAGAGTGTAAATGGTGGTTGTATAATTATTAGTTTATATGTTGATGACATGCTTATTTTTAGAACTAGTCTTGATTTGGTACATGTCACTTAACAATTCTTAACTTCTAATTTTGATATGAAGGATATGAATGAAGCTAAAGTTATTTTGGGCATTAAAATTATAAGGAATAATAATGAAGTAATATTGTCTCAAGAACATTATGTTGAAAAACTTCTTAAAAGGTTTGGAAATTATGATGTAACATTTGTGAAAACTCCTTATGATGCTAACACTTAATTAAAGAAAAATTTGAGTGATCCTATTGCTCAGCCAAGTATGCTCAAATTATTGGTAGTTTAATGCATTTGATGAATTTTACTAGACCTGATATAGCTTATGCTGTATGTCGACTAAGTAAATACACTCAAAATCCTAATCAAGATCATTGGAATGCTTTAGTTAGACTAATGAAATATTTGAGAGGCACTATTAACTATAGTATTGTGTTTAATGGATTTCCTGTTGTATTAGAAGGATACAGTGATGCTAATTAGATCTTTAATTCAGATGAGATAAAATTCACTAGTGGTTATGTGTTCACCTTTGGAAGTGGTCCAGTTACTTGGAAATCATTAAAGCAAACTATTATAGCAAAATCCACCATGGAGTTAGAATTTGTGGCTCTTGAGATGGCTAGTAATGAGGCTGAGTGGTTGAAAAACTTCTTAGCAGATATCTCTTTAGGGTTGAAACCAACACCATCGATGTTAATGCATTGTGATTGCTAAGCAACAATAGCCATCGTAAAGAATAAATCTTTTAATGGTAAGAATCGTTATATACGATTAAGACATGATGTTGTGAAGTAATTGCTAAAAGATAGAATTATTTCCATTGATTATATTAAGTCAGAAAGGAATTTGACCGATCCTTTAACTAAACTTTTAAGTAGAAAACAAGTGTTAGAAACATAAAGGAGAATGGGACTAAAGCCAATTTTTGAAATCAATAATGATAGTAACCCAACCTTTATGATTGGAGATCCTATGAATCAGGTTTATATGGGTAAAAACAAGTGATTATTGAATTTGATAGCATTATAAATTATTTAAGTCCTTCCTATAGTGTGTGATTAGTGCTAAAACTGCAAATTACAAAGGAAGGATGAGTTAAGTTCTTAATGAATTCCATAACCCTTATGGGTGGTGTATTAGTTGCAGCGTACATTTGATGAAATCACCTATATGAATGTAGAGTGAGGCTGCTCCTATGAGATAGTGGCGATATCTCTAAAGCATTCATGAATTACCAGATATGCGCATGGCCTATTAGTGCAAAACCACGTTAAATAGTAGAAGTATTATAGAAGTGTATAAGATATATGAGATTTCTAATTTACAATAAAATTTATTAGTTCATAGAAGTTGTAAATTTCACCAGTATTTTTGTAAGTTATATCTTATATATCTAGATTTGGTTTATATTCCAAAAGATACCAAATTAACATATTCACTTTTATGTAAAGTTTCCAGGAAAAATTTATTTTTAAAATTTTTTAACCTTTTAATAAGTGGGAGATTGTTATATAAAATATTTTATTTCAAAAGGTGTTAACTATTTTGAGTAAGTCTTGTTATTTATCTTCTAATATCTCTTTTATTTATCTTATAGTTTATTTTTATCATTATCTTTTTCAAAATTAAATAAAATAAATAAAAGATATATAAGGAGATTAATATCAGGAGGATGCACATGATCACAAGATTGGAGGAGGGTTGTCCATGTTATATAAAATATTTTATTTCAAAAGTTGACTTTCTCAATAGAGCCATACTTTTTAGTTTTGAAACTAAAGCTACTGAAGCCATCCTTCCGAAATTGAAGCTATTGTTAAAGCGGCTTTCAAAACGTCCTTAACAAATTGAAACGATGGGATAAAGCTGATAAGGACAGTTTCAATCTCAACGGGTAGTTTCCTCTTGCCTATAAATGGAGGCTTTCTTCATAAATGAAATTACACCAAGAAAAAAAAATAAAAAAAGAATTTTCTACTTCTCTTTCTCCGCAACACCTTGTTGGTTTCTTTCTAATCTTTTCCTACATTGTTGTTCCTGCTCCTGGCTGTGAGTACGCACATCCAGAAGGTCTGTTGTATCCTGGGGGGTTGCCGCATCAACACTTTGCAGTCAAGAGAGCAAAATAATCCTTGAGGATAATGTTCTACATGCCTCAGACATTTTTATTTCCACTGACTTGAATAATAATATCAATATAAAAAAATAAAGTATATGTTAATATATTAGATGCTATTTGTGTAAATACAATTGCATTATTAATGTGTAAAATATAAACATATAATATAAATATAAATTTATGAATTATTTAACTTAAAAGATTATAGGAAAGTAAGAATTTTTCATAGTTTCCAATTTTGATAGAAGGTATTTGATATATCTAACTATCCAATGAATTGTTTCTGAAAAAAAATTCATTTTTATTTTTATAGTAAACAACGACGGATTCAAAATAATGATAATGGATACAATTGTTAAATGAGTTGATTCGACACATTCCCAAAGCGGTCAACATGGGTTGACTTTGCTTGATTTGTAAGTTTTTTTATTTTAAAATATCTTGAATTCCTAAATTTTAAATCATTAAAAAAATTGAAAAATATTCTAAAATATTATATATTTATCCATAAATAAATCATAACATATTTAAAATTCATACATAATTTTTAAAAAATATCATAAATATATAAATAAATCATAAAATACTCACAAAATAAAAATATTATTTATAAATAATTTATAATACAAATACAATTCTATATAATTAAAAGTGATTGAGAGGAGTTGGGAGCTATTATATAAAAATTAAAAGAAAAATACAGATCCCCCGGCTTAGGTCTGTCTCAACAGCTCCATTCGGGAGTCATTACGCCTAAGTAAAGCTGTATAGAAAAAACGGGGGCAGCAAAGTGGATTTTGGATTCCTTCATTCCACCCCCCCCCCCCAATTTAAAGAAATAAAAAAATATTTTTTATCTTAAAATTTATTATTTTTTGATCACAATTTTAAATAAAAAAAATTTTATATCTATTTTTATTCTAAATTCATCCGATGATATTAGTATAATTCCATTCACTATCCTGTGCCTAACATATGGAATAGAGTAGGATCCCTTTGCCTTGTATATCGCTCCCGCGTTAATCCATTCTTAACATTATTGTATGCTTTTTATCATCAACCAGAGTCTTCGGCTGTGAACGCTGCTCTTCCCTTCCTTTCAGCCCCTTTCGCTCTCCAATTCTCTTATTGTCTCTGTCATCTCCCTTACTCTTCAGATCAATACAAGCTCACCGATCCCCCATTTCCCACATTCTCTTCACAAGGTGCGCGTATATATTAAAGCTACCAACTTTACAGCATTTCGTTACCTCTGCTCAATTTTCGATTCAATTCATCAACCAAACAGATTATTTCTGAAAGGTGCATATCTTTCAGTTGGATCTTCCTCTTATTGTTATATCAAACTTTTACTAACTGGGCCTTTTATTCTTCTTTTTTGGAGTTAATTTAGCAGCTTAAGCTAGAGTAAAGTAAAATCTAAGACGAAATATAATATCTTAAGCCGATCCATTGCCATACATTTTTGGGATTGGTGGTGATTTCGGTGAGTTAGATCGGGAGAGGCAGAACCATGTCTTTCATTGGCACTCAGCAAAAATGCAAGGCCTGTGAGAAAACAGTGTATCCCGTTGATCAACTGTCCGCGGATGGTACTGCTTACCATAAGGCTTGCTTCAGATGCTCTCACTGCAAAGGAACATTAAAGGTAATAATTCTATTATCTATATTGACTTCTTTTCCAGCTGCATTGTTGATTTAATAGCATGAGAGAAGTTTTGCTTCAGTTTCAAACTTGATTTTCTAATGTGGTTTATTAAAGTTTGAACAAGATCTTTGCTTTACTTCCTGAAAGAAGGGTTAATTTTTGAGAGAATAGTTTTAAATGATGCAAGTGACTGCATTATAGCGTATGGCATTGTGATCTGAATAGAAAAGGAAGAGGCGTATTAGGATTTGTGAAGGTGTAAAGCCTCATTTATTTCAGTATTTTATACTACAGATTTTGGTTTGATTTTGTGTAATCAAGTTTACACTCTCAGTTCTCATTAAGGTGGTTGATGGCCTCTGTTTCAGTTAAGCAACTATTCCTCAATGGAAGGTGTTCTCTACTGTAAGCCTCATTATGAGCAGCTCCTCAAGGAAGCAGGCAATTTCAACAAGAACTTCCAGTCTCGTATGTCTTCTTATTCTTGAGACATAGAGCTCTGTATGTGATTTCTGAATCAGTTACCTCTTTAATTGGCCATAATTTCATTTTGAACAGCTGTGAAGCTAGCAGTAGCTGAGAAGACATCTCCTGAGCTGGTAAAAATATATTTTGTATTTTTTAAACTTAGGGTCTGTCTATTTTCTGATTTTAAAAACAGTTTTCTGTTTTTTTATTTTTAAAAATAGAAAAGCTTGTTTGCCAACTTGTTTTTAAAATCTGTTTTTAAAAACTGTTTTCTAAATATGTAACTTAAAAACAAAAGAAAAAAAAAACTTTTAGTTATTTTCTAAATTTATTTTCTTCTTTTAAATGTCAGTTTTGTAATTAAATGACTTTAGTTATTCTTCCTTATTTACAATAACTTTTAGTTATTCTTCCTTATTTACAATATCAATATCTTCTGATTTTGATTTTCTTCAATCCAATAATAATTTTTTAGTACAAAAAAATAATTTTCAAAATAATTTTTCAAAATAATTTTTAAAAACACAAAAACAAAATATATTGAAACACACCCTTAATTATTGTTGGGAAATTCATAATAGGTCTATTTCGTTGGTGTTATTGTTAGTGACTGCCATCTTTTATAATTCCAGACAAGGTCCCCCAGCAAAGCTGCTAGCATGTTTTCCGGGACACAAGAGAAGTGTGCTACATGTGGGAAAACAGCATATCCACTGGAGAAGGTAGGATTTAGTAATCTCAAAGTAATCATTTGATGACATTCCATAAATATCTATGCAGATCCAGCAAATTAGTGGAGTACACTAGTTTTCTAGTTGTAGATATGTGAACAGTTAAAACATTTAGCATCATGTCTTATCGAAAGTTGTTAAGGTATAGTGGAGACTGGGCATGAAAGGCTGCTGTGAGGTGCTTCTTCTTCTTCTTCCATCTCTCTTTCTCACGTCAAATATTTACAATATGAACTCTTATTTTATTAAAGCATATTATATATTTATGTTTATTAAAAGGTACGTGCTGTATTCCGACCGCTCCGTATTTTGTCTAGCAACAAAATAGTTTGACATAAGAACTTGATGTTGACATAAGCAATACTAGTTAGTGGAGTACTTATTTTAACAACAATAGTGTGAAAACAATAATTAATACTAGTTAGTTTACAATAATCAGCACTTGGAAGATGCAGTACTTATTTGACTTTCCTATGTTAGTGGAGTTCATAGTTGACATAAGTAACAGTAATTAGTTTACTAATCCATCATAAGAATATGTCAAAGTAAACTGCATTCATGCTGGTGAAATGTGATAAATTTGGAACAAAAATGATTTAATTTTTTCAGGCTTAGTCTTTATTTATAGGGAGGAGATTACAACCCCTCTTTCCGAAACTTGTATAAATTTCCTTCTTGATGATTGATATTGCTTCTCAAGAATGAAATGCAATAGCTATATATGTGCACAGTTGACCTGAGCCAGTAGCTAGGTTTGAAAGTACCTCTTATTCTGAGTGCAGGTAACAGTGGAAGGCCAATCCTATCACAAATCATGTTTCAAGTGTTCACATGTGGCTGTCCGATCACGCCGTCGAATTATGCTGCACTTGAGGGCATTTTGTATTGCAAGCATCATTTCTCCCAGCTTTTTAAGGAGAAAGGGAGCTATAATCATCTTGTCAAGTCTGCTTCAATTAAAAGAGCAGCAGCCTCTGTTCCAGAATCTTAAATTTCACTGCCTTTGATTTTATTTTGTATGTCCGCCAGCAAGTTCATTGTGTTTGTGTTTCTTTTCCCTTTTCCAGTTTCTGTTGTGACTTGCTTCTTTCCTGATTTCCTCTGTGGTGTGCAAATTATGTGATTGATTTATTAAATGCCCATTCAGTAACTGTAGTGTGGTTTGGAGAAGGAAGGGGGTATGCCAGGGGAGAGGCCCGTTGACAAGCCAAAATTTTTTTCTTATTTTTGAATAGTGAGTTTTCTAGAGAAATTTTCTTCCTCGGAATAAGATCGAATGACCACTCTTTTCTTTAAAACCAATGAATGTTTTCCCTCTTCAACAGATTAGTGATAAAGACTCAAGTTGAGAAGTAGTCTTTAGATCACTTAAATTGTAAATGTCTAATTTAATCTTGATGTCTTTCTTAGTCCAATAAGTAGGATTATGCCAAGATCCACCAACGGGTATATGAGGCAAATTATGTTCGATTTGTTCACCATAACAGAAAAAAAGAGGACTTCTACTGTTCTAGGCCAAGATGAAGGGTGTTTTTTCTTCTGCAACCACAATGTTTCTGCAATTAGCAAAAGAACTGTTTCAGTCATATACACCCGACAAAATTATGAATATTATCATTGATTAACAAATGTGGAATATTAAAAACTAATGAGAAGCAATCCAATTCAACAACCTTTTTCTCAAAGAATAAATTGGAAAAGAAAAAAAAAAGGACATTCCTATATGAACCCACCATGGGTATAAATAAAATAGAGAAAGATCAGCACTTATTGGAACTATCTAAAGTGGGCTAATTCTGCACAGCTGCTAATACAATGGGTACCCGTTTAATGAGGCTCTCTGAGCTGCATAACAAAATGTACTTATATTCCGAAACATCCAGATTCCAACCATCAGCGTGTTAAGCAAATTTGCCTCATGGATTCCTGGGGTCGTCGATGCAGAATGAAAACAAAATATAGGGAGTTCACTGAAGACTTCCCAAGAATGGTGTCGTATTACTTGCTTCTCTTTTTGGATTCACTATAAAGAATAACTCCAAAGACTGTAAGTGTGTAACCAAGCATTCCGGTGACTGAGACTGGGTTTCTAAATATTAGAATTGAAATCACTACTGCTACTGCTCCTTTAGCATTCCCAAGTACCTGTAAAAGCAAGTCATGAATTAGTTTGGAGTGACTGATTAAACCAAATGAAGGGTACATTAGAAGGGGAAGTAAAGATAAGAAATGTGGATGATGTGCAGTCATTGGAGCCCACAAAGATGTGCAAATGATCAAAATGATTTGGCAGGAAATATCTTCACTGTAATGATTTGTTTCAGAGGAGGGTAAATGAAAGGCGACAGCTATCTATAAACGATAGCTATCTACTTTCTTCCTTTTCCCCCTATTTTCCCATTTCCAAAAGGATCACATGTATCCTAAGTAGAAAGTCAAATGTCATCAAATAATCTTCAAAGAAAAAATCATTCTTGAAGGAAAAAAGAAAGAAAAACCGATTAGGAAACAGATTTTAGAAGAAATTTATAGTCTCACCATAGCATGTCTAAAATAAGAATTAATGAAGAACAAACCACTAAGAATATCAAGAACCATTCTAATCCCGATTCCCACTGCCAACTAATAAGCCAGTCCACAAAATTATGAAAATCTATAGACCAACTGATGAGATAAAAGATGTGTGCTAGACAGAAAAATTCAAGTCTAGGAATAACCAAAGGACATGACCTATAAGGAGAAATGGGACAAAACCTGAAGGGTTAAGAGCACTTGTATGCTTCGTGACAAAAAAGTTGGTAGGTTGACAAAATATGCAAGCGATGCATTAAATAGCAGATACCAGATGATCTTGACATCATCTCTAGCAAGTGCAAGGTGATGCAACCACATTTTCTTCCATTATAAGTGTGGCAGGAAGAAGGAAAACAACGGCCATTGGAGCCATGTAAGAGGAGAAGGTTCATCGAATTCAGCTTTTCCCTAATACAAATAACCAAGATGTCAGTATTTAATGTAATGTACGACTCAAACATAGCACAACATACAGACAGAGTAAATGAATTAACACTAGGTTCTCACCCTTCAGAGGAAAGCAAGATTCCTTGTAACACCGTTTTTAGAGCCCTTGCAGCTGTAGCTGCAACACACATGATGAACCCGAATAAATGGAAACTCGGTTCACCCTATGCCAAATAAAAGAAAGAGGAATAAGTATATTAGAATCGAGATCAAGTTCTAACAACACACCAATAATTAAGAACCATTAAACATAAACAGACTTTAGTGTCCACAGGAAAAAAGGAAATTTATAATATATTTGGAGATCAACTTTTAATTGATGATACCAAACAGGCCGTCCAAGCACAATCAATACCACACGCCATGAGCTAATTAGCTCATGGCGTGTGGTATTGATTGTGCTTGGACGGCCTGTTTGGTATCATCATTAAAAGTTGATCTCCAAATATTATTAAATTTTCCTTTTTTTCCTGTGGACACTAAAGTCTGTTTATGTTTAATGGTTCTTAATTATTGGTGTGTTGTTAGAACTTGATCTCGATTCTAATATACTTATTCCTCTTTCTTTTATTTGGCATAGGGTGAACCGAGTTTCCATTTATTCGGGTTCATCATGTGTGTTGCAGCTACAGCTGCAAGGGCTCTAAAAACGGTGTTACAAGGAATCTTGCTTTCCTCTGAAGGGTGAGAACCTAGTGTTAATTCATTTACTCTGTCTGTATGTTGTGCTATGTTTGAGTCGTACATTACTTAAATACTGACATCTTGGTTATTTGTATTAGGGAAAAGCTGAATTCGATGAACCTTCTCCTATACATGGCTCCAATGGCCGTTGTTTTCCTTCTTCCTGCCACACTTATAATGGAAGAAATGTGGTTGGCATCACCTTGGCACTTGCTAGAGATGATGTCAAGATCATCTGGTATCTGCTATTTAATGCATCGCTTGCATATTTTGTCAACCTTACCAACTTTTTGGTCACGAAGCATACCAGTGCTCTTACCCTTCAGGTTTGTCCCATTCTCCTTATAGGTCATGTCCTTTGGTATTCTAGACTTGAATTTTCTGTCTAGCACACATCTTTTATCTCATCAGTTGGTCTATAGATTTTCATAATTTTGTGACTGGCTTATTAGTTGGCAGTTGTGGGAATCGGGATTAGAATTGGTTCTTGATATTCTTAGTGGTTTGTTCTTCATTAATTCTATTTTAGACATGCTATGGTGAGACTATAAATTTCTTCTAAAATCTGTTTCCTAATCGGTTTTTCTTTCTTTTTTCCTTCAAGAATGATTTTTTCTTTGAAGATTATTTGATGACATTTGACTTTCTACTTAGGATACATGTGATCCTTTTGGAAATGGGAAAATAGGGGGAAAAGGAAGAAAGTAGATAGCTATCGTTTATAGATAGCTGTCGCCTTTCATTTACCCTCCTCTGAAACAAATCATTACAGTGAAGATATTTTCCTGCCAAATCATTTGATCATTTGCACATCTTTGTGGGCTCCAATGACTGCACATCATCCACATTTCTTATCTTTACTTCCCCTTCTAATGTACCCTTCATTTGGTTTAATCAGTCACTCCAAACTAATTCATGACTTGCTTTTACAGGTACTTGGGAATGCTAAAGGAGCAGTAGCAGTAGTGATTTCAATCTATATTTAGAAACCCAGTCTCAGTCACCGGAATGCTTGGTTACACACTTACAGTCTTTGGAGTTATTCTTTATAGTGAATCCAAAAAGAGAAGCAAGTAATACGACACCATTCTTGGGAAGTCTTCAGTGAACTCCCTATATTTTGTTTTTCATTCTGCATCGACGACCCCAGACTCCATGAGGCAAATTTGCTTAACACGCTGATGGTTGGAATCTGGATGTTTCGGAATATAAGTACATTTTTTTATGCAGCTCAGAGAGCCTCATTAAACGGGTACCCATTGTATTAGCAGCTGTGCAGAATTAGCCCACTTTAGATAGTTCCAATAAGTGCTGATCTTTCTCTATTTTATTTATACCCATGGTGGGTTCATATAGGAATGTCCTTTTTTTTTTCTTTTCCAATTTATTCTTTGAGAAAAAGGTTGTTGAATTGGATTGCTTCTCATTAGTTTTTAATATTCCACATTTGTTAAATCATGATAATATTCATAATTTTGTCGGGTGTATATGATGAAACAGTTTCTTTTGCTAATTGCAGAAACATTGTGGTTGCAGAAGAAAAACACCCTTCATCTTGGCCTAGAACAGTAGAAGTCCTCTTTTTTCTGTTATGGTGAACAAATCGAACATAATTTGCCTCATATACCCGTTGGTGGCTCTTGGCATAATCCTACTTATTGGACTAAGAAAGACATCAAGATTAAATTAGACATTTACAATTTAAGTGATCTAAAGACTACTTCTCAACTTGAGTCTTTATCACTATCTGTTGAAGAGGGAAAACATTCATTGGTTTTAAAGAAAAGAGTGGTCATTCGATCTTATTCCGAGGAAGAAAATTTCTCTAGAAAACTCACTATTCAAAAATAAGAAAAAAATTTTGGCTTGTCAACGGGCTCTCCCCTGGCATACCCCCTTCCTTCTCCAAACCACACTACAGTTACTGAATGGGCATTTAATAAATCAATCACATAATTTGCACACCACAGAGGAAATCAGGAAAGAAGCAAGTCACAACAGAAACTGGAAAAGGGAAAAGAAACACAAACACAATGAACTTGCTGGCGACATACAAAATAAATCAAAGGCAGTGAAATTTAGATTCTGGAACAGAGGCTGCTGCTCTTTTAATTGAAGCAGACTTGACAAGATGATTATAGCTCCCTTTCTCCTTAAAAAGCTGGAGAAATGATGCTTGCAATACAAAATGCCCTCAAGTGCAGCATAATTCGACGGCGTGATCGGACAGCCACCATGTGAACACTTGAAACATGATTTGTGATAGGATTGGCCTTCCACTGTTACCTGCACTCAATAAGAGTACTTTCAAACCTAGGCTACTTGGCTCAGGTCACTGTGCACATATATAGCTATTGCATTTCATTCTTGAGAAGCAATATCAATCATCAAGAAGGAAATTTATACAAGTTTCGGAAAGAGGGGTTGTAATCTCCTCCCTATAAATAAAGACTAAGCCTGAAAAAATTAAATCATTTTTGTTCCAAATTTATCACATTTCACCAGCATGAATGCAGTTTACTTTGACATATTCTTATGATGGATTAGTAAACTAATTACTGTTACTTATGTCAACTATGAACTCCACTAACATAGGAAAGTCAAAATAAGTACTGCATCTTCCAAGTGCTGATTATTGTAAACTAACTAGTATTAATTATTGTTTTCACACTATTGTTGTTAAAATAAGTACTCCACTAACTAGTATTGCTTATGTCAACATCAAGTTCTTATGTCAACTATTTTGTTGCTAGACAAAATAGGGAGCGGTCGGAATACAGCACGTACCTTTTAATAAACATAAATACATAATATGCTTTAATAAAATAAGAGTTCATATTGTAAATATTTGACGTGAGAAAGAGAGATGGAAGAAGAAGAAGAAGCACCTCACAGCAGCCTTTCATGCCCAGTCTCCACTATACCTTAACAACTTTCGATAAGACATGATGCTAAATGTTTTAACTGTTCACATATCTACAACTAGAAAACTAGTGTACTCCACTAATTTGCTGGATCTGCATAGATATTTATGGAATGTCATCAAATGATTAGTTTGAGAGTACTAAATCCTACCTTCTCCAGTGGATATGCTGTTTTCCCACATGTAGCACACTTCTCTTGTGTCCCGGAAAACATGCTAGCAGCTTTGCTGGGGGACCTTGTCTGGAATTATAAAAGATGGCAGTCACTAACAATAACACCAAACGAAATAGACCTATTATGAATTTCCCAACAATAATTAAGGGTGTGTTTCAATATATTTTTGTTTTTGTGTTTTTAAAAATTATTTTGAAAAATTATTTTTTTGTACTAAAAAATTATTATTGGATTGAAGGAAAATCAAAATCAGAAGATATTGATATTGTAAATAAGGAAGAATAACTAAAAGTTATTGTAAATAAGGAAGAATAACTAAAAGTCATTTAATTACAAAACTGACATTTAAAAGAAGAAAATAAATTTAGAAAATAACTAAAAGTTTTTTTTTTCTTTTTGTTTTTAAGTTACATATTTAGAAAACAGTTTTTAAAAACAGATTTTAAAAACAAGTTGGCAAACAAGCTTTTCTATTTTTAAAAATAAAAAAAACAGAAAACTGTTTTTAAAATCAGAAAATAGACAGACCCTAAGTTTAAAAAATACAAAATATATTTTACCAGCTCAGGAGATGTCTTCTCAGCTACTGCTAGCTTCACAGCTGTTCAAAATGAAATTATGGCCAATTAAAGAGGTAACTGATTCAGAAATCACATACAGAGCTCTATGTCTCAAGAATAAGAAGACATACGAGACTGGAAGTTCTTGTTGAAATTGCCTGCTTCCTTGAGGAGCTGCTCATAATGAGGCTTACAGTAGAGAACACCTTCCATTGAGGAATAGTTGCTTAACTGAAACAGAGGCCATCAACCACCTTAATGAGAACTGAGAGTGTAAACTTGATTACACAAAATCAAACCAAAATCTGTAGTATAAAATACTGAAATAAATGAGGCTTTACACCTTCACAAATCCTAATACGCCTCTTCCTTTTCTATTCAGATCACAATGCCATACGCTATAATGCAGTCACTTGCATCATTTAAAACTATTCTCTCAAAAATTAACCCTTCTTTCAGGAAGTAAAAGCAAAGATCTTGTTCAAACTTTAATAAACCACATTAGAAAATCAAAGTTTGAAACTGAAGCAAAACTTCTCTCATGCTATTAAATCAACAATGCAGCTGGAAAAGAAGTCAATATAGATAATAGAATTATTACCTTTAATGTTCCTTTGCAGTGAGAGCATCTGAAGCAAGCCTTATGGTAAGCAGTACCATCCGCGGACAGTTGATCAACGGGATACACTGTTTTCTCACAGGCCTTGCATTTTTGCTGAGTGCCAATGAAAGACATGGTTCTGCCTCTCCCGATCTAACTTCACCGAAATCACCACCAATCCCAAAAATGTATGGCAATGGATCGGCTTAAGATATTATATTTCGTCTTAGATTTTACTTTACTCTAGCTTAAGCTGCTAAATTAACTCCAAAAAAAGAAGAATAAAAGGCCCAGTTAGTAAAAGTTTGATATAACAATAAGAGGAAGATCCAACTGAAAGATATGCACCTTTCAGAAATAATCTGTTTGGTTGATGAATTGAATCGAAAATTGAGCAGAGGTAACGAAATGCTGTAAAGTTGGTAGCTTTAATATATACGCGCACCTTGTGAAGAGAATGTGGGAAATGGGGGGATCGGTGAGCTTGTATTGATCTGAAGAGTAAGGGAGATGACAGAGACAATAAGAGAATTGGAGAGCGAAAGGGGCTGAAAGGAAGGGAAGAGCAGCGTTCACAGCCGAAGACTCTGGTTGATGATAAAAAGCATACAATAATGTTAAGAATGGATTAACGCGGGAGCGATATACAAGGCAAAGGGATCCTACTCTATTCCATATGTTAGGCAACAGGATAGTGAATGGAATTATACTAATATCATCGGATGAATTTAGAATAAAAATAGATATAAAATTTTTTTTATTTAAAATTGTGGATCAAAAAAATAATAAATTTTAAGATAAAAAATATTTTTTTATTTCTTTAAAATTGGGGGGGGGGGTGGAATGAAGGAATCCAAAATCCACTTTGCTGCCCCCGTTTTTTCTATACAGCTTTACTTAGGCGTAATGACTCCCGAATGGAGCTGTTGAGACAGACCTAAGCCGGGGGATCTGTATTTTTCTTTTAATTTTTATATAATAGCTCCCAACTCCTCTCAATCACTTTTAATTATATAGAATTGTATTTGTATTATAAATTATTTATAAATAATATTTTTATTTTGTGAGTATTTTATGATTTATTTATATATTTATGATATTTTTTAAAAATTATGTATGAATTTTAAATATGTTATGATTTATTTATGGATAAATATATAATATTTTAGAATATCTTTCAATTTTTTTAATGATTTTAAAATTTAGGAATTCAAGATATTTTAAAATAAAAAAAACTTACAAATCAAGCAAAGTCAACCCATGTTGACCGCTTTGGGAATGTGTCGAATCAACTCATTTAACAATTGTATCCATTATCATTATTTTGAATCCGTCGTTGTTTACTATAAAAATAAAAATGAATTTTTTTTCAGAAACAATTCATTGGATAGTTAGATATATCAAATACCTTCTATCAAAATTGGAAACTATGAAAAATTCTTACTTTCCTATAATCTTTTAAGTTAAATAATTCATAAATTTATATTTATATTATATGTTTATATTTTACACATTAATAATGCAATTGTATTTACACAAATAGCATCTAATATATTAACATATACTTTATTTTTTTATATTGATATTATTATTCAAGTCAGTGGAAATAAAAATGTCTGAGGCATGTAGAACATTATCCTCAAGGATTATTTTGCTCTCTTGACTGCAAAGTGTTGATGCGGCAACCCCCCAGGATACAACAGACCTTCTGGATGTGCGTACTCACAGCCAGGAGCAGGAACAACAATGTAGGAAAAGATTAGAAAGAAACCAACAAGGTGTTGCGGAGAAAGAGAAGTAGAAAATTCTTTTTTTATTTTTTTTTCTTGGTGTAATTTCATTTATGAAGAAAGCCTCCATTTATAGGCAAGAGGAAACTACCCGTTGAGATTGAAACTGTCCTTATCAGCTTTATCCCATCGTTTCAATTTGTTAAGGACGTTTTGAAAGCCGCTTTAACAATAGCTTCAATTTCGGAAGGATGGCTTCAGTAGCTTTAGTTTCAAAACTAAAAAGTATGGCTCTATTTGAGAAAGTCAACTTTTGAAATAAAATATTTTATATAACATGGACAACCCTCCTCCAATCTTGTGATCATGTGCATCCTCCTGATATTAATCTCCTTATATATATTTTATTTATTTTATTTAATTTTGAAAAAGATAATGATAAAAATAAACTATAAGATAAATAAAAGAGATATTAGAAGATAAATAACAAGACTTACTCAAAATAGTTAACACCTTTTGAAATAAAATATTTTATATAACAATCTCCCACTTATTAAAAAGGTTAAAAAATTTTAAAAATAAATTTTTCCTGGAAACTTTACATAAAAGTGAATATGTTAATTTGGTATCTTTTGGAATATAAACCAAATCTAGATATATAAGATATAACTTACAAAAATACTGGTGAAATTTACAACTTCTATGAACTAATAAATTTTATTGTAAATTAGAAATCTCATATATCTTATACACTTCTATAATACTTCTACTATTTAACCTGGTTTTGCACTAATAGGCCATGCGTATATCTGGTAATTCATGAATGCTTTAGAGATATCGCCACTATCTCATAGGAGCAGCCTCACTCTACATTCATATAGGTGATTTCATCAAATGTACGCTGCAACTAATACACCACCCATAAGGGTTATGGAATTCATTAAGAACTTAACTCATCCTTCCTTTGTAATTTGCAGTTTTAGCACTAATCACACACTATAGGAAGGACTTAAATAATTTATAATGCTATCAAATTCAATAATCACTTGTTTTTACCCATATAAACCTGATTCATAGGATCTCCAATCATAAAGGTTGGGTTACTATCATTATTAATTTCAAAAATTGGCTTTAGTCCCATTCTCCTTTATGTTTCTAACACTTGTTTTCTACTTAAAAGTTTAGTTAAAGGATCGGTCAAATTCCTTTCTGACTTAATATAATCAATGGAAATAATTCTATCTTTTAGCAATTACTTCACAACATCATGTCTTAATCGTATATAACGATTCTTACCATTAAAAGATTTATTCTTTGCGATGGCTATTGTTGCTTAGCAATCACAATGCATTAACATCGATGGTGTTGGTTTCAACCCTAAAGAGATATCTGCTAAGAAGTTTTTCAACCACTCAGCCTCATTACTAGCCATCTCAAGAGCCACAAATTCTAACTCCATGGTGGATTTTGCTATAATAGTTTGCTTTAATGATTTCCAAGTAACTGGACCACTTCCAAAGGTGAACACATAACCACTAGTGAATTTTATCTCATCTGAATTAAAGATCTAATTAGCATCACTGTATCCTTCTAATACAACAGGAAATCCATTAAACACAATACTATAGTTAATAGTGCCTCTCAAATATTTCATTAGTCTAACTAAAGCATTCCAATGATCTTGATTAGGATTTTGAGTGTATTTACTTAGTCGACATACAGCATAAGCTATATCAGGTCTAGTAAAATTCATCAAATGCATTAAACTACCAATAATTTGAGCATACTTGGCTGAGCAATAGGATCACTCAAATTTTTCTTTAATTAAGTGTTAGCATCATAAGGAGTTTTCACAAATGTTACATCATAATTTCCAAACCTTTTAAGAAGTTTTTCAACATAATGTTCTTGAGACAATATTACTTCATTATTATTCCTTATAATTTTAATGCCCAAAATAACTTTAGCTTCATTCATATCCTTCATATCAAAATTAGAAGTTAAGAATTGTTAAGTGACATGTACCAAATCAAGACTAGTTCTAAAAATAAGCATGTCATCAACATATAAACTAATAATTATACAACCACCATTTACACTCTTAGTATATACACATTTATCTACCGGTTAGATTAAAATTCATTATTCAACAAAATTTGATCAAGTTTCTCATGCTACTGTTTTGGAGCTCGTTTCAAACTATACAAAGATTTTTTTAATTTGCAAACTTTGTTTTCTTGACCAAGGACCACATATCCCTCAAGTTGCACATATATATTTCTTCTTCCAATTCACCATTTAAAAACACAATTTTAACATCCATTTAATGTACAAAAAGTATATAAATGGAAGTTAAAGCAAACAAAACACAAATGGAAGAAATTCTAATTACTGGTGCAAAAATATCAAAATAATCTATATTTTATTTTTATGTAAAACTTTTTACAACTAATTTTGCTTTATATTTATCTATTGATCTATCAGGGTTTAATTTCTTTTTGAAAATCCATTTTTAATCAATTGGCTTTGTTCCAGGAGGTAAATCAATTAGTTCCTAAGTTTGGTTTTTCATTATTCAATCAATCTCAATTTTTATTGCTTCTTTCCAGAACTTTGCATCAAAAGAAGAAATAGCATCAGAATAAGATAGAGGATCATCTTCAATAAGATATGTATAAAAGTCATTTTCAAAAGTTGTTTCTTTTCTCAATCTTTTACTTCTCCTAAGAATTTCATTAGTTTCATTAGAAATATCTTTAGGAATAAAAGATGCTTTAGTTATATGAGAAACTTTATCAAATAATGGAAAAATATGCTCAAAAAATTCAGCATTCTTTATTTCAATGATAGTATTGCAATTAAGTACATCACTTTGCAATACGAGAAACCTATATGCAACATTATGTTATGCATAACCAATAAACAAACAATAAGAGGTTTTTGATCCTATTTTCCTTTTCGTAAGTTCAGGTAACATAACCTTAGCTAAACATACCTACACCTTTAAATATTTTAAATTAGGTGCATAACCTTTCCATAATTCATAAGGGATTTTTCTAGTTTTCTTATAAGGTATTCTATTTTGAATGTGACATGCAGATAAAATAGTTTCTCCCCATAAATTATCAGGTGCTGAAGAACTTACTAATATAGAGTTCATCATTTCTTTTAGAGTTTTATTTTTCTTTTCAGTTACCCCATTTGATTTTGGTGAATAAGGAGGTGTGACTTCATGTATTATTCCTTATTTTTCACAAAATTTATTAAATATTGTATTCTCCTCCTCTGTTTAATCTAATTCTTTTAATTTTCCTATTTAATTGATTTTCAACTTTAGCCTTGTATTGCAAAAACACTTCTAAAACTTCATCTTTGTTTTTAAGTAGATAGACTTTAATGTATCTAGAAAAGTCATCTATAAAGGTTACATAATATTTTTTACCACCTCTAGTTATTATTTGCTTTAAGTTACCTAGGTCTGTATGAATTAACTCTAATAATTTTGAATATCTTTCTACTGTTACACATGATTTTTTAGTTAATTTAGTTTCTACACATATTTGACATTTGGTATTATTATCAATTAAACTAATTCCTGATATTAAGCCTAAAGTTTGCATATTTCTAACATAAGAAACATTCACATGTCCTAATCTAGCATGCCATAAATTATAAGAATCAATCAGAGACGCAGAATCGATTATATAAGCAAAAATAGAAGCATTTTCATTCATTACATTTTGAACATTGAGTACAAATAAACCTTGATTACAATAGCCCTTACCCACAAACACATTATTTTTAGTCATTACAATTTTGTTAGATTCAAATGAAACTTTAACCCCCACTTTTCCTAACAATGATACTAAAATTAAATTTGCTCTAATGTTGGGAACATGCAAAACATCATTAAAAGCAAGTATCTTGCCAGAGTGAACTTCAAAATGACTTTCCCTTTTCCTAGAACCTTTGCAGTTCTTGAGTCTCCAAGGTAGACTAGTTCTTTTTCAACTCCTACTAATAAGTAAGAGGTAAAGGCATCTCTATTAGCGCAAATGTGCCTAGTGGCACTAGAGTCCACCACCCAGTCTTTCACATCAGCAATCATGTTAATTTGGGAAATAACTGTAGCAATTATTTCATCTCCTTTAACTAAGTTTGCTTTTGGTTTAGAAGGTTTATCATTTGTTACTCTCTTTCTACATTATAGGGTATAATGTCTTGGTTTACCATAAACAAAGCAATTTCCTTTCTTTATCTTAAAATTAGAAACATTAGGTTTAAACTTGTAATCAATTTTATTTCTGCTAATAGAGGAAGATTTCTTATAATACCTTGTTTAGTACATATTATCATGCACCAAGTTAGCATTTTTGGAAAACATCTTTGCATTGATAGATTGGGATTCCTTCTGATTGGTATCTTCAATTATGATGTGAGTGATTAATTCTCCAAAGGTCAACTACTTGTGCTTATACTTGTGCTTGAGCTGTTACTTGTAGTCATTCCAAGAGTTTGGTACTTTTTCAATGAGTAGGCTAGCAATAAATTCTTCTTATAAATTAATATTTTCTACCTTCAAGTCCTGTAGTAGCTTGTGGTATTCATTGATTTTGGCTTTAATCTCTTTTCCATCTTCCATCTTCTAGCAGTAATAATTTCCAATGACAAACTTTTGTTTCCTAGCATCTTCAGTGGTATATTTTGTAATCATGGACTTCTAAATTGATTTTGCTTCTTTGTAACTATAATAGACATCAAATAAATCATTAGATAAAGTGCTTAAAATAGTATGATGACAAACCTTATTGGCATAGAGCCAATCTTCCGCATTCTGATTTAGATTTTCATCAATTAAAGCTCCAGTAACTCCATGCATATCTAGTATTGAAAAAATGCGCTCTTGCCATCGCTTAAAATTTTGGCCTTCAAACATTTCAATTTTGGAGATATCTAGGAATGGTTTGGCATATGGCAATGCATGAGGCAATGGAGCAACAATAGCAGTAGCAGCGATTGAGGACGACATTTCATTCTTCTCAGAAACACCAGCAATATTTTCAAAATTTGTTGAAGCCATAATCCTTAAGATTATTATCCAAGTTAGTGGAAATAAAAATGTCTAAGGCGTATAGAACACTATCCTCAAGGATTATTCTGCCCTCTAATA